>WOXC01000676.1:0-397868 GCA_011680675.1 Gymnobelideus leadbeateri | reverse complement strand
GCGCACATCCCTGCTTCACTCCATTGGTGATAGGAAAACATGGGAGCATCGCCCATTATCCAGAACCCACACAAGCATATCATCATGAAACTTGTGGACAATACTGATGAACTTCTGTGGGTAATTAAATTTTGCCATGATCTTCCACAAACCCTTATGATTGGCAGTATCAAAAGTCTTGGTCAGATCGATGAATATTGTTATGTACAGATCTTTGTTCTGCTTCTGTTTTGGCTAAAGGAAGTTGATGTGCAGTTATGAATTGACAAATTCTACTTCTGCAGAGCTTGTGTTAAGTATGTAGGATTGTATCTTACCAAGGCATAAGCACAGAGCCACAGAAAGTAGAAGAATTTATGAAATGGTCATGTCCACAGTGTCCTAGAAACTTAACTTTTCTGGGATTTGGTAGTGATTATTCCCAGTTTTAAAAACTGTTGTTATTGCTGTATCATTGAATGATCTCACTAATTGAAGAGGCTCAGTACCAAAAAAGCAGAAAAGACCACATTATCTTAAAATCAACAAAACTTTTTTTGAAATAAATTATGAAAGACAAATGTGAAAAAGCCTTCAAAGACTGAATCTACTACATTACTCATCTACTAATATTAGCTTATTCAGAGGCAAGATAAATTTTTGTTCTTTATCTATGTACCAGCCTGATACTAGGAAAGTGATAGTTACCAGAGACCAATTGCATTCACTAGCAAAAGGTTGCTTGATAGTCAGTCTCATTACCCTATCTACAAACTTGAATTTTTGGCTTTAAAGTGGGTTATTATGGAGAAGTTCAAAGACTATGTATATGGAGCAAACCTCCAAGGATAGACTGAACATTCCATTGATTTATATTTTGATCATTGCCAAGTTGGATACTGTTTGCCAGGGATGAATATGTTATGGTTATGGCCTGTTATGATTTCAGCATACAAAACAGGCCTGGCAAGACGAATATGGATGTAGATGGCTTGTCCAGAATGATTTGGGACATTGGAGGTGTGTGATTCCAGAAGAAGATATGAGAACAATTACTGACAATAAATCAATGCATATTTATTAAACACCTTATATGTACACACATGGAGTGAACAGATATAAAATTAGTAAATACAAATATATCAAAAATAGTTAAAGAGATTGTACTTTGGGAGCTAAGGTACTAGCAATTGAAGGGGAGCAGCAAAGGCTTCATGCTGTAGCTGTTGCCTGAGGTGCATCTTGAAGAACAACAGGTACTTTATTAGGTAGAGGTAAAAAAGAGTTCATTCCAAGCTTGCAGGATAGCCAGTACAAAGGCATGGAGGTGGGAGATAGAGTGTCATGAGTGAGAAACAGGAAGCCAGTTTGGTTGAATCACTTAAGTGTGGGTGAGGGAATAACATTCATTTATGTTGGAAAGAAGGATCGCAGCCAAGTGATATAGGGCTTTAAAAACTAAAAGTGAGGAGTTTAATTGTAGAGGGTATAATTTAACTATAGGAGTTGGTTGATTAGGGGAGTTACATGGTCAGATCTGCACTTAAGGAGAATTACTTTATTGGTGGTATACAGAATATACTAGAGTATTGTGAGACTTGAGGCAGGGAGACCAATTAGGAGGCTGTTGATAATGGACTGAACTAAGAAGCAGTTGTGTGAGTAAAGAAGTGGCAGATGTGCGAGATGTTGTGAAAGTAGAAATGGCAAAATCTGACAACTGATTGTATATATAGGATGAGGGACAATAAGGCATTTAGGATAATGCCAAGGTTAGTGACCTGAAATACTGGAAGGATGGGGTATCTTTGAGAAATTTGTAAGAAGGGAAGATATGGGGAAGACAGGAGATAATGAGTTCACTTTTAGACATGTTGATTTTAAGATGTCTACTAGATATCTAATTTGAGATTTCTAATAGGTAATTAGTCATCTGAGGCTAAAGCTAGATAAATAGATCTGCGAGTAATAGGCATAGAATTGATAGCCTAAAACTATTAGAACTGATGAGGAAGGGAAAAAGGAAGGGAGTGAGGGAAGGCGGGAGAGAGAGAGAGAGGGAAACAGAGAGAGAGAGAGAGAGGGAGAGAGAGAGAGAGAGACAGACAGACAGACAGACTGACTATTGGAGAAAACTCTCAAGGGTGTGATGTGGATGATAACCGATGAAAAGAGACTGAGAAGTGATTAGATAGGTAGGAGGCAAACCGGGAGGGAATAGTGTCACAAAAAACCTGAGAGGAGATCCAGGAGGAGAGGGTAGTTAACAGTGTCATATACAGCAGATAACTTGAGAAGGTTTAGTAATGATAAAAGACCATCAGGTTTGTTAGTTAAGAGATTATTTGTAATTTAGGAGGGAGTGATTTCAGTTGAGTGATAGGGATGGAAGTCAGATTTTAAAGAGTCAAGGAGTAAGTGAGAGAGGAGAAAATTGAAGCAGTGAGTGTAAAAAACTTTTTAAAAGGAGTTTGATTAGCACAGAGAAATATAGAACAGTGGCTTGAGGGTATGATGGGATCTAGTGAAGTTTTATCAAGGATAGGGGAGACAGAATGTTTGAAGTTAGTAGGGAAGGAGTCATCTGACAGGAAGATGCTAAAAATTGGAGGAATTGGTGATTGAGGTTTCAATCCATTAAAGAAGATAGGATGGGTTGAGATCAAGTGCATATATAGACGGGTTGGCATTGAAAAGGGAGGGGATCACCTCTGTCAGAAAGTGGGGGAATGCTTGAGAGTGAGAAATGATATCAAGAGTTTTTGGGATGAAGTCAGTGGCAAAGGAACATTCTAACATTGAATAGATTCCATTGTTTTAAGTAAATAAGAGGCAAGGTATAGATTGTAATCAAGTTGAAGTATAGCTGATAGCTTGGGACTCCCTCAGACAATATGACAAATACATATATGAACATCATTTCATTGAATCAATCTTTCTTGCTTTACTTGTCTGTAGATAACAGGCATAGTCATAGAAGTGATGAAAGTGAAAAAAACAAAGTTAGTGATTCTAAAATCCTAAATTCCAGCCAGCAAAAGTTGCTTTGTTGCTAAGTCAATGACAAAATGCACAATGGAGTATTGTGGTCAGGCTATTAATGGACCAAGAAGCAGCTAGGAACTTCTGAGAGCATACCATCCAATAGCCGTGAATGTCTTACATTATGGGTCAAGAAAGGACACTCGAGCTAGAAAGAAACATATTTTACTCACTCAGAATGGTTTCAGATGTCACCAAGAATTGTGAAACTTTTGCCAGATGTGTAGAAAGAAATATGTTGTCAACTTATGCTGCATATTTAGAGAATGTAGACATCAGCAATCTTTTGGAAAGTTCTCATATTACTTTTCAATCTTTCCAAGTAAATATTAAAAGTGCCATATTTTAGTGGTATCATCACCAGGTATGGCTATCCAGCCAGAAACCAGAAATAATATATTATTGCCAAAGGTTTTTTTTTTTTTTTTTGGTAAGTATTTTTCATTGTATGTATTCTCTACTAGGATCTACTCTAACCAAGGGAGGTACTTTGAGAGCAGGCTACTCAAGAAGATGTTGACCTTGACAAGTACAAATAATATAGAGGTACTAAAAATCTACCTGGAAAACCACATATTGAACATTTCAACACATCCTGTTGAACATCTTGGTAGCCCAGAAACCAAAATATAAAACATAGTGATGTCAACATGTATCATTTTTAGTATATGCACACAATTCCACCTGGAATGAAACTACATGTCATACATTAACATGTGTCCTTTCTAGAATATGCATATAATTCTATAAGCAATGAATCTATATATCATACCTGCTTATGTTTGAGACAGAAACATGTTGACCTAATAACTTGTGTTTTGTAAGCTCATATGAAGAAGGTATAAATGCTTATACTTAATGTGTCTCAGCTGAGAAAAAAGCTTTCCAGCAAGTCATGGCTTCAGCTCAAAAGATCTATGACAGAAACAAAAGATGGTATGATACTAGCATATGTTGTCAAGACCTTTAATAAGACAGTTCTATTGAGAAATCTTGCCATTCAAAGGACTCAAGTTATCTCTCTGATGGAAAGCTAACCCATGCAAAGTTGAGATCGTGGACAACTTGTCTCTTTACAAAATAGCTACAGAGAATAGAAGGTGTCATATCAAGACTATTCATAACAATCACCTCTTGCCTGTAGGGAAATCAGTTGGACATTCAACTCGGCAAATGCCTGACCCAGCTGTAGAGTGTGAAAATGATAGCTCTAGTGAAGGAGATTGTGTGTACTCTTATAGGGCAAGGGATTTGGAACCCATAAGGCAATGCTTTAATTGCTGATAATTGCTATAGAGACTCTTAGAATACAGAAACAACCCACAGAGCACAAAATACTCATAGCCAACTGATCCTGCTGTCATTCTAGGCATATACATATAAGTCTATAGTAATTCTGGTAGTCAGCCCATATCATTTCCTAGCTTAGGTATTGGAGCAGGGAGAACAGTCAGTGAAAAGGGAAATGCACTTATGTGACCAGTTGCCAGACTACAATGTAATAGGTTACAGGGGAATTTGAAAACATAATTTTATATGTAGTAAGGTGACAATAGAGATTTCACATGCAAAATATGCCTTGTATGTAATTACATATGTTTATTTTTGCACATATTAATTACTGCATGTTGTATATGCTTGTCTATTATTTTGCTATTATATTCACCTAATTGTTTCATATTCATTTTGTAGCAAGGTCTATTAATTCTTTTGTTCATTGTTTTATTTGCATATTATGCTAATTCTTAGAGTGAAGCTGTATTTTTATATAGGCCTACTGATAGTGTTATTGTTGAAGCTTTGTTTTATTAGTTAGTCATGCTTTGCTTTCTTATGAGTACTTGCTGTGTACTCCACATATTTATGTATAGGAGTTGCACCTGTATTATGCCCTGTATGTAACTTAGGCATGTTGTCACTGTCATTCTGTGATGTGATTGATTCTCTTTATAGGGTTATGCCTATTGGCCTGTACTGTTAAATATTGATTTCTTTGTTTTTAATGGTACTTAAATTTTGTTATCTATGACGATAGAAAAATCACCTTTATGATTTTAAAGCACTGCTTCTGTATTGTTATGGATTTCTTGCTCATTCCAGATAATTTTATAAGGGACTACAAAGAGTTTTATTTCACAGGAGGAATGTCACCCTGTTTCTGCCCAAATCTGGTATGGTTTTCTTGATGGATAGGCTTGTGACCTTAGTTGCATATGTGTAAGATGACGTGATTCCTGATTAATTAAGAGAACACTAAGCCTCAATGTTTCAGGACTAGAATAATGACTTATTTCAGTTGATTGGATATACACTTTGAGAGAGAACTTTGAGACACATAGATCAATAGAAAAGTGAAATGTGAACTTTTGAATAGCATCCTAACTACAATCCTCCACATCCCCCTTCCCCAAAGAATTATAGTCATGTAAAGGAAGATGAGCCAACCCTCCCTAGTTGGGCTTCCAGTCCTTAAAGCTTTGCATACTGCTAAGAACTGACTCCTTTTTGGTGAAATCCTTCTCTCTCATAGTTTGAGCTGAGAGCTTATCTTACTCTCAATTGAAGAGCCCATTTACTCTTATGCATTCTTTCATTTATTTTAATCTATATAAATTCTCTGATTTCTTTTTTCCTGTTTTTCTTGATAAAGAGGTTTACTTGAAACACTCTTCTGTGTAACTAGCACTTAGTAGGAAGGGCCTAAACTAGTGGGTGTAAAATAAGGGGAATCTGAGCAATCAAGAAAGTGACTTTCATTTTGAATCACCTGGACATATTTGAAGTGTAATAGATATACATAATCTTGCCTATCACCCCCTCGGAAGTAGGAGAGATCCCTTAGCCTCAGTGGTCCTGGTTTCTGCTTTCCAGTCTCACTACCCTCTCAGCTAGGTTGCTGGTGCTTCCAGCATGGCCCTCCTCCTGCAAAAGTATATTTTCCAGATCATATCTATGAATTCCACCCACAAAACAAACTTTTATCTAGACAGACAGCCTCAAACATATATGATGGGTCCTCAAAGTCTTAGTGTAGTTTTAAGCTATTAAAACTTAAATTTTAAGCTTTATTTAAGCTTTAATAGCTTAAAGTTACACTAAGACTTTGGGGACATACTGTATATCTACCTCAGACGTAACATGACCTCAACATCCTTCACCATCCTGGTTGATTGACAACGAAGAGCTGATATAGCTAAATTATATTTAGATTACAAATATTTCTACTTTTCCCTCTATACTAACTCACTTAAATTCTTGCTTATGAAAAGGGTTTAAAAATAAAATCTCCTTTCCTCTATACCCTGTAGTTCCTGTGCAGCCTTCTTTCCTTACACATCCAATTTCACATCTCTCCCATTAATAAGAATAAAAAGAAGAAAGCCCATAGAACCTTCTGCTTTCTAGCCCCGGTCAACAGTAAAGTGTGACAACAGTTTTATTTCAGCTAAGAAAACAACATACTTTTTTTTGAGAAAAACTGAATTAGCATAGCAAAGTGGGGAAGAGATAAGGAGTAGAAAATCTGGTTCCAAGTCCCTTCTCAGCCACTTACTAGCTGTCACACTGGTTAGGCAGATCACTTCTTTTTTATTTCCTCACCTGTAAAATGGGGATAAAAATTCTTGCCTTGTCTTGCTCTCAGGAAAGCGGTAAGCATCGAGTGAGGTTTTGGTGTCACAGGAGTTTGAAGAGACCTAGGAAGCCACCTAGTTCAGTATGTATCTGAATGGGAATCCCCATTGGAATATTCCAAATAAGTGATCTATTCAGTCTCTGCTGGAAGAACTCACTCCCTCCTGAGACAGCCCATTCTCCTTTTAGATAGCTCTGATTGTTAGGACATTTTTCTTTGTATTTGTACCTTCTCTACAACTTCTCCCCTATATGTTCAAATTCTTGCCTCTGGGGCTGGACATAAGGCTATTTTACTTCTATATAACAGCCCTCCAAATACCCCAAGATAACTATCTTGTTCCTCCAAAATCTTTTTTTGACAGATGACATCTGAAAGTACTTTGAAAATTATAAAGCACTATGTAAGATGGAATTAATTAAATTGACATTAACAGTCATTTCCTTCCCACAGTCAAAAAATTCTTGCTAGTGATAGGCTTTTTAATATTTAGTTAGATTTGTGGTTACATAATTGCACCAAATCTATTGCCTTTATTATAGCTGAGGCCTTTCTAGTTTCAAAAGACTTACCAGAGCCCTGGACTCTGTTAGCATAACTTTCAGGAGACCATAATGTAAACCATAATGAGTTAGGCTATAATCTCAAGAAATGAAAGTAAGTTCATCAGGAAAAGTCTGCACTAAAATGAAAATATGATGCTGGAAATGCCAAATCTTTTAACCATGCACATTCTAATGGATGATTTTTAAAAAGCAAAGCAGTAATCCACATAACCAAATACATTAAAAAATTCTCTAAAAATGGTAATCCAGTGAGACCAGGTTCTCAAATTTTCTAATTCATAATTGCTAAAGCTTATTTGGAAACCAGTTGTGAAGCTAGAGGGAAGGAAGGAGTTTTGCCTTAAACTTTAGAATTGAAAGAACCCAATGTCTTACATGAAGTCTATAAAGTTAAACACATACACACACACACACACACATAACAAGCAAATTATTAAACAATCTGGTTGTATTGAAATGACAAATAAGATAACAGGGATAAGTTTGTGAAACCTAAGAATTAAAAGGAAAATTGCTGTGGTTTAAAGTTGCCTCTGAGAGAACAAAAAGAATGCATTGCTGGGATTGAACCGAGATAAGACAGGAGAACTGACCTGAGTGGCTGTTCTTGAGGAATAAAAGAACAACCACTCCAGCATCTTTGCCAAGAAAACCCCAAATGTGATCAAAGAGAGTCAGATATGACTGAAAATGACTGAACAAACAACAGAGAAAAGAAACACACACAGAGAAAAGAACAAGGGCTAAGTAAAGTTACTAAGACCAAAAATGTTGCATTAAGTTTCAAGGCATGTTTTGATTTTTAAAAAATACTGCCCTGCCCCGGCCTGTCCGGGCGGGTGTGGGGTGTGGGGTGGGTCTCTGGCCTCAGCCCTCAGGGCAAGTCTCAGTGCGCATGTGGTCAGCCATGGAGCTGGGTGCAGATGGCTTTGAGCAGAAGCTGCCCCTGCTGGAGGAGCTCATCTTGGGCTCTGACTTTCTGGGTTTGTACATAGAATTTACAGGCTTGAGGTCCATCTTTCCAAAAAGCCAGCAAACAAATCTTTTTGACTCACTAGCAGAGTGGTATGTAAAGACCAAGTAAAGCATTCAGCAGTTTACAGTATGTCAAATTGGATTGTCAGTGTTTTCAAGTTTGGGAAGAAAATCAGACAAGTATATAGCCTATTCATATAACTCCTTCCTCTTCCCTACCACACTTGGGATTATGGATTCAGAGTTCTCCTTCCAGGCCTCTAGTTATCTGTTTCTGAATCAATATGGTTTTGATTATAATAAATTCCTCAAAAAATGGGATCCCATATATGAATGAAGAACAGGAGAAGAAAATTAAGCAAGACCTTCTAACAGGGAATTGGAAAGTTTGTAGTACATTGAAGAAAGACCAAATGAAGGTGGTGATTGATGAGGTAACTCGGTGGTTAGAGATGGCACAAGAAGGAGATTGGATGACCCTTCCTGATATAACTGGGTTCCAGGCTTTTGAGGTATAGCTGGTACTGAGGCAGGCTCTCCCTACAGTGTAGACCCTGATGAAAGACAAAGGGGTGCTAGTAAAAAAGTGAGCAGACAGTACAGCTGGTGTCTACCACTATGACTACAGGAGGGAGAAGATTCTCCTCTCTGCCCAGGGTTTTGCTGTCTTTTTCCAGATTCTTGTAAAAGCCAAGAAGCCTTTGGTGGGACATAATATGATGATGGATCTTCTGCATCTTCATGAAGAGTTCTACAGACCTCTCCCAGAATCCTATGAGCAGTTTAAGCTGAACATCCATGGCCTGTTTCCTGTCCTCATAGACACCAAGAATATGACAAAAGAGATCTGGAAGGAACTAAGTTTCCTGAGAACTTCAAATCTTTTGGAAGTTTATGAAGTCCTAAACAGTGACCTGAATCCTACTAAGAATTCTTGTCCAGTGATCATCCATACAAGCAACTGTATCAAATATGTTGAGACCAAATACCCTCATGAAGCAGCTTATGATGCCTTCCTTTGTGGATCAGTACTCTTGAAGGTGGCACACTTATTACTATATAGATCAACTGGTGGCATAAGATTGGAGCCCACCTTCCCTCAATATCTTGATGTGCTGGCTCCCTATGTGAATCAGGTGAACCTTATCCAAGCATATATCTCTAAAATCAATTTATCTGGCCCAGATTCCCCCAGCAGCCGGCCACCCACCCTTATCCTCAAAGTCAGGAGGTGGCCTGATGAAGAGCAGATATATTATGAATTCAAAGACCTCTGCAAACTCAATGTCCGACGATTCACCTGAAACCAGTTTCTGCTTATGACCAGCAAGTTCAAGGATGTCAAGATCATGTTGCAAGAATACAGGTATCACCCTGACCTGCAAGTGACCCTGTACTGGTTCTGTAGGCATTCACCTAATGTCAACTGCATACTACAAATCTGTGGCATTGTTATGGCTTGGGCCTTTCTGGCTTTTTTTCTTGGAGGATCTCCATCGAACATACAGTGAAGTCTTCAGGAACTGTTGCCCCATCTCAACTTTGTCCTTGGAATGCCATTCTCTACGACTTGGCTCTTAAGAGTATTTTAAGATGGGCTTATGAAATCTTTACTAGGTTTCTTTTCCTGCCCCAAATCTCTTGAGCATGTGCTTCTCCAGAGCTTTGGTGCCACAAAATTGTGGATTTAATGGAATTATCTCATGGGAGAAAATTCCTTCCCAGAAGTAAATGGGAAGAAATGTACTATTGGGACAGAAGCCCAAATCATTTTGATGACTGTATTTGTCAGTGATTTATTAATCAGATTCCAGGGTGGCTGGTAAAAATATCTTGTGAGAAGAGATACAAGTTGCATAGATAAAAGTCTATGCTAACTTTTTTAAAAAAATACTTTTCAACATCATGAGAAGAGTGAATGACTCATGAGTTTAGGGTAATTTTTGTACTGTTGAAGTCTACTTTTCTAAGTAGATTTAATAAAGAAAAAGTTCAATTGGGAAAAATAAAAAAAATCCAATAATTGGTTAGGAAATACTTCCATAGATGTTTGTATTACTGACCTTAAGATATCTTGAAATTATTTGCTATATGGTAAAGCTAGATATCTTAGTGAATATAGTGGAAGAAATGCTGAGTTTTGAGCCAGATGAGTTAGGCTTAGATCATATCTACCACTTACTACCTTTTGACTTTGTGTGTTTTGCCTTGTCCCTCTTGAGCTGCTTCTTCATATGTAAAATGAGAGGATTGACCCAAATGATCTTCAAGGTTCTTTCAGACTCTAAATCATACAAACCATCTTGAGGGGAACATTTCCCCAGGCTTATTCTGCATGATTTTTAGTCCCAAGAGACATTCTTCATTAGATTAGGAATAAGACATTTCCAATACAGGAGGGATTGAACACAGGGAAATTTTTTGCATTTAAGGGAATAAAGTACAAGGATCAAACCTCTTGGGGAGGAATTTTGATTACCAAAGGGCTGAGCCAAAGGGATGTTGCCCATCATTTTAGGCATAGATACATACTCTGAATGCATATCATCAGTTCATATGACTTTCTGTCAGTCAGTTAATAAACATTTATTAAGGCCCTCCTATGTTCTAGGCATCATGCTAAGTGCTGAAGCATTGCACTAAGTCTTCTAAAACCAGAGATTTTACCTTAATGCTGGAGAAGACCAAATGCTTATATAACTTCTATGAAAGAAGAGGATACAACCAGTTTTTAGTTGGGCCCCAGTATTCTCCCTTCCTAAGGGACTGCCCAGAAACTGAAGATAGTTGTTAAATTGTCTCTTGCCCTGAGATGACAGAACTTAAGAAACAACCATTTTTTAACACTTTTTATTACTCTGCTGCCTAATCACCCCCATATCTCATAGGGAAGTCATGGGACTCCATTGGATTTAAAGCTAGAAGGAACTTTAAAAGTAATCAAGGACAACCCTCTCATTTTATAGAGGAGGAAACTAAAACCAAGAAAGGTGGTAACTTCCTCAGGACCACACAAATGGCAAAACTGGATATCCAGGCACCCTGACTCCAAACCTAACACTTCTTCCCCCCCCATTCCCCTGGCTTGTCTTTCATAATTTAGGAAGAAAAGATTAACAAATGAAATAGTCTGTAGTAGAAATTAGCTAGATAGGAGTAGGAAGTTTAGGAAAGAAGAGGGGCTCCAATAAATAAAAAGAGCGTAAGCAGGTAGAGGCTGTACTCTAAAAAGTTTTAGGTATGATCTGTATACCTAATTGAGTTAAAAAAACAAAACAAAACAACAACACTTTAGGATGAGAAAGGAAACTTGGGAGAAAATGATCAGTTGTTCTCTCTGAAACTTGAGGGCTTGTCATTCATAGAATCAAAAACAAAGGGGTGCTTTTCAAAACAAGGTCAGATTGTTAGATCTAACAGTACTCTGAGGAAGGTCAATAGAGAATAAGTTATCATAAGAGCAATAGACAGAAGTGGCCTGGGCAGTGAAGTAGATTGTCAGTAGCTTTTTGAGTCATCTATTATGGCATTATGAATATCATCAGAATTTTCAATTAATGGTCCCTAGGAAATGCCCCCAAGCTAAAAGCATTTTTTTTTTGTTTTTTGGGGTTTTTTTTGTTTTGTTTTGTTTTTCTTTCTTTCTTTTTTTTTTTTTGCAAATGAATAGATTTGTTATTGGGGCTTTACCACTTCATATTCATTCTTGAATATATAAACTAACAATGCCCAAATATACACCATACTTTCCTATCTCTGTGTCTTTGTATTTCCTCTACCTGGAAAACCCTCCTTGTATTGATTTACAGCATTGAAATCCTTCCCATTAACCAGTGTCTGGATCAATGATCCCCCTAATGTTATTTATTCTTTTCAGGAAGAGCTTCTCATGTCTAAGGATTGAGAGAGTTAAAGAAAGCATTCCTGGGAAGTCAGGGTTAGGTTAAATAGAGATTGATAACAGTTAAATGTCTAGTGCAGTACCTGGCACATAATAGACACTTAATAAGTGCTTTTGATTGATCACTTGATCAAGGACAAGTAGGGAAGGTACCTTTATGATTATTTAAGTATAATAATTTATAATGTTAAATGTATAATATAAAATTTTAATTCCTATACTGAATTTTCTTAAAAAGCATAATTAAATGAAAAAATAGAATAATCTTTCAGTTAACCATAAGTATGAGAAGTCTAGCCATTTGGATCATGGTGCCATAACCAGAATTTCACTATTTACCCAGTGGAAGCATATTTTAAATGATGGTAAAGTATCTGAGGGAAAACAAACAAACAAACAAACAACCCCCCCAAAAAACAAACAAAAAACCCCCAGCCTCACTTTGATAATGAGATAATCATAAGAAGATTGAAACTGAAACCTATTGTACAAATAAAAATGAAGCAGTCTATCTTCAACTCTACTTGCTAAGCCTTCAGAATTCTGTCCTGAAAGATTCTGCTGGAGGGGATTTTGGTTTCCTTAGCAAAGCAATGCCACAACATTATTTTACCACATCATCCCCTCATTTTATTATTAAAACATCCCTGGAAGAAGGAGAGGGAAACTGTGTGTATAATGATGGCTCACTTGTCAGTTGTATTTTCTGTGCCAAGGAGAGATGACTAAGATATTAATGTAATACAATAAAAAACAGAAACATCAAAACCCAGTCTTAAAAATCTGTCAATTGTTATCAATCAGTAATAAAAGTACTTCTTAAATAGTCTTTCCTTTCAGGCACACTTAAGTGGTCACTGAAGAGCTTTCACTATTAACAGAGAAAACTTCTAATAAAATCTGGCTTTTGGGTAAATAGTAAAAAGAAATCGCCAACCTGACTAACGCAGCTGGCCTGACTCAGAGTGCTGACTGCCCGCATGTAGCTCTGATTCCTGGAGCGGAATTTTGGAGAGTTGTAGTTAGCAGAGGGATCCAGATTGTGACCACCAGGCACATCACTTGCAGCTTGCAGGTAGCTCTGGCTATATTTAAAAGAGAGAGAGAAAGAAGGGAAGAGGAAAATAAAGTCCATAAATGTCAATGGAAAAATTACAGTTTGAGAATGGTCATTCTATCCTATTTTAAGAAGCTGCTGAAATTGAGCAATTTGTAAGTATTTTTCCCTTATGTAAATATATTTGATATAAACACTTGCAAATTTGAGTTTCATTTCCTGTAATAAATGGAGGTGATTTTCTGGATTGCTTCTGAGCTTGACACTTTATAGCCAGAAAGGTGGAATTAGGGTTGCTCCAAATAAGAGCAGATGACAGGATCTGTAACTCATGCAGCATTAAGGTAAACTACCCACCTGGATTCAGGCCCAACATCAATGACAGAATCATAAAAATGTGTCTATGCTTTTGCAAGTACACCAACTCTGAATTCAGCCTACATTTTTCTGTTCACTTGTACAAATGCTTTATTGTGCTAAACAATGTAGGAAAGAATGCGCTTTAAAAAATTAAATCCACTTCCACAGTCACAATTATATTTTCCCAGCTCTTCCTGCAAAAGAGATATAATTTTATTTATCCTTTTACTCCTCCAACCTTCCACCTTTTGGCCATATTAGAATTCTGTTTGTGGGAGTATACTAAAATCTTACTTAACTGGAATGTTCCAGGAAAAGAGTGTTCTGGCTAAAATGGGCTTTTCTGGTTAATCAGAAACCTTTGTTATTGTTTAATCCCTTGATGCTGAAAAGCACTTTAAAATGTATGAGGCCACTTTCTTGCCTTAGTAAGAAGAATTTACATAATTTTATTTTTCTTTGCTGACTGCAGATGTCATAGTGCCTCAGAGTCATAATTTTGAAACATCAATTTTCACTGTACAAGAGTATATGTATGACATCTGTTGAAAAAGAGTTGTGTGCCTTGATCCTAGAATAACCCTTGGAAATTTTTAAAAAATTAGAATATTATTTTAAATGAAGTCTCTGATATAACTTTGGATTTGCCATTTCCTCTAAAACTGGAAAACAGGGGGGAAATCTATTTAATTTAGAATTTTGATTACTTGGGTTCCAATTATATAGGTTTTATGGTTATCATGTCCAAAGAAAAACAATGACTTCACTGAAATAATATACTTAGTAACTAATAATGATATGCCCTCCACCCCCCAAAACAAGAGAATCACTTCAAATTTAAACCTATCTTCATGTTAGATATAAAAGAAGTTTACTTTTTTACAAGTTCTCAAATTAGCTTTATAAGTTTTGAATTGTGGTTCTATAAGAAAACTTTTGCTACAACACAAAATAAACATACACACACATACACACACACACACACACATAAACACACATTATAGAGCCCTGACATATACTTTGAACAATCTTCTTCCATGATTTTTGCCATTACACATTTGTCTGATGCTACTGAACAATAGTACTAGGAATGTTAGCCAATAGATAATTACTCTTTAATAGCTTTGTACAAAAATCAATTTCATTCCATTAATGAATGTTTATTAATTGTGTATTGATGTGTGCACATTCCTGTGATAGGTGTGGAGGGGCTTACAAAGACTATATATGACAGTTTCCTACCTTGATGAAGATTAGAGTTTAATAGGAGCATATGAAAAATATCCAAATTACAAATGGTATAATTCAATTTGAATCAACATACATTTATTGAATGCCTGCTTTGTGCAGGGCTCTGAATTATAACATATGATGTCATACACCATAGCATGAAACAATATATGATAATTGCCCTAGCAAAGTTTTATGAATGAGAAAAGGCATATGGGGAAGCCATTTGGGGAGGCTTCCAGGAAGAGTCAATATATGAAGTGATCTTTTAAAACTGTTGTTTTTAGTCATTCCATTTTATTTGACTCTTCATGACCCCATTTGGCATTTTCTTCACAAAGATACTGGAGTGTTTAGGCATTTCCTTCTCCAGCTTATTTTGAGAAAATAAGAAAACTGAGGCAAACAGAGTTAAGTGACTTGCCCAAGGTCACACAAGTGACTAAGTGCAAGACTGGATTTGAGCTCAGGTCTTCTTGACTCTAAGCTTTGTTTGCTAGGCTACCTTGCTGCCCCAATTTAAAAAGCAGGTGGGATTTAAATGGGTAGAGGAGTTATGGTATAATTGTTGGGGTAGGATTATTGGGTAGGAAGGCATTGGATATATACAAAGGAAGGCAAATAGTCACATTTGACTAGAGCCACAGGTGTATGTGGAGAGTAGTAGTTTGAGCTAAATATGGACAAGTAGGTTGGCCCCAGATTATGAATGGTCTCAAATGCCCAGAAAGGATTTTGAACTTAGTTGGCAACAGGAAGCCTTATTGAAGTAAGATGACAGGATCTATGCATAATATTATAAGAACAATATCTGTAATGTAAGCTACCTTAGTTTTTCCTTAAAAGGTAACGAAACCATCCTTGAGATTTGTCTTGGGAGCTTATGCCAGTGACATTGAGTATGCAAGACAACCCATGGAAAGGCAGGATTAGCATCCCTCAGGCTTGACTGGGTGCCACCATGGCCAACTGAGAGTCAAGGAGGCCCTGTTCAATTGAATCAATGATGTATCCTTGTTTAGTCTACTAGTTATGCTATGACTTCCTTTTGTTAACTATTATATAAGCTACACATATCTCATTTCATCCTAATTTTGAACCTGAAGCACCAGACTTGCCCCAAAGTACTAAAATACATGAGTTAATATTTATATAGTAGCCCTCACTATGTGCCAGGCACTATGCTAAGTGCTTTATAATTATGATCTCTTTTATCCTCATAACAACCTAGTGAGGTAGGGGCTATTATTATCCCTATTTTACAGATGAGGAAACTAAGGCAAAGAGGGGTTAAGTAACTTGTCTAGTCCAGAGTCACAATCTAGTGAGTATATGAAGATGAATGAATGAAAATGATTGCTTACCTAAATGTCTATGGATATTAAAATATATACATATCTGGGGATACAAACTGATTCAGAAGAGTATCTTTGAAATTAATCCTACTTCAGTAGCTTCTTTGAAGTATTTTTTCTTTCTGGCTTAAAAATGAGATATGCATACTTAAAAATTTAATCATAGCTTTCCTTTGGTTAAATGTGTAAAAGCAAAGCTATACTAAACGATATGCTGCAAGTGGGGCTAAACTGTTTTCAAAATAAAGATTATTGTTTGTCCTACAAGACCTAGTCTTAATATGGGTACATTGCCTTATTACCTAGGTGTGGTATAGTCTCACTATGACAAAGAATATATTATTCTGCCCTTGAGGGGGACAGGCTTTCTAGACAATGCATACTTGCAAAGAACAGGGGACCCTAAAGAGAAGGAGACAAGATGGTGGTAGTAAAGAAAAACTTTGTGACCAAGAGACCATGGGATGATGACTAACAAAGGAGTACAATTCTCTCACCTCAAATAATAGCTATCATTTATGTAGGCCTTACTATGTGCCAGGTCCATTCTCACATTCAGATAGAGATCATCTCTCATGGGCCTACAGAAAAGAAATGCTAATGTAGCTCACCTCTGCCTCACAACAACCCTGAGAGGTAGGAGCAATTATTACCCCTATTTTACAGATAAGGAAACTGAGGCAAATAAAGGTTAAAGTGATTTGGCCAGGGTCATCTACCTAGCATTGCACCACTTGCCTTCAACTTAATAAAGATGGAGACAGTGTCATCTACAGAACTTGGGACTTGTGCAAAGTCATACAGCTAAATTGTTCTAGTAGAAGAATCAGGATTTGAACCAAGATTTTCTGAATCCAGATCAAATTTTTCCCCCTACACTGTTGGAGGTATGAAGTACCCAAATCAGGCATGTACCTTGGCCAAACACACACTTCTTTGTATATGCCCTACATATATATTTTCCTAGCCGTAGGTATTCCCAATGTGTGTGCCTTTTATGTATGTATCCTGTGTATTTTATTTTTTATTTTGTATGTGTGTATTTTATTCATGCATCTTCCTTCCTATTTGTAGTGTAGTAATCTGGGAGAGTGTACATGGGGGAGCTTTTTTCATCATTTATTGCTACATGATTTAATTAAATGTCTTGTTTTGAATGATTGTGTTCTATAACTACATGATATAAATGAAGACATTATTGGAGTCTTATGAGCTATGGCTTTGAGAGAGTAGTGACTAAGAATTACCTCAAATATGGGACAGCTTTTCTGGAGGGTTCACACAAGAGAGGTAGTCTTTGGGGTTACAGAGCTGTGATAGATATGAAATATTTTAAGATGGGCAATCAGGAAGAAGTAGCCTTTTATCTTCCAAGGAATGTTGCTGTGGATCTTAGATGCCAGTAAATGATAGTTTATCCATGAGGGTAAAGGTGAAAAGAATGAAATAATAATAGCTAAACTCTCCGTTTACAGGGGTACTGGGCAACTATTTGCCAATCTCCTATTAACAATGGAAAAGTCAGCTCTCTACTTAGGATATTTATCCACATGTTACAGAGAGCCTCAACATTTTCAAACTGATAATCAGTACTTATTTTTATTTATTCAAGCAAGCACAAATTATATCAATAGAAGTAACCTGAGAAGCATTGCCTAAGAGTATTAAGTCTTGAACAGAAAAAGAGGACTTTAGGGGCATTAATATTTTTATGAATTCTGCTAATTGACAATAGAAGATTCAGAGAGGAAAGGCAGATTTAGTAAGAAAATAAGCCAGCTAAGAATATTATTTGGGTGAACTACAGAGACAAAAATTACAGAATCTTGGGTGTTCAGGAGACCTTGGAGAACATCTGATTCAACCAACAACTGAAAAATAATACCATTCTGCCTCTGCTTCAATATATTCAGTAAAGGGAACCTACCACCTCTGGGGCAATCTAGTTCACTTTTGGATATTTTTCTTATGTTGAGCCTGAATATTCCTTTCTGCAGCTTCTTCCAATTGTTCCTGTGTTCACCTGTCAGGCCAAGTGAAAGAAGCCTAATTCCTCTTTCACATGATAAACCTTCAAATACTTCAAGATGATTTTTGTCGCTCCTCCAGGGTAAATATACGCACTTCTTCAGCTGATCTTAATACAGTATAGTCTTGTGAACTCTTGTTGTTGTTAAGTCATTTCATCTGTGTCTGACTGTGTGACCCTGTTTTGGGACGTTCTTGGCAAAGATATTGGAGGGGTTTGTCATTTCCTTCTCCAGCTCATTTTACAGATGAGTAAACTGAGGCAAACAGGGTCAAGCGAGTTACCCAGAGTCACACTACCATCTTTTAATTTATTGAATTGCTCTGTTTCTTTAGCATTTCATTCTTGAAATTCCCAGTCTTGCTGAGTCACCTTCTTTTGTAGAATTGCAGACCATTTTTTTCCTGGATCCTTTAAACTTTGGTATCCAAAAATTTAGTATGTTTTCCAACTGTGCACACATTTTCCTCTTTCTTTATCATGTTTCTACAAAGAAATGACTCCTTTTCTGGTTTCCATCCTTTCTAATTCAACAAACAGTTCCTCCTTTTTGGGTAGACTCAGGTGGAGAATAGAAGTTTCTTATGCTACTTCTTTTATTTTTTGAAGAAAGAAGTTATCATTAAGGGAAGCCAAGAATTTGTTAGATACTTTGGACAGCGAAAGGTTCATAAGATGTCTGGATAATTAAAATCCTAAAATCTTGCCATGTAATTCCTCTGTGCCAGAATTCTGATCTGTTTCCCCAAATCCTATTTTCTCCTTCTGTGGTCTATTCCTGTTACAATATTTCTTTAGTTTCTCCTTCCTATTATCCTTATTCCCATTTCCTACTATGCTTCTCTTTTCAGGTTCCTGTATCTTTTTGCTGAATTTTTATAGTAGTAGCAAAAAATAAATCTTTTCATTCAAATCATCATAGTACTTAAAGACACTATGTTTTGTAATAGCAATTTCCTCCTCCGGTGTCTTTCCAAAAATTCTAGAATTTTGCCTTTAGCTTAGGGAACTATATACCCAAATATACCCAAAATGTATACCCAAAATGACAATAATATCAATCAAATTGATTTCCACAATGGGTACTGTGTGCCTGTACGTATGTATGTATGTATAGGCAGATATATATACACACAAAAGAGATACATGTAGGTGCATATATATGTGTGTAATATACACATAGACTTCATATATGTCTCTATTCTGACTTCTCAATTATGATCAAATCTGGTTTAGAAAAGGAAGAAAGATACTTTTATATTCAGGTAAGAGAGGATCTAATGAAACTGTAGATATATGAGAAATAAACTAATCACATTTTACTACAAATCTTATATCATAGTTTAAAAGAATTAACCTAAATTTTAAGCTAGAAGATTTGGTTTCAAATGCTAACTATACCATTTGTTTTTTGTGATATTGGACAGTTCACCCCACCTCTATACTTTTGGTATGCTCCTCTGTGAAATAAAGAGATTGAATTAGATAATTTCAAAACTTTAAAAAATATATTGTAACAAGCCTTGGTAAAAGACTCATGAGTCACCAAACTCCCTGGGATTTGTAATTCTTCTCAGTTTGGGAAGAGATGAAACTAACCTCTCACACATTGTGTGTGTGTGTGTGTGTGTGTGTGTGTGTGTGTGTGTGTGTGTGTGTGTGTTAGGGTACTCTAAGATGGAGGGGTTTTTAAATTTTTTTTAGGAGAATGAGGAGACGAGGGAGAGATGGCATTTATCCCAGGGCACTGGCATAGGTGGGCTACATTAGCATTTCCTTTCTGTAGGACCATGAGAGGTGATCTCTGAATGGATGGATTGAGGGACTAATTGTATTTTAGAGGAGAAACAAACATTCAAAGAGAGGACGATTGGGCAGGCCTTAACCTACACCAAACTTATTTCTGTTTATGTTCTTCTTAAATTTATTTTATTCAAATATGTTTATTAGATTTTATATTGTTTTTCATACACCTCTGTTGACAAACACCATCCTTATGTTGCTTGGTGTTGGGATGGATAGCTGAGAGGGTCCCAGAAGAGAGGGACCTTTCCTAGCATAGGGCTGGTAGCTCAACCCTGGCTTGAGAATTTTGCTTTCTATCTAGGGACATAAGCACGAGGCATTTCATAACTACTTTTGTTAAGTTCAGACTCACTCTGACTTTGAACCCTACTGGTATAAATCTACCTCAGATGTGAGTCTAGGTTACATAGTGCGTGATCTGTAATCTAGCAAAACATGAAAATATTTATTTTCTCGTGAGCAGTTCTAAAATGTGTGCCTTTAAAACAATGTCCACATTATTCAAACAAGTAGTACCTTCACATGGAAATCAAAATTGAGTTTGAGAAGCTGTACTGATGAAAAAGAATCACCTTAAAAAGATGGGGTTTCCTGGAATTCAACTCAAATGTATTCCTCTCTACTTGCAAATATTTCTAGAGCTGTTCACTTAACAATGTGCTCATGACCCTGTTCTTGTGCTTTTTCATGGAAATAAAACAAATGTTCAATGCATTTTTAAAAAATTTGCAATGCTCCTATCTTCAGCTGCTTAGATCTATAAAACCATTCTTTAAAGATTTAGACACATGACTTCTGTGCCCAACTTAGAAAAGGAATACAAATTTGGTGTAGGTTATATTTGAGAGAAATATAAGAAAACATTTGTCAAGGAATACTAAACATAAAAGCAGTCTTTTCATATATCTGTAAAGCGAATCTGACACATGGCAAACTAGGTACATATAAATCAACTATTGTCTATTTTCATGAACAATGGAAGTAGTAAAAATAAAAGATACTTATGTACAATAGGGTAAGTATGCTTGTTGTAAAAGAAAAGATCAATTCTGGCACATCCTACTGCTCTAGGAGTATCTTCATGCCTTTGCTCATTTTTTTCTTCCCATTTTTTTCAGAACCAGTTCTGATGCTGCCTCCTCTGGGAAGTCTCCCTTAGTACTTCCAGATGGAAGCAATGTTTCCCTCCTCTGATCTCTCATAGCACTTAAAAAAATCAATTTTATTTTATTTTTAATTCTGAATTCTCTCCCTCCTGCCTTCTGCCCCCACACATTGAAAAGCAAGAAAAGCAAAACCTGTTAAAATATATATACTCAAATAAAACAAATTCTTACTTTAAAAAGCTTCATTCTGTACTGAGGTATCACCTCTTTATCTGGAGGTGATTTGCATGTTTCAATATCTCATAGCCCTTTGAATCTCTCAAACAATCATGAACTTTGTATTATAGTCATATATGGGTATAGGAATTGAATTTATGATTTTATTGGTAGGAAAAACTTCCTGGTGAGTACATTCTCTCTACCAATGCAGGTTGGTATCTTTTTTGAAATTTATAGTCTGACAGAGTTGCTGACTAAGCCAGGCCTTCCTTACACTGAAGTTACTTCTCCTCTGCCAAGCTGCTTGTATATTATTTATGCACATATTTCATCACTTCTCCTAGATTAAAAGCTCCATGAAAGCAGTCCCAATTTTGTGTAGTACAATTAATGTCTCTAGAACACTTTGCTATCCACACATGCCAAATAACCTTGAAGCAGAGTACTATCGGAAACTATATTTTCAATGTGCTGATTAATTCACGTGCTAGAAATGGAACCAGTAAGAATATCACACATTTATACACAACACAATGAACATATACATACACACAAACAACAAAAGTACACACAAGGCAACATGAGTATATGTACATGCATATGTACACACGTGTGTGTGTGTGTGTGTGTGTGTGTGTGTGTGTGTGTGTGATTTACTTATATGCCTGGTTTCAACTCTACTGAGCCAGATGACCTTCCAGGTTAAGCTCATTACTTCTAATCTCAATACTGTGCTGCTAACTCAAGCTTTGGCTAACTCTACCTCCCTCAGCTTTTCCTTCCCTTTGATTGGAGGACTGGAAGATGGAGTAACAAACTCTTCCCCATGCTTTCCTTTATAGAGGGCAGAAACTGGACTTTTGGGCTCCTTCAATTCCAAGTCTACTGCCCTCCCTGGTTTCAACTCCTTGGAACAAGCTAACACCTCCCTCCCCCTGACCATGGTCAAGATGTCCCCTGGAGGAACAAGATACTCCCTGGTGGAGTAAGATAGCCCTTGGTGTCTCATTCTTCCTCACCCCCTACCTTCTTGTCTCCTTTTATGTGTTTTGTCCCTTCATTAGATTGTAAGCACTTTGAGGATAGGGCTTATCTTTCTTTTTATTAATTGTATCCCCAGTGTTTAGCACAGTGCCTGGAACATAGTAGACATTTAATAAATGTTCATTGTATGTAAATATGTGGGCATGTGCATAAATATATATATATGTCATACACACATATATATCATAAACATATACACATATACACACCCCTACATCCCTGAGGGGATAAGTAGCCAGCAAATCTTTGGCAACCCAACTTGTCAGCATAAGGGTTGGAAAAGTGCAGGATTGAGAAGTACAAAAGCTATGTTCCAGACCTAGCTCTGCAACTAACTACTCTAATTATATAGCCTTGGATAAATCGCTTCAATTTTCTGGGCTTCAGTTGTTTTATCTGTGACTTTGGGATAAAAATATCATACTTTCCTGAAGATAGAAGACTAGACTAGTTGATCTTCTAAGTGCTAGAAGCTGTGATTCTAGGAACTCATGGGCTTCATTTAATGCAGTCATTTGATATTTCATTGATATTTTGTAAGCTTCATTAAAAATCTATTTTCTTTTGCTGACATTTTCTAGCACTATAAAATATGTGAAAGACAATTTTATGGCATTGAGCTGAGACAGGCCAACATGCCAACAGAGAGAAATTTAGAGTTTGTCAAAGATCAATAAAGAAAAAAAACTATGTAACAGGACCCTCTAAAAAGGTTTTGAGCTTCAGTGCCTTGCTGAAATATTTGCCTATGCAGAGGAGGCACAGCTCTTCAGCTTCTTTGAGAAAGCTAGAACCATAGCAGCTTTATAGATAGTATATCTTCCTCAAATGCTCTTTAGTTTCTCCAGCCATGAAATGGACCCTTCCTTATAGCTTTAGTTACTCTTTAAAGCATATGATTAGAATATGGCACTTTGAAGGATATGATAAGATTGCACTATAGGTGTCCTAATTTTTGATAGTGTGTCACATAATCAGAAATCCATATGTGTGTAGGATGTATACTATATACTTAATTACAATAGACTTCAGTTATATTTAATAATTGATACAAGCTTACTTTCACAACATCTGGTGGCAGTCAGTTTTATACAACAATAGAAACTGGGAAATATGTTTAGGTTCTTTGATCTATATTATTATGAAGAGTGTATTTCTTTTTTTTTTTTTTTTTGCTTTTTGGAGGGCAATTGGGGTTAAGTAACTTGCCCAAGGTCACAGGCTAGGTTTTTGTTTGTGTGTGCGTTAAGTGTCTGAGGCCGGATCCGAACTCAGGTCCTTCTGACTCTAGGGCCGACGCTCTACTCACTGCATCACCTAGCTGCCCCTGAAGAGTGTATTTCAATATGCCAATAAATTCATGAATTGATTGGTGTGGGACCTCCTTCCATTATTATAGTCACAGCTTATCCATGCCTTCCCATCATGAATAACTCTTTCCATGCTTTCTCATCAAGGATAATTTTTGTCAATGTTTTTCTGTTAATCCTCTATAGACTATACAACCATTGCTCTCAGGAGCCTTTGTTTCTTTGAATACTTCCTGGTGCTATCTCAGCATTGTCCATTTTTTATCCTCTATTCTTACGTAGACCCTTTCTTTTCCTAGTTAAATTTACAATAAATAATGTATTTTAGTTTAAATATTAATATTTAATTGTCTTTTATATTTTTATATCGCATGCATTTTATGATATACATACCCTATTAGATTTTGTCATAAAGACAAATATTTAAGCAAAGTTGACCAATAAAATGATTCAGTATGACAGTGTACACAATAGTTAAAACCTATAATTCTCCACAAAAAAATTGCTACAAAGACAAGGAAGGTATATTTTAGAACCAAGATTGCCATTACAACTAATTCAAGTTCAACTGACTTTTAGTATTGTTTTCATTTATGTTATTGTAACCATTGTATATATTGTTCTGGGTCTGTCTTATTTGTTCTGTATCATTTCATGCAAGTTTTTCCATGTAACTCAGAATTTCTCATATTTGTCATTGTTTACAGCACAATGTATTCTATTCCATTCATGTTCTATGATTAGTCCAGTGATTTCCCAATTAATACATAGTTACTCTGCTGCATTTCTTTGCTCCACACAATATACTACTCTGAATATTTGTACACTCACACACACATATATCTGATATGTTTATTTCTATATCTATCTATGAAATTTATGCTTTTGACTTCCTTGAGATACATGCCCAGTAGCATCACTTGATGATGTCTTTTTTGGCACTTTATAAGCACAAGCCATTGTTGATCTTATACTGTAGAATTACTCATACCCACTTTGGGTATGGAGGTAGTACATTTGTGGATGATGGCACGATCAAGAGGATGACCATCTTTGTGTGTGGCTGAGGTGGGTTGGAGGAGTAAGTAATTCATGGGTGGTGATTAGATTGGAGAACTGAATGGTTATTTGAAGGAGAGTTGAGCTTATTTGAGGGAGAATCAACATGTTAAGTAAGAGAGTAAAAATTTGAGAGGAGAGAAAAATTGTAAGACAGACATTAAACTCGATGAAGAAACTATCCCATTCTGTGATTTTCATCCATGCTATTCTATAGATCCCATAGAGAAAGTCCACCCAAATAGTGGAGACCATTTCACATTTTGCTGGTGCCACGTGAACGCTTAAATTATCCATCTGTTATGCCTTGCTTACATTATAACTCTATTTTTTACCAAACTTTTCCTTCATGATATCCCTAATACCTCTATTTGTCATAATGATTGCATCCTCAAGCCTGTTTGCATTCACGATACACTTCTCCATTGTCCTTTGTGTGACTTTTGATTCTTTGTAGATTTTGGTTTGACAAGATTTGCAAACATATGATCGCAACAGGAGTATGTTTTATGTTGAAAAGATAGGCCTTTGCATCAGAGAGAAGTGAAGAATTTTTAAAAGTATTGCAGTTTCTCAAGTGCATGCTTCTGCATAACTTCCTTTTTTGATAGTGAGTTGTAGAATTTAAGCTGTTTCCTCTTGCCTCTTAAAAGTACAATGATTCATGAACAATTAGAATTAGAAAGGGTGACAGAGATTACCTAGTCTAATGATGTGCCATGGCATACAAGTAAACTTCTAGTTTCACTAGGCATGCATTGAATTATATGGAATTTATACCTGGAATCACACATTTGTGTTTCTTCCCTAGTTCAAAGCTAGCCTCTAATACATACTAGCCTTTTAATTTTGGGCAAGTCACTTAAGCCCCATTTGCCCCAGTTTTCCTCATCTATAAAAAGTGGATAATAATAATAATAATAATACCTATCTTACAGGATTGCTGTGAGGATCAAAGGAGATAATTTTAAATGGTTAGAACAATGTTTGGCACATATTGAGTGCTATATGAAACTTTATTATTATTATTATTTATTATAATTTCCTCCAGAAGCAAATATAAAATGCTCTGTTTAGTGTTCAAAGTCCTTTTTAATCTAGTCCCTCCTACCTTTCCATTCTTTTTACACCTTACACGTCAAAATATACTCTGATCCAGTGACACTGCCTCCTGGCTGTTTCACAAATAAGATGCTCCATCTCTTGGCTCTGGGCATTTTCTCTGGCTGTCTCTCATGCCTGGAGTGCTCATCTCTGCTCTAACTACTGGCTTCCTTAAAGTCCTAACTAAAATCTTAACTTCTATAGAAAGTCTATAACCCTATTGATTTCATTTCCTTCCTTCTATTAATTGTCCTATTTATCTTGAATATAGTTTGCTTTGCTTATATTTATTTGCATGTTGTCTCCCTCATTAGATTGTAAGCTCCTTGAAGGCAAGGACTGTTTTTTGCCTCTTTTTTATATCCCCAGAACTTAGCAGAATGCTATACCTCAGACTTTGTTCTTCTCCTTCTCCTCTTTATTCTTCTACCAATGTAGGGAACTTGTTAAGAATCTTTTTCTATCATCACGCACATGGGGGTTTTCAATGGGAAGTAGAGAAAATGCAATAAGTAAGTAGTTATTAATTGGCTGATAATTGCATGCTTGCAGGAGAGAATGATCCTGGGGAAATGCAAGGAGGAACTGAACCTGAGTAAGTATTGATTAGGACAAAAGGGGTAATAGGAAGAGGAAAAGACCATGACATGTGGTGCTATAAAAGAGTGCTATGAAAATTTAGACAACAAAAGGCAAGCACACATGTTAATAACTAACATAATTAATAATGTAATAATATTAATAACTAACATAATTAATAATTATTATGCATACAGATAATAGAATTATAGGATATAAAATCAAAAGGAACCTTAGGAGTCATCTGGAGCAGAGGTGTCAAACATGTAGGCTAGGCAAGCTGCATTTGACCCTAACTAGTTTAAATAGTAATTGGGAAATATTTAACAGAATAAACAAAAATACAACAGAACATAGATAATGTTAATATGTGGTTTTCTAAGTCAACATGAAGCTGCAGGGATCCTTATACACAGTCCCTGTTTCTATCTGATTTTGACATCATTGATCTAGAGTAAGCCTCCCACATTTTACAAATGAAGGAACTGAAGCCTATGGAAGATAACAATGAAGAGGTACAGTTGTGGGCTGTTTGTAATATTCTGTATGGGGTATTATAGTTCAAAGACTGGCAGAGCTCATTAAAGTCACTTGGCAATCTATAATAAGTGGCACATAAAAATGCACCAAATATTTGCTTCATCATAAAAATTTAAATTACTTATTGTCTCTTGGTGGGGTAGATAGTAGAGGGGAGATTGGTAAAGGTTTGACTCCTAGCCAAGAGATCAGAGATAATAAGTTATATCAATGACTTAAGTATATTCCTTTCAAACTTGTTTCTGTCATTTGAAAATTTGGAATTAAAGGCATCTTTAAATTCATTTCCTGTGCTTTGTAAAGTTATAACTTCTTTCAAAGTCATGTCTCAATGATCCCAGTGGAAAATTATTTAAGTGTCTCATACTTAATTTTTTTCTCTCTATAAAATAGCCCCAAAATATCAGCTTTCTTGAGAGGACTGCAGTCAGGGGTGACCAATACAAATGAACACAGGGCATTAAAGTCTTAAAATGCTAAATAAAATTATTCCACTAAAAAGACTAAGATGATTCCAAAAAAGGGAATGTATCAAAGTTTCTTGGAAAAAAAAAGCTTTCTCTCTTCAGACATGCCTCAAAACACAGACCTACTTAGGGCATCATTAATTCTTACTTGTTATTTGCTGTCTTCTTTACTTCTTTCAAATGCTAAGTGAAAACCCCAGGGAGAACATTGCAGGCACCTTATTTGTCAGATCTGGCAGACCAAATGAGAATGATTTGAGATGTCCTTTACATGCATGGTAGCAGGGATGTTATCAAATCGTTTCAACCATAACCTTTGGTCCAATCAGTCAGCTAGAATTTTATGTGTGCCATGATCTGAGCACCCACTCCTGAATTTCTGTCAAGCCACTTTAGTGGGGAAATGGACCACAGAAAATTGTTTGACTAAAATTATAGGTTAGAATTATTCTCCTTCTAAGCATGGGGGCAGAACCTGTCTGAGCTAAAATGTCCCATTTTCTCTGCTTTTATCTAATATCATTAGATGTGAAGCAGTATGGAGTAGTGCACAGAGAACTATTCTAGAAACCAGGAAGAACTGAATTAAAGTCTAAACAATTTTGATTATGACCCTTGGCAATTCATTTAACCTTTCAGTGCTCTAGGCAAATCTCTTGAGTTAGAAGTGATGACATGGCTTGGTAGAGGGAGTCCCCTCATCTGGGAAATTCCTTATCCAATTGTCTGTCCCTATCCCTTAGATAAGTTAATATATAGTTGTTCATCATATTTGTTTTGTTGCTTGTGCAATACCAATATCTAGGTGCCCAAGGTCAAACTTAGAGCTTCTCAAGGGCAGGAATTGTAACTATAATTAATTTTGTTAAGAATGCCAATTGTACTTCTGTGTTTTACTGGAAAGACCTAGAAGATCTGAGTTCAAATTCAAGCTCTGTCACTATCTATATGACTTTGGGCAAGTTACTTCCATTTTCTTATTTGTAAACAGGAGATGATGATATTTAGTTGTCCTACTTTGAAGTGAAACAAGTACTGTTACCCTGAAAGTGTCATAAGAATTAAATTTATTATTATTATTACCATATTGATAAAAGGGATTTTAAAAAGATCTTTTTTAATGATTATGATTCTTATATGATTATATGCTAGATGCAGGGGTGGGGAACCTGCTCAAAATAGCCTATGAGAGCTGATTATTAAATTTTCTGTATGAGTATTTACCAGAAATCAACAAATGCTACAAATAAGGTCTTGTTTTATTATTTTGTTAATTGTTTGTACTAAGGAAAGTGATAGTGACAATGTTAATAATGCAGATTAAGCTTATAATGTGTTATGTGTACCTTTCTCTCCCAGAGAGCCAGTTATTAAACATTTACCTGCACACTACTGATTATAACAATATTCAGTAAAACTTGGGTCTTTGCCCTAATTCAGTTGTAATGTTGAATATATTGATCCATGCTTTAACCTCCTACTCTTTAAAGAAGTGATTATACCCTTTTACCCTTCCTCCTCAACACATATTTGGATTAATCCAATAATCCAATCCAACACATGTTTGTTAAGTAACTGTGATGTGCTAGGCAAAGTGCTAAGTGTTGAGTAGAAAGGAAAACATTCCCTGCCCTCAATGAGCTTACAATCTAAAGGGGGAACACAATGCACAAAGGAAGGGGAATGTTGGGAATGGACACCGGGGAGTAACTAGTGTGAGGGCATTTTGTTTTATGGAGTTGGACCAGGAAGAACAGCAGACGCAAAGTGTAGTATTCCAAGAGTTCAATTTCTGGCCTCTATCAAGAAAAGCATTGGTTGGAGTTTAGTACTCTGCCCTCCAGCCCACTAGCGAGAGGGGAGAGGAGGCTTAGGGAAGTCAAGTTAATCAAGACTTGAATTAGCAGCGTGGTGGTAAGTTTAGAAGTGATGAACTTAGACTGGGAGGAGCATCTTATTCTGTGGAGTTCAAACCCCAGGCAGAGTAGTGCAGGCAGATGCATAGTGGAGTTTAGATTCAGAAAATTCTTTCAAGGGTAAGTAGTGTATAAATGTACTAAAGCAGTAAGCTGTGTGGTACAATGAAAAGAGCAATAGATTTGATGAACAGCTTTGTTCAAATTCCAGTTCATTCACTTACCACAAACACCTGTGTGATCTAGGGTCAGACCTACAAAATTCTCGCCTTTAAATTGAGGGATTGGACCAGATAAGTTCAAAGTCCTTTCCATTTCTGAGTATACAGTCTTGTTATTTACATATACTCACCACCAAAACGCTAATATTTTTACTCTTATTTTCTTGTCAATTATCATTACTTCTTATATAAATGCATAGCTGTCTTCACCTGTGTAAGGTTATTGATCATAATTTGGCCCTCCCAAGGTTTTTCCAGATAGCTATTGGTTTCGATACTTGATTCTCTTGGAAGAAACTTGATATTCTGTTTCCCAGAAGAAAACAGCTCCTGCACTGGGTACAGTCTTTCCCCCCTCTTATTAGTGGGTGTGTATTGTTTTCTTCAGATGTTCCCCCAAATTATGTCAAACACAAATGATAGAAACCCTTGAGCTCTGGTTTTGGGGAATAGAATGAACAGTCACCTCATAGACTTGCCATCTTGAAGGCATATTTCTTAGGACATTCGTTTACTGGTGGTATTTCCAGATCCTTGCAATGATGAACCATTATATTACAGATACTTCCTTGAACTAAGATGGATTCCAGTGTTTACTTAGATGCCCACTGAACCGATCAAAAACTGACCACAAAAAATTAAACAAAGACAATGGAGCATATATTCTGCGTATGGGGGTTGGGAAGATACAAGTCTCTAAAGAAAATAAGAATCTCATAATAAAAAAATATAAAATGATAAAATACTTACAAGAGGTAACAAATGCTGTAAGTGTTCCTAGAAAAATAAAGGTTGGTTCTGATCAAAAGCTTTCCTAAAGGTAGTATTTTAAAGCATTGGGCTTATAGTTAAGAAGACCTGCTTTGAATCCCATATTGGATATTGTCTAGCTATGTCACAATGAGTAAGTTGCTTAACTTCTCTGAGCCTCAGTGTCCTCATCTGCAAAATGAGGATAATAATATCTGTATTATAGGGTTGCTATGGGGATCAATTTAGATTAGTTGTGTAAAGTCTTTGGGGATCTTAAAGTGCTATATAAATGAGTTGTTGATATTATTAAATTATTATTTAAAGCTCAGTTTTGAAGAATAGGTAGATTTTCCCTCATTTAGAAGACAATGCTCACTGTCCTAACATTCTAACTCTATAGAATCTTTGAAGTATTTTAGCCCTTCTGCAAGGTTTTGTTACTATGCTTGCTAAAACTTCTGGGTCCTCCAGTTCTTTGTGTGGGGGGAAGCACTGGTGTAATAGAAAGGGAATTTGCTTTTGAGTCAGAAGGCAAGAGAATGAGTCTTGGTTCTGACAAAGGGCTTAACATTTAACCTCTCTCTGCCTGTTTATTCATCTGTAAAATGGGGTAATATTATACTACCTACCTGAGAAAAGTGCTTTGTAATCTTTAATGACAATTATGGTTATTATTGTTATTAACTATTATTATAGCCATCATCATCGCTATCTTCATGATGTTTTGGCATATATGTATGTATGTATGTATATGTATATGTATGTATGTATATATGATTGTATATATATGTATATACCCTGCAAGGATAAATTAGTACAGTTGATATTTCAGCCCATTACATTAAAGTAAGGTCAAGGATAGCTGATTTGAAGAGGATTGGAAAATCATTCTTGGATGGTACCTTTACAACCTATATGATATAGGGACCAGTTTTTTCTTCTAGCCCAATGGCATAGTAACCCTAATACATAGTTGAAGCATGAGAAAATGGACAGAACAAACATTTTGGGTTTGTCTGACTGAACCACACAAAAGTATAAGTCTGTGCCATTCAGAACTCTTCCTCTTGCCTTACACGGCTAGTTTCATATATAGACTAAATTCATATAGACTAGGATTATGTATGTTTCTAACCTTAATATGGCCTAACTGTCTGGTCTTATTACACATTTCTAGTTTTACTGCTGCACTCTATGATCCAGTCAAACTGCCTTTCTTGCTGTTCCTCATCTATCTTCCACTTTGTACCTTTGCACATGCTGTTTCCTATGGGAAAACACTTCTTCATATCCTTTGCCTTGTTGTATCTCTTGTTGTTCAGTTGTTTCAATTGTGTCTGACTCTTTGTGACCCTATTTAGTATTTCCTTGGCAAAGATTCTGGGGTGGTTTGCCATTTCCTTCTCCAGCTCATTTTACAGATGAGGAAAATGAGGCAAGGAGGGTTAAGATTTGCCCAGAATCACACAGCTCGTGATTAATCTGAGGTCACATTTCAACTCAGGTCTTTCTGATTCCAGGCCCAGAGCTCTATCCATGGCACTACATAGCTACCAGAATCTCTAGTTTCCTTCAATTCTAAGCTCAAGTACCTACCATTTCTTGCATGAGGCCTTTTCCAACTCTTCCAGCTACTAGTGCCACCTCTCTCCATTTCTTCGTATATCTTTTGAGTATGCTTACCTGGGTGCACGTGCTGTGTCTCCGGTAGAATGTCAGCTCCTTCATAGCAACAATTGCCCCATTCTTATTTTTATATATCCCCCATCCCTAGCACAGTATCTGATAGAAGGTGCTTAATAAATGCTGTTTAATTTTTATATAAGTCCATACTTTCCAACTAATAAATGCTTAGAATCAAATATAATAATCACTGTTTTGTGCTGTTTTAACCAGTTTGAGGGAAACAGTTTTATGCCCTATAATGAATGTAATTGAGAGTAGAAACCAAGCATTCCTTTCTGCTGACTAACAGACAGCTTTAATATTAGAGGGTATGGGTCTGTCCTTGGGGTGGATGGTATATAATTTTGAGGTTCTTGGGATGGAGAATGCTATTCTTGAGAATCTACTAATGGAGAACACAAAACTGGATTTACAGGTGCCTTTCACTCTTATGGATTAAGATTTTCACAAAATAGAACAAAATGATCATGAATGAACACAAATCAGTCATATTTACTCAATACATCAAGGTCCTATGGTTTTGTGGGATATGGGAATGCCCTCTATCAGGGCAGATCAAAAACCAGCTATAACTTAGAGTCCAGGAGAGTTGCCAGAGGCTCAGAAAGGTTAAGAGACTTTCCAGCGGTCACAAAACTAATAAGTAATAAAAACGGTATTTGAACCCAGGTCTTGGTTTACCTCAGCTCTTTTTCTGCAAAATGAACTGTAGAAGGAAATGGCAAACCACTCCAGTATTTTTGCCAAGAAAGTCCCAATCGTGGTCATGAAGAGTTGAACACAACTGAAAACAATTGAACACCATTTACTGATTCAAAGAGGCACTTTTATGCACTGTTCATCTAGGATCTTGCTAGGTATATTTAATATTGCACAAAAATATTTCATAGACTGTTTGGAAAACAGTCACCTTTTAAAAATTGTCAGCTTTGGTGAGCAATCACTTTAATTTTATTAAAATCTTACTTTCATCATAAACAACCCATAAATTAGGTTTAGTTCTTAGCTTGTTTGAATAGTATAAACAATCCCCAGGTAGTTCTCTGGAAAGAGAACTGTGAATAAAAGACAGAAAGGAAAAAGCAAAAGATGAAGTTGAGATAGACAGGTCCAAATAACTTTCTCCTTTTCCTTGTATCTTAAATACATGAAAATCTCAAATGTGTATTACTGAATGATAAATTTAATACTTCAGATAATACAGTGAATATGCAATCAACTTATGAGTGAAGGGATTTAGTTCTATAACATTTTAATTTGGCAAGGATTAATAAACATGAATGGAGAAAGAAATAGCAAACCACTCCAGAACCTTTGCCAAGAAAACTCTAAAATGGGGTCACAAAGACTAGGATATCACTGAAAAAAGACTGAACAAAAATGAACATGAAAGCTAACACCCAGATCTTTCCCTGCTCTTCCACCTTTCCATGTTGTCCTGAATTAAAATCTAACCAAAGACACTTGGCTAGCTGTGTGGCCCTGGGCAAGTCACTTAACCCTGTTTGCCTCAGTTCCTAATTTTTAAAATGAGCTGGAAAAGGCAATGGCAAACCATTTCAGTATCTTTGGCAAGAAAACCCCAGATGGGGTCAAGAAGAGTCAGACATAACTGAAACCATTGAACAACAACTGCAAAATAAAAGTAATCTTTGGTGTCTAAGCCTGTATAGTATTTAAAAACATTAAGTCAGTTACTTGACAGCATTCCAAAACAAAGTCTCGCCATGCTCTTTTCCTAACTTTAAAAATGTAGTGACTGTCTATGGAATATTGACTAATGGGATTTCTTCCACCTCTCATATACAATTACTTACTAAGTCCTGTTAATTCTAACCCCATATCACTTCACATTCATCTCTTCTCTATTCCCATTTCTACCATCCTAAGATAGGCCCTCATTATAACTTGCCTGCATGGCTGCAATAGCTTTCCCATAGGACTTCCAGTTTCTCTGCTTCCTACTTCAATCTATCATTCATCCTGCTGCCAGAATAATCTTTCTGATGTATGATCCTTTGGTCATAACCTTTTGGTGGCTCCCTATTGTGTACTGAATGAAGTTCAAATTCCTTAGCTTTGCTTTTAAAGCTTGATGAAATTTTGTTTCTCCTGCCCCACCTCCACTGCCATCCCATGTACACACATGCTTTTCTAGCTTTTTTTTTCTCATGCTAAGCCTAATCTGCAGCCAAACTTGACTAGTGTCTATCCTCTGAACACTCCGTGCCTTTTCTCACCCAATTCCTTTTCCTCAAATACCTTCTATCCCTTTTGTGGCATCTGGGTGGCAAAGTGGATAAAGCACAGGATTTGGAGTCAGGAAGATCTGAGTTCAAATCCTGTCTTAGTATTCTCACTCTTCTTCCTTTCCCTACCCATCCCTGCAAGGTGGGGGTAGGGGTCCTGCTGCTGGTGTATTCTTTTAGGAAATCTCCTTTCTATGGAAGGGTATATAGACCAGCCATTCATTCTTCTCCTAATTCTACTTTTAGTTCTCCAGACTTTACCATCATGCCTCAGCTACCTTCTCACTCTGGAAGTTCCCTCATCCCTTGTGTCTTTTTTTTCACCCTGAAATTATCCCTTCAAACTGCTATCCCCCTTCTTCCAATAGGGAATTCCTCCTAGAACTTCCACTTTGAGAAGGGGCTCAGAGCAGACATCCTTTATTTCTTTCTCTGCTCCCAGACAGTCTCATTTTGCCCTAACCTAGGAATCTTCCCCTCCCCATTCTCACTTCTGCTTTTCAGCTCCATTATACGTGTTTCTTTCTCCATTTGAATGCAAACTTCTTGAGGGCAGAGACTGTCTTTATTTTATTAATAACTCTATCTAACTCACAGCATCAACTTAACACATAAAAGATGCTTTTTAAATCTTAAAATGCTGTATCATTAATAGTATAATTATTATTTTTTATTTTGCTGAATTATACCTTTTAAAGCCCAACTTCAATGCTATCTCATCTATGAAACGTTTTCTAATTCTCCATTAGAAATAACCTTTCCTCTCAACACTCTCATAGAACTCTGCTTTAAATCTGTGATGTACTTATTAAGTGTCATAGTTGCTGGGTATAAGTCTTATTCCTCTAACTCAGCTGTTAGCTTTATGAAGAAAGTGATCATGTCTTAGTGAGGGCTAGAGTGATACAGTGGAAAGAGTGCAAGTTTTAGACTCTGAAGATATGGGTTCCACATTTACTACCTGTGTGACCTTATGCTAGTTATTTAAGCTATTAAAGCCTGTTTCCTCATCTGTAAAGTTGTCTAGATGACATGTTAACTCCTTTCCACATCTAAATCTGAATCTAGGTAAAAACCTAACTTCCATATCTCTCTCAGCACAATGCCTTGTATATAGTAGGCAGTTAACTGTTAAATTGAATCTCATTTTTAGCAATGGAGCAAATGTGATCAAACACAGTAGCTGAAAACCAATGGATGGAAAGGAACAGAGGAATTCTTATCATTTTTGAAGTATCACCTATTTACATAAACTACTTTTTAAAGCTAATTAGACTTTACTAACTTATTTCTTTATAAAAGAAAAAATTATCCACATATTTGACAAATTGTAACTTTTAACATGGTCAGCAACTTTTGTTTCTGGCAATATAATGAACTTACCAGATGACTACTAACCAAAGATACTTGTAAAATAATACTACTTGAAGCTACCATGGAACATTAATCTCTACAAATGAATGTAGTAAATTTATGGAGTGCACATAAACTATCTCATATGCATCATGATTTTTATATTACTACATCATGCTTAACATATTCAGTAGCAAAATCACAAATCTCTAGCCTCCAAGAAAATATTTCTCACCTTAAATACGCTTCTCAGGGAGTATGGAAACATAGAAATATCCAGTCTCAGAGCTGGAAAGGGCTTCAGAGGCCATCTAGTCCAACCTGAATAGGAATCTCCCCTATAATGTCCGTGATAGATATAATCCAGCCTTGATCTTTGCTTGAAGACCTGCAGTGAGAGGAAATCCACTACCTCCTTAGGCAGCCCCATTTCACTTTAGGCCAGCTCTAATTGTTAGGAAATTATCACTGACATCATGTAAATTTATATCCTTTTACTCTTTTTCTGTTGTTCTTAGTTTTCCCTTGAGGGCCAAGCAGAACAAAGCCAAACTTTCTTTTATTGGACATCTTTCAAGTATTTTAAGACAAGTCTTCTCAAAGGTTTTTTCTTCTCCAACCTAAGTATTAGCAACTCCTTCAGTCTATCCTCATGTGACATGAATTTTAGGCCTTAGCCATCCTTATTGTCCTCCCCTGGACACTCTCTAGTTTATCAATGTTCTTTCTAAACTCTGACATTCAGAACTCCAGGTGAAGTCTAACCAGGATAGAGTACAATGGCACCATCTCCTTTCTAATCCTGAACACTATGTGTGCCTCTGTTTATGCAACTGAAAATGGCATGCACTTTCTTTTCTTTTATTTTCTTTTTGGAGAGGGGAAGTTAGGGCAGTAGTGGTTAAGTGATTCGCCCAAGGTCACACAGCTAGTTTTTGTGTTAAGCATCTGTGGCTGGATTTGAACTCAGGCCCTTCTGACTCCAGGGCTGTGGTGCTCTATTCACTGTGTCACCTAGCTGCCCCCTGGCATGCACTTTCTTATAACAATAATGATAATAATTGATATAATTTATATAGTCCTTGATGGTTTACAAAGAGATTTCTATAGATAGTCTCATTTGACCCTCACAATAGCTATATAAGATTGGTGTTTCTTCTTTACCTTGTATGTTTTGTCAAGCTGTTGACCATATTATATTTGTAGTTCACTAAAATTCCAAAATATTTTTTCTGAGGAGCTACTATTTAGCTAAAGCTTCTTCATTTTATACTAACTAAAGTTTAAGAATTTAGTTTAATCTCTTTGAAATTTCATAGATTGGGGCCGATGTTCTACCCTACAATATTTTTTGAACCCTTGTTCTATCATATAGTATGTTGGCTAACCTTTATAGACTTCTGTCTCCTACAGATTTAGTAAGTATACAGTTGATCCCTTTAGCCAAGTTATTGATAAAGATGTTAAATAACAGGAGGCCAAGAACAGATCCCTAAGATATACCCATGGAGAACTATTTCCAAATAGATACAGATATGGTTATGAATACTCTCTAAGTTGGGCCATTCAACCAGTTTTTCACATAATTATAGTATCATCTAGCCCATCTCTATTTTTTCCACAAGGAAAGGATGCATCTTATCAAACGGTTCACTAAGATCTATATATACAGAATTCTACCAATCCATTAGCTTAATAACCAAATAATAAAAGGGGATGAAATTAGTTTGACATGACTTGTTCTCGATGAAACCATAATTGCTCTTTGTGTTCCCAACATCACCTCTTTGAGATCTTCACAAATTATCCCCTTAATAATATAGTCTAGAATTTTGAATCAAGCTCACTGGCTTATTGTGTGCAGATTTCATTCTTTGCCTTTTTGAAAAAAATTTAGGGTTAAGTGACTTGTCCAGTGTCACACAGCTAATAAGTGTCCAAGGCCAGATTTGGACTATTAAGATGGCTTTTTCTAACTCTAGGTTCCACACTTTATCCACTGCATCACCTAACTGTCATAAGTATTCTTTTACAGAGAGGAGATTCTGGGAAGATGGCGGAGTAGGTCAGAAAATTCCATCCTCTCAACATCTTCCCTCACAAAAAAGTTAAAATAGCAGCTTAGGACATGCAAAATGTGGGTGGAGATAAATAAGAAGTAGGGCATGACCAGGGTCCTCCTGGGGCAATTTGAGAAGATTGGTAGAGAAATCCCAGGATGAATTTTGGTCCCTGTGAAGAGTAAACACCTCCAGGCTAGGGTCTGTTTTAACTGCAAGCCTCTAGCCTCTTAAACAAGCTGCAAGCCCTGTGGTTAGTTGGTTGGAGAGGCTGCCTCAGCCCCAGCCACCTGAACTTTTACTCCTGGGATATTGAGGGGAATTGCATGTTTGAACCCAGGAAGATGGAGGGAAGCTGTGCTGACAAGGAATGCCAAACCCAGCTGTGCTGCAAAGAGCAGCAGGTGTGAGAACAAACCAGCGCACTCCAGGTGAGTGCAGAAGCAGTGTCGCAGAAAGCCCCTGGCTGTGGGCACTTACAGGAGGTTGGAGGTTTGGCTTTGGTTTCATGCTAGACCTGGGAATTAAAGATCTGGGGCAAGAGGCACTATTTCTCATACCCCAGGGCTAGAGGTGACTAAAAATAACAAAGCTATCACCACACACACACACACACACACACACACACACACACACACACACACACAAACACATTGGTGGGCAAAGGAGAAAGAATCCAACAATAGAATCCTATTATGGGAATAGAGATAACTGGTGTTCATTTTGAGAGGAAGAAATTGAAGAAGCCCCCAAAGAGTAATGTCAAATGATCACCTGCCCAAAAAAGAATTTATAGAAGACCTTAAAGAAGACTTTAAAAATCAAATGATAGGGGTGGCTCGGTGGCACAATGAATAGAACACCAGCCCTGGAAGTCAGGAGGACCTGAGTTCAAATTTGGCCTCAGACACTGAACACTTCCTAGCCATGTGACCTTGTGCAAGTCACTTAACCCTAATTGCCCTGCCTTACCCCACTCCAAAAAAAAAAAAAAAAAATTAAAATATCAAATGAGAGAGATGGAAAAAAACACTAAAAAAGAAAATAAGGATAATCCAAGAAAAGCAAGAAGGATATAAAAGGAAAGTCAAACAACTAGAAAAGGAGATCCAAAATCTTGAGGAAGAAAATGACACCCTGAAAATTGGAATTGGGCAAAGTGAAGCCAGTGAAATTATAAGAGAGCAGGAAATGATTAAACAAAATATGAGTAAGGAAAAAATAAAAGAGAAAGTGAAACTTCTTATTAAAAAAACAACAGATTTGGAGAATAGGTCAAGAAGAGAAAACATAAAAATAATTGGACTAACTGAAAGTTATGATAAGAAAAGAATCTTGATACAAAAATACAAGAAATATTTAAAGAAAATTGTCCTGAAGCATTAGAACAAGGGCAGAAAATAGAAATAGAAAAAATCCCTCAATCACCACTTGAAAGAGATCCTATGAGGAAAACTCATAGGAATATCATAGTCAGCTTAAGGAAAAACTATTAAAAACATCAAGATTAAAACAATTTAAATATGATGGTGCCACATTAGAATTATGCAAGACCTAGCAGCAGAAACATTAAAGGACCACAGGTCTTGGAACACAGCATATGGAAGAGCAAAAGAACTGGGGCTCTAGCCAAAAATATCATACCCTGCAAAGTTAACTATCATCTTGAACAAAAAAAAAAATGGACATTTGGTAAACTCTCAGATTTTCAAGACTTTATTAAAAAAAACAACCTAAACTTAAGAGATGATTTGACATACAAGAACCAATATAAATATAAGGTACATAACAAAGACTGATTGTAAGGGATCCTTAGGACAGATTATTTACTTTTTATATATGTAAAATTTATGTCTAAGATTCTTATTAATAATTGGGTAGTTCATAACAAAGATTGGGGAAAACCTGGGCATGATATGAATTTGAAAAGCAAAAACATTTAGGAACAGCTAAAAATAGTAATTATTTTATACAAATCAGGTGCAAGAGGAAGAATAGATACATAGGAATTAGATGGGGGAGGAGGGCTGCTAGTTCTGGTAACCTACTTCCATTGGGAATGGGTGTAAAAGGAAACAATATGGGCAGCTAGGTGGCACAGTGAATAGAGTGCCGGCCCTGGAGTCAGGAGGACCTGAGTTCAAATCCAGCCTCAGACACTTAACACTTACTAGCTGAGTGACCTTGGGCAAGTCACTTAACCCCAATTGCTCTGCCTTCCTCCCTCCAAAAAAAATTAAATAAATAGAAATAAAAATCCTTAAAAAAAGAGGGAACAAATACATATGCATTTAAAAGAGTATAAGAAGTCTTCTAAATTCAGAAGAAATAAAATGGTAGGAGCATAGGGAGAGGGGAGAGGAAAGGGAGGGATCTTTAGAGGGGAATAGGTAAATAGGAGTATAGAAGGGTGTTTAGCTTTATGGGAATGGGAGGATAGGGGAGGGATCCTTTCAGGGGGGTAGGCAAATCATAGGTGGGCAAGGTAGTGGGTAAAAGTAAAGTAGAGGAGGCAGGAGGGATAGGGAACAAGAGATGTACATAAACATATAAACAAAGATCAGGAGTAGAATATGTTTTGAGATTGTGGTTGATGTGTTAAAAAAGTTCAGCATGTGAGAAGTGAGAGGGTACAACGCAGAGAGAAAATTGAATACCTATATCTTAGAAAATCTGTGTTTAGGGAGGAGCCAAGATGGCGGAAAGGAAGCAGTAACCTCACTGAGTTCCTAGGTCACTAAGGCTCAAAGGGTGAATCTGAGTGGAATCCGGAGTGACTGAGCCCACTGGAAGACGAAGTGTGGCAGAGTCCAGCCCAGGAGGTTGCCCAGTGTGTCCGGACTGGTCGAGCGCAGAGCGCGTGGGGTCTGCATAGCCCAGACCTAAGAGCAGACAAGCAGACTACACCAGAGAGAGCAAAAGCCCCAGCCTGCAGACTTACCAAGGATGAATCACAGTCATCTCTTGGACAGTTGGATCAGTGGAGCCCGGTAGGAGAGTCGGGCCCTCAGTGGAAAGATCGGCTTCTCTAGCTGCATTCCATGCCCAGCCTGGAAGTTTAGAAACTGCCTGCCTGTATAATACAGGGGCTGGAATGGCAAAGTAAATTCTAGCTGCTCTGATCCTCCCATCCCTCCTTCATGAAGCAGAAAACCCAAAGATAAGTCTCCCACCCAGATTGAAATCCCAAATTAATGGAAATAGCCCCAGGCTTGAGTATCTCCAAGAAGGGGTGTAACTGAGACAGCCAGGAGTCTGAAGAGAAGAGAGGGTGGGGTCCCAACAAGCCCCACCTCTCCTCACCAGCAAAAGCCTACTTATAGTCCAGGGGTATAAAGGCAGAAATCTGAAGTGGTCAGACACACCCATACCTACTCATCTACATCCCTCCTTGACTTCCCTGACTTAGCCATAAACTAGCCACCCAGAGGTATTCAAAGTCAAGGATCAGGCCCTAAACTCATAGTCTGAGAAACTAAGAAACAGGAAGTCACAATGGGAAAAAAAGAAGCTGAGAAGGAGAAGGGGAAAGCAAAAAAGTCTATTCGAGCATACTATACAGGGCAAGAATAACAAAATACACAGGACAATATAGACTCTCTACCCACACCTGAGACCACAGAAGGAAACATGATCTGGTCTCAAGCCCAAATAGCATTCCTGGAGGAGCTTAAGAAAAATTTTAAAGACCAAATCAGGGAGGCAGTGACCAACTTGGAAAAACGTCTCAGTGAAGTAATTGGAGAAAATACCTCCCTAAAAAAGGAACTTCAAAAAAATAACTGAAGACCGCAATTCGATAAAAATTAGGAACAATCAAATTGAAGCTCAGAACTCTATGATGCAGCAAGAGTCAATCAAACAAAACAAGAAGAAAACCAAATTATGAGTATCAAAAATAAAAAGGGTGAATCTACCTCCAATGAAGAGGAAATAAAAAAATAATGAGGAATTATTTTTCCCAATTGTATGCACATAAATATGACAATCTTAGTGAAATGGATGATTATTTACAAAAATCACAAATTGCCCAGATTAACTGAAGAGGAAGTGAATTACCTAAATAACCCCATCTCAGAAAAAGAAATCAAACAAGCCATCAAAGAACTCCCTAGGAAAAAATCTCCAGGGCCAGATGGGCTTACTAGTGAATTCTATCAAACATTTAAAGAACAATTGATTCCAATACTCTACAAACTATTTGGGAAAATTAGTGAAGAAGGAGTCCTACCAAACTCTTTCTATGACAAAATATGGTACTGATTCCTAAATCAGGAAGAGATAAAACAGAGAAAGAAAATTATAGAACAATTTCCCTCATGAATTTAGACGCAAAAATTCTAAATAAAATATTAGCCAAAAGACTCCAACAACTTATCACAAAAATAATACACTCTGATCAGGTAGGATTCATTCCATGAATGCAAGGATGGTTTAATATTAGGAAAACCATCAGTATAATTGAGCACATCAACAATAAAACTAGCAGAAACCACATGATCATCTCAATAGATGCAGAAAATGCTTTTGACAAAGTACAACACCCATTCCTATTAAAAACACTAGAAAGTATAGGAATAAGTGGAGCCTTCCTCAAAATAGTTGATAGCATCTATTTAAAACCATCAGCAAGTATTATATGCAATGGGGATAAACTAGAAGCCTTTCCAATAAGATCAGGAGTGAAACAAGGGTGTCCACTATCACCCCTCTTATTCAATCTGGTACTAGAAACACTAGCAGTAGCAATTAGAGAAGAAAAAGATATCAAAGGAATCAAATTAGGTAAAGAAGTGACCAAGCTATCACTCTTCGCAGATGATATGATAATATACTTAGAGAATCCTAGAGAATCAAGTAAAAAACTACTAGAGACAATAAATAAATTTGGCAAAGTTGCAGGATATAAAATAAACCCACATAAATACTCAGCATTCCTGTTCATCTCTAATGAAACTCAACAGCAAGAGATAGAAAGAGAAATCCCATTTAAAGTCACTGTAGACATTATAAAATATTTGGGAATCTACTTGCCAAAACAAACCCAGAATCTATATGATCACAACTACAAAACACTTCTCACACAAATAAAAGCAGATCTAAACAGTTGGAAAAATATCAATTGCTCATGGCTGGGTCGAGCTAATATAATAAAAATGACAATTTTACCCAAACTAAACTATATATTTAGTGCCATACCAATCAATTTACCAAAAACTACTTTCTAGAGTTAGACAAAATAATAACAAAATTTATTTGGAAAAACAAACGGTCTAGAATATCAAGGGAATTAATGAAAAGAAATGCTAGGGAAGGTGGACTAGCTATGCCAGATCTTAATCTGTATTATAAAGCAGCAGTCATCAAAACTGCTTGGTACTGGCAGAGGTGTAGAGTAGTAGATCAATGGAATAGATTAGGTGCAGGAAACCCAGCAGTTAATGAATATAGCAATCTATTGTTCGATAAACCCAAAGACCCCAGTTTTTGGGATAAGAATGCACTATTTGACAAAAACTGCTGGGAAAACTAGAATACAGTATGGCAGAAACTGGGCGTAGACCATTATCTAACACCATATACCAAAATCAAGTCCAAATGGGTGCATGATCTAGGTGTAAAGGATGATATTGTAAGAACTTTGGGAAAGCAAGGAATAGTTTACCTGACAGATCTGTGGAGAGGGGAAGACTTTAGGACCAAACAAGAATTAGAGAGCATTATAAAATGCAAAATGGATAATTTTGATTACATTAAATTGAAAAGCTTCTATACAAACAAAGCCAATGTAACCAAGATCAAGAGGGAGGTGGGAAACTGGGAAAGAATTTTTACAACTTGTGTCTCTGATAAAGGACTCATTTCTAAAATTTATAGAGAATTGAGCCAAATCTATATGAATACAAGTCATTCCTCAATTGATAAGTGGTCAAAGGATATGAACAGGAAATTTTCAGAGAAAGAAATTAAAGATATGTATAAGCATATGAAGAAATGCTCTAAATCACTATTAATTAGAGAAATGCAAATCAAAACAACTCTGAGATACCACATCCCTCCAGTCAGATTGGCTAAGATGACAAAACAAGAAAGTGGCAAATGCTGGAGAGGATGTGGGCAAATTGGAACACTAATACATTGCTGGTGGAGTTGTGAACTTATCCAACCATTCTGGAGAGCAATCTGGAATTATGCCCAAAGGATTATAAATAATTTCATACCCTTTGACCCAGCCATACCACTTCTAGGGTTATATCCCAAAGAGATCATAGAAGTCAGAGGAAGACCCATATGTACAAACATATTTTTAGCAGGCCTTTTTGTGGTTGCAAAGAATTGGAAACTAAAGGGGTGTCCATCAATTGGGAAATGGCTAAACAAGTTGTGGTATATGAATGTAATGGAATATTATTGTGCTATAAGAAACGGGGAGGTGATGGATTTCATAATTACTTGGAGAGACTTATACAAACTGATGCTGAGCGAGAAGAGTAGAATCAGAAGAAATTTGTATACAATCACAGACATACCATATCTGTGATGACCAACTATGACAGACTGGACTCTTTTCAGCAATGCAGTGATATAAGTTAATCCTGAAAGACTCAAGAAAGTGAGAAATGCACCATCCAGAGATATAACTAGAAAGAACTGAGCCTGAATCCTGATGGAAGCAAACTAAATGATCTTGTTCTTTTCATTGTTTGGTTTTATTTCTTCCTTACCATCTTTCATCCCACCTAGTACAGTACACCTTTGTAATTGGAATAATGTCTAATATGAATGCATCTACAGATCCTATACTGGACTATATGCTGTCGTGTGGGGAGGGGGGAGGGAAGTAAAGGAAATTTGAAAATCAAGGAACTATGGAATTGAATCTTGTTAACTGAAACTAAACTAATAAATTAATTAAAAAAAAAAAAGAAAATCTGTATTTAAATCCATGACGTCTTCATTTATGGAGACTACCATATATAACAAAAGCAATGATGGAAAATAACATATTTTTCTCCTTGTGTGACAAATTTCATCTCTCTCTCTCTGTAATGTTACACATATGTCACATACATGTCAAACATATATACACATATATGTAGATGAATTAATGAAAAGGAATTAAGTCCTTGCTATATGTAAAATACTTTGCTAAGTCTGTGGGTACAAATTAAAAAAAAACACATAATTTCCTGCTCTCAATGAATTTGCATTTTTTTTTATGAGGCAATCAAGGTTAGGTGACATGCCCAGTTTCACACAGCTAGTGAGTATCTGAGGCCAGAGGGTTTACATTCTAATAGGGAGACAGGAAGTTTCATATACAAGTGCCCTGGACCGGCCTTGGTGATACAGTAGCAAAGCACCTGGCCATACTTCTGCCTGTTCAACTGATAAACACATATCTGTTTCCAATGTTGATAAGATATACTTATATTAAATATGTAATGTATATGCCAGACCATATCACTCTGTTGATATATGCCACATACACAGAATTTGGACAAAGTTGTGCAGGGAAATGGAGGCAGGATCAGAATAACAAATTCATTGACTAAGATAATGTTACTATTTTTCTTAAGGTTTCTATGCATAGTTTCCGTAAACAAACTGTGAAAAGTGAAGCATTTTTAATTTGTAAGAAAGTTTATATAGATAATGTAGTGGAGCAGAACTACCCCCTCCAAAAAAAAAAAAAAGAAAGAAAGAAAAAACCGTATTTGAGTCAGCAGACCAATAACTGAAACCTTAGGTGAACCACTTAACCTCCTTTAGTTTTCTCATTTGTAAAATGGGTATAAAAACACTTATACTACCTCCTTCACAAGGTTGTTCTGAGAAGAGCACTTTTTAAAACTCAAAGTGATAGATCATGGTGGGTGAGTATTATTTTGTTTGAAAATCAGAGTAACTGTTGCCTGTCCATAAACTGGTAGTAGAATCCCCTGTTCTCAGCAATCTTTCAGACAATCACAGACAGTGGCTAAGTAATCACATTGGTGCTGTATTCCTTGAATATTTCAGAGCAGTTAGGTGTTTTTTTACAAGCCCCCAATTTATTTTGGGCATTAAAATAAATAGCTACTCTAGCTCCTGTGTTGCAATGGAGATGAGAGATGTTCAAGTAGACAATATCCCAGGGTCTACCCAGTTGACCAGTTTTTGACCTGCTTTTGGAAGTCTTTGGGGGAAAATATCTGGGAGAGAGGAACTAGGAGTTAGTGGGGTGAGTTGGAGAGTTTATTATCCATCTTGGGGTTGTGTGATTAGACAAGAATCAAACAGATGAAGTCTACAGGTCAATACTTCTCTCCCCTTTCTGTAACATAGGGTGTTCTGCAGTCTCTGCTGTTTTTATTGCTGCTCCTGCTGGACTGAGTGGACAGAAGTGGAACCTGAGCTAATTCTGTGATACTTCCTAGAGCAATGATTAGTGAGTCAAGGCAGTCTTGGTGCCTTCCCTTTTCATTTTCCTTTCCTTCCCACCCTTTCTACCAAGGAAGAAAACAGTTACCCCCTTTTCTTGTCAAATCCACTGAATTTTGAATGAGGAAGGAATATATCTCTTATTCCTTCCCACAAAGGGGGAGGAAATTAAAAACGAAAAACAAAAAAGCAACTGATTTATTCTCCAAAGTTAGTAGCATGATCAATGGCTGCTTTCTAGCCAAAATGAACTATTCCTCTCCCTTTTGCTCATGGTCTTTTCCATACTATTGTTTTTATTCCCCTTTATATAAAAGAAAGCCTAGTGGATGCTTATCCTTATTGTATATTCTAACAATGGGTAAAGCTTAGATCTGGGTAGAAGGAGACATATCCTCAGATTTACTTGTAGCACTGACAGGTAGAAACAGATTGCGCAGCTAATAAGTATGAAAGGGCAGCTAGGTGGTGAAGTGGAGAATGTTTGGGCCTGAAGTCAGAAAGAGTCATCTTCCTGAATTCATATTTGGCCTCAGACACTTTCTACATAGCTGTGTGACACTGGGCAAGTCACTTAACTCAGTTTGCCTCAGTTTCCTCATCTGTAAAATGAGCTGGACAAGGAAGTGACAAACCACTCCAGTATCTTTGCCAAGAAAACCCCAAATGGGGTCATGAAGTGTCAGACATGAGTCAACAACAATAATGTTTATGTGACTAACTACAGAGCAGAAATGGATATTTCCTGGTTTTAATTCCTCCTCCCCACTCTCCTCGAACTCTGTCCTCCCCATTTAGAAAGGAGAGAGAGGCAAGGCAAAACTTGGAGGAGATGGAAAATTAATGGGAGCTGTTTCCTTCCCTGGTAGAGGAAGATGTGATTAAGGAGAAGGAAAAATGTTTCAAGGAGGAAATTGCCTTATATTAATAGCCATTGCTCTAGAAGTCTATCTGTAATAGTTTGGGTCCTACTTTATTTGTACAGCATAGCAAGAGCATAAGGAGCTATAGACTGTCAGTATTTTATAAAGGGAAGCTGAGCATACACCTGGGGACCTGGTTCAGTGTCAACTGTTACCTGCCCACCTTGCGCCAAGAATGAGAACAAACTCTCCAGCTCTCCAGCTTGCCAACTAATGTACCATAACTCTCTAATGAAATTCTTCTGGATCCTTAATCCTGGAAATACTCCCAAATACTCCCAGATGTACAAGTTTAAAAAAATGTCAGCACTTGATGGTTGCTAGAATTGCATCTGCTTTTAAGCATTTCCATCTACATAACAAGTTAGGGCTACATTCTTTTGGTAGTTTCTGTTGTTGGTTAGAATTAGAATAAAAGTATTTAAAGAATAACAAAATTTAAATGATAAACTTGAAGATAAGACTTGCAGAGCTGCAGAGAAAGGGTCGTTTTTTTCTTTTTGGAGGGGGAAAGGCAGGACAGTTGGGGTTAAGTGACTTGCCCAAGGTCACACAGCTAGTAAGTGTTAAGTGTCTGAGGTCAAATTTGAACTCAGGTCCTCCTGACTCCACAGCTGGTGCTCTATTCACTGTACCTCCTACCCACCCCAAAAGGGTCATTTTTAATATAGTTATATACATATAGTTAACATCATTGTTTAAATGTTGACTCCTGTTTGTATGTGAGCTCTTTGGGGTCAAAGAGTATGATTTTGCCTCTCTTTGTATCTCTAGTACTAAGCATAGTGGCTGGCACTTAGTAAGGGGTATAAGAGCTTATTAACTGAATGACCTCATAAAATTGGCAGAGATTAAAAAATATTACATTTAAAAATATTAATTTCACTTAGTTAAAATAGCATTATTGTTTTATCTAATAATTTTTGAATTCATCTTTTTAATTCAACATGTCCTGCCTTGCACTCTGCATTGGGAAGTAGATAGCCACAGTACTGAGCCCCCACCATTTTCTATAAGCCCCACAAGCTGAGTGGAAACAGCATGTGAACCACATTGCTAGCCATAACTAGCTCAAGGACACAAGGAAATCTGAGAGAATTAGCAGGGCACTATCAGAAGCAAAAAGCAGAGATCCTTGCCTGGAAAAAACAAAGACTCAGGCAGATCAGGAAAGACTTCTTTAGAAAATGGCACTTGAGTAGAGACTTGAAGGACATAAAGAATTCCAATAGGTAGAGGTGAAGAGGGAGGATGAACATTTCAGGCATGGGGGGAACAAACAATACATAGAAATAGTGATAAGAGATGGTGTATTGTGAGTGTAGAAAAACATGTAGGCCAGTATGGCTGAATTGTAGAGTTTGTGCTTAGGAGCAAATCTGTGAAGTTAGGGGGCTAGAAATGACTGCTAAGGTCCCTTACAACCCTATGTTCTTAAAATCTATGATCTTATGAGAAACATGTAAGAAAAATGGGAATGTAGGAAAGGAGCCAGATTATGAAGAACTGAAGTTTATTGATTGGGGGTGGGCAGGGTAGGGTGACATGACCTGAGCTTTAGAAAAATCACTTTGGCACCTGTGTGGAGGATAGATCGGAGAGGAGATGAGGTGGGGGGAGACAACAAGAAGGCTATTGAACTAGTCTAGATTAGAGGGGATGAGGGACTGAAGTAGTAAGGGGGCTGGCAGAGGGAAGAGAACATAGGGGAGAGAACTTATGGAGACAGAAAAGATAAAATTTAGCTACTTATGTCCCTTAAGGACATCTAGCTTTATTTCAAAATTAGTAGACATTGTTTATCCTATCATTTCTCATTCTTGAAGTTTAGGCAGTCCACCAAATATTTGATCTTATCATTAATATGCAAAAACCAGAGTTTTTAGAAGAGAGTGCACTTTTCCTCCATTTGTGACGATGACAGCTGTGAATCAGAACTCTGAAAATGCCTGCCATGTTTGTTCCTGGGAGCATTTGACAATCATGGGAGGCACTGAAACTTCAGCACCCCCAGAGGGATTTTGAAATGGAAATTTCCTATCTTCTAAGCTTTGCAAATCATTGCACAGATTCCCATAGTGCTGGAGAGAACAAAAAACCTGTCTTAAGTACAGTCAATGGGAATTAAATAGCATTTTTATCCAGAAATATCATGATTCTGGAATGTCACTTAACAACTTTTCTCAAGTCAGTTACATCTATGCATTAAAGGAGAGAAATATGCAAAAGAGAGTTTTTTTCTGAAAAACTTAAAATTAAAGTGTAAGGATGCCATGCATTTCTCTCTTTTTCTCTATTTGTTCATTAAGTAGTCAGTTCTCTTCCAGAAAATTTCTTTTCCACCTATTTGGAACTCAGACTTATAACTGTAACTCAGCTCCTAAACAACTCTGATATAGCAGTGGAAAGAACATTGGATTTAGAGTTAGAGGACCTGGATTTGAATCCTGATTTTGCCACTCATTAATTGTATGACTAAGTTTCCTTATCTGTAAAATGAGGGGAAAAAGGTGCCCTAGGTGAAAATCAAATAAAAATGAGACCACTAAACCATTCATAAGGATCCCTGCAGGCCAGAAATGGGCAGTTTTAAAATTTACTATTATATGTTTCATTTTATTTCCATTTATTTTGTTAACTATTTCCTAGGTATATTTTAATTTGGCTCAGTCTCCCTCAAGAGTAGAATGGGCCACACAATTGATACCTCAGACCTGATAACCTCTAATAATTTTTAAGGATAGAAATCTATGCATATATACTCATAGACTTCTCAGTAGATTCAAAGCTCTTTGTCTACACCCATGCCAAACCATAGATAATATTCCAATATTGTCCCTCTTTCACTCAATTAATAAATTTACATTGGCTCCCAATGACTTCTTGGGACAAATACACCATGTGTTTTACCATGTGTTTTAAGGCTCTTCACCAATTTACTCTCTGTCTAGCCCTTTTCTTTTACTTCCTCTCTATTATTTAAGCTTTCCATTCCTTTATTCAAATATTCTATTCTAGCCAAGCAACTGGCTTATAGTACCCTTATGTATTTTTGTCATTACTGTCTCTGAAACTTTATACTTGACATTTGTCACCTAGACTATACTGCTTTCTTTTTTTATTAAAATTTTCCACTTATCAAGCTTTATTTTCTTTCCTTCCTACCTTTCCCCTTCCCCACTAGGGGAGAAAACTAAAAAGCCCCCACAAAACCCTTGTAATAAATATTCATAGTTAAGCAAAACAAAGAGCCACATTAGCAGTGTCTAAAAATGTGTCTCATTCTGCATATTTGTCAAGAGGTGGGCAGTATTCTTCATCATTAGTCCTCTGGAATCATGGTTCATGTCCAATCGTTAATCAGAATTCTTAGATTTTTTACATTGGAAAAAATGACCAAAAAAGAAAAAGGAAAGTGATAAGTGTAGGACAATAGGCACATTAAAGAAATCTTGCTATAGCTTTGAATTGGTACAGTTATTTTGTGGAACAATTTGGAGCTATGTCCTAAAAGTTACTAAACTGTGCTTAAATATATTTTTGGCATAGCAATACCACCACTAGTCCTGTATTCTAAAGAGATATAAGAAAGAAGAAAAGTTTAATATATAAAATATGTTTATTTTGATATGTGAATTTAATGGAATAACAAATGACAGAGAGGATGGTTTCAAAGAAACTTAGGAAAAGTTGCAAGATCTAATGTAGTGAAATGAACAAAATAAGGATAATTCATATTACAATAAGCCTATCTTTATTTTTCCAATCCATGTTGTTATCCTCCAAAATAGCTTATAGCTCACCTGCTCAAGGAAAACCATGGTTCTAACCCTGTGTGATTTGTTTAATCCATATGCTGTAGAAAATTTGCTGCTTTAATGTTTCATATAACTCTGAAAAAGGAAATACTACTCCTTTTCACAAGCTCTTTGTGTATTGGGTATATATGTGTGCGAATAGATCTGTGTCTGTGTTTACTTCTCTGTTAGACTGTGAATTTCTTAAGAGGAGAGTTGATGTTTGTTTCCTTTTTATCTTCCCATAGTGCTCTACATGTAGTGGGCACTCCAGATATTATTGATTCCTAGAGTTCTATTTATTATCTTTATTATTATGTTAGTTTCAAATGAATAAGTATCCAGTGAACTTTAATTATCCTTGATTTCTATAGAATTGTTGAGTTATTCATCTATCAAATCCTGTTATTGATATAATAAATAATGTGTGGGAATTAAAACATTTGATATTTGATATTTAATATTATATTCACATATTTCCCCTTAAATATATATACTGCTTCTATTCTATATAACCATAGTCAAGTGTTTTATATTACTGAAGCAATATAAATAAGATTGATTTTAGAAAAATAACACAAATTTATTTAATCATGTCAGTGTTATATGAATTCAAATAAGCATTATCTTAGAGATGGTAGTAGTTACCTGTGGCATATGAACTTGTTTTAAAAATATTTTGATAAATACATTTCAGTATAATTGGTTTTCTTGTTTAATCCTATGTATTTTTATTTTATGCATTTAAATACATTATTTTGAGAAAGGATTCATAGATTTCATTAGAATGTCAGAGAAATCCATGATACAAAGAGAGTAAAAATCCCTTGTCTCAGAAGGCTCAGTGGATAGAGTACTGGACCTGCAGTAGAAAGACCTGATTTTAAATCAGACCTCAGGTACAAACTATTTTTCTGACCCTCCAAAAGTAATTTACTACTCTCTGCCTCAGTTTTCTCAACTGTAAAATAGGGATAATAATGTACCTACCACTCAGAGCTGTTGTAAGGATCAAATGAAACAATACTTGTAAAACACTTAGCACAGTATCTGGCACACATGAGTTGCTTAATAAATATCTGTTTCCTTCCTTCCTTAGAAGCTTGATTAGGTTAGAGCAGGACATTTTTCTCTTTTCCCCCCAAAGGCATTGTACATGATGGGTATGTAATAAAGGCTTTTTGAATTAAATTCACCATACCTTTGTTAAACATTGGCCATATGCAAGGCACTTTGCTAGGCTAGACAGACATGAAATATTCTTTGTCTTCAAGAAGTTTGTATTGTCTTAGAGCATGTGAGGGTAAAGATACGACATGTATTTGGTAAATGTAAGAATGTGCATCTAGAAAAACCTCAAGATATTCTTTCTTATTTTTGTACTATCATGATGCCTCTTCTCTCCACTCTTATGGACCTCTTCTGCCATTGATGAGTTCTTCCCTTAAACTTCATTTTAAAGAAGGGACCAGACCAGCCATCCTTCATTTTCTGGAATAAATCATTATGCTTCAGCTTCCTTTCCCCTCTATCCTTTCATCTATTGGTGAGTTCTTCGTGGAATCTCTGTTTTGGGGAAGGACCCAGAGGCTCTATCCCTCATTCTCCAGACTTCACTGACTTTACCACCATGTTCCTGGTCCTTTTGTCGTTGTTGTTGAGTCTTCCTGACTTCAGGCCTGGCACTTTATCCAAAGAACCACCTAGTTGCCTGACTTTCTTTTTAGTTCCCCTTTTATGTATACTTAGCACAGTGCCTTGCCTGTAGTATGTTCTTGATAAATATTGATTGATTGATTTGTTTCTGTCTTTTCCCATGAGAATGGAAGCTCCTTGAGGACAGGTATGTCTTTTTGGTTGTATTTGTATCCCTAGGATTTAGCATAGTGCCTGGCACATAGCAAGTATTTGACAAATGCTTGTTGACTATTAATTGACCACTGGATGAATATGTGCTCCTCTCCAGTGAATGACTGTTTCCTGCACTATTTTATATTTTTTCCCTCTTTCTCTCTGAGACAGAAATGATGGTTCTCCTAGTAGCACCAACTTTAAAGTTACATAGTAATGTCTATGGATATACTCAAGTTGTGAAGTTATCCCAAGATTATGATGGTTAAGGAGGCTCCAAGAGAGCAGAATGGTAAAGAGAAATGATGTACTGGAATTTTGTAAAAATTTTACTGAAATCCATATGATGAAACATGCCCATGCCTCATGCTAAGGTAAGCTGCTATGTTGCTTGAATAAGAGTGAAATGGAGCCTGTACGATACTGTGATGAAAGTGATTCATCTAATTTAAAATCTTTAGAACTAGAAAAAGTTAGACAAGCAGGCCAAGAGTCATTAAGTCAATTAAATTTTTAGGGCTGAAGCATGGAAAGTTTAACATGAATCAATACAAAATAAAGAAAACTATAATGACTATAAACAGGGGTGGGGAACCTGTGACATTGAGGCCACTTGTGGCCCTGTAGGTCCTCAAGTCCCCTTTGACTGAATCCAGACTTCCCAGAACAAGTCCTTTTATTAAGGAATTTATAGTATAAACATTACAAATGGAAAGAACAACCACCACAAACAATACAAAAAAAAAAAAAGAATGTTGCAAAGTTACAAAAATAAAAGCTTGGTTCCAGAGAATACACATAAGAAGATACCTCTTCCCATTCCTTTGAAAACTTTAGGCAAATCACTCAACCCTCTGAGCTTTCATTGCCTTATCTACAAAACGTTGTTACTCCTTTCATCACAGGGTTATGAAAAAGCACATATCATAAACCTCAAAATATATTCAGCTCTCCAGATTTCAAGTTAAAAGTCCTTTCCACCATACCTCTACTGACACCATGAACCATTAAAACTTAGTGCATGATGAACAGAACCTAGCCTAGGATGTTAGCAGGGAAAGTAAAGGAAGGGACTGCTATAGGAGACATAACAAAAGGAATTACACCTCTATATCTTGAAGAAGAGAAGAAAATGACATTATCATGAACCAGAACCAAAGGTTTAAGGTAGCCATCATAGCTACCATTAATACTAATAATACTTGTAAAAACACAAGAAAAATTCACCAGTAACAATTGTTATTCACACTCCCGGGTATTCACAGTTGCACTGAGACAATAATGTGTGGGAATCACTTTAATTAACATAATTTTCTATTTTGCCAATAAATCAAAACTGAATTTCAAAATTTGTTTTGTAATCCACTTAGAAGATTTTTTGAAAAGAAATCGAAAGCTCCAAAATCCTATTTAAGATAGAATTTTAAATAATTTGGTTTAGCAATGAACTGAATGTTTATTCACTTTTACACCATGAAACTGTAGCAGCAGGAGCTGATTTACAAAATCTTTTAAGATGCAGTGATTCAAATGATTAAAAAAACTGCATAAGATTAAAAAAAAGTACATCCTTCAGGGCTTTATTCTCCACTTGATATGCACAAACAAACAAGTATTACTAGTATTAAAGGTATTTAAACGTGCAAATCAAGTGGAAAAACAAACCCTGTAATCATATTTTCATTTTAATTTGATAGGTGTGGGTATACCTTCTTATCTCTGGATTCTCATTTTGTCCCATTAAGCTACTGAGAGCTGATATGAAGCCCACTTAACTATGTAATGCTACAAAATGGTCAGGATCTACAATTCTTTCAAAATCTGCCCAACTAAGACCCTAGAAGACTGTATTTTTAATTGGTTATTATCAATCTTTCTTTGGTAAGAATATAATATGATGAGGCCCACTGTGAAGGAAATATCTAGATTCTGACAGAAGTCCTGTTCCAAGTTTATTTCTTGGAACAAAGCCACAGCTCCTGATTCTGCTGAAAACCATCTTGTCTTCCTGCTGCTGAAATCTGGGAGGGGAGAGAACCTCAGCATTTTCATTAATAATTTTAATATGCTTCCAAATTGGATGTCTACAGAGTCAGTGCTTGAATCATTTTCTGGAATTGAGTGCTGTAATTGAAATTTTCTCAAGTAAACCATATAGTGCATTGTAATGTGCCTTCCCTATAGTCAGTTTTGAATAAATATTGATCATTAATCTAGAGCTGGAGAGGACATCTTAGGCCATCTAGTCCAGCCCTTTTATGATACGTTGATTGATTGAGACAGCACCACTGCTGTGGACCACAAGTTGAAGACTACATATTGGCAGATGAAGATATAAATTCACCCTTCCTGAATACAGAATTTGGGAGAGCTATTCAGAATGAGTTAAGCAGTAAAACCCTTTGAAGGGGTAATAAGAAAAGCAAGAGAATCACAAAATCTGAGAGTTTGAAGGGACTTTAGAGTCCATCCAGCCTTACCTGTTTTTCTAGGTATTAAGGAGAAGGTAGGATGTTGAAGATTGGTTGTTAGCCAGTTGGATTAGAGGAATGTTCTTTCATTGACTTTGAAAGGCTGTGGATTAACTTCTAGGTTATAAGTTTTTGCTTGCTTATTCCATTTGTAACAGTGCTTCTTTTCACATAGTAGGCATGTGGCAAATGATTTTTTAATGAATGACTAAATGAATGAATTAATCTTTAGCTGAGTTAAGTACAAAGGACCTTAAGGTTTTTAAAAAATAAATTTTACTGATATTTTTTGTTTTTCCATCAACTACATTTCCTCTTTTGTTGCTCCTCTCTGCCTTTCTAGAAAGCCATTCTATACAACAAAGATTTTGTTTTCAAAAAGAGGAATAAGAAAAAGCAAAGTTCAGTAAAACCAACCAATACATCAAAAAATGGGAGGGGGATTTGTGGGGGTGGAATGTTGCATAGATTGTCAGATTTTTTTTGAAAATTCTCATAAAATTGCCTAGACCTCTCATTTGAATTTAATCTGACTTATCCTTGAATCATAGTTCCTGTGTATAAGTACGTGTGTATACTTGCCACTCCTGCTAGTCATTCTGTGTTATGTTAGAGCAAAACTTGCATCATATCTTTTATTATATACACAATGTCTTGCTTTTTTGTTGGCAACTGTATACCCCACTCTTGTGAAAATTCTGCTATGGAAAATTTATTTAGGGGTGTAAATGTGTAATGCTATTGATGACTTTTAACCACTGTCAGTTCCAAGAGTGTCCAAGTTCATAGAGGCATCATCGTAGTGTACTAGAAAGAATTTTGGATTTGGAGTCAAAAAACCTGGGTTATGATTTTTACTATCAATGACTTTAGGTAACTCACTTCCCCTCTTTTAGCCTCAGCTTCTTCAGTTGTAAAATGAGGGCCATATTGTGGAGGAATATTTGATGAAGTAGGTGGTGAAGTAGATAGCTTCCTTAGGTCCTTCTGACTTTGGGCATCTTTGATTATACATTATAGATTTCTTCTAAAAGAAATGTTTTTCAAACCATGGTAAATTGGAAGAACTTCCAAATGAGTGTGGCCATGATGGTGAAAGGACTTAATATCATGTTATATGAGGATCATTTGAAGGAACTGGAATATTTGACTCGAAGAAGAGGCAATTTAGTAGGTTATGAAATTGTTTTCAAATATTTAAAGGGCTATCACTTGGGAGAAGATTAAATGTATTTGGCCTGGCCCCAGTGATAAGAAGTAGAAATAATAGATGAAAATTGTAAAGAAGGACATTTAGGCTTCATGTCAGGAAAGACTTCTTAACAATTATAGTTATCCCAAGGTGGAATGCGTTGCATTGAGAGAAAGTAGATTCTGCTATCTCCAAGTGTGTTCAATAGGTACCTTTAAATGAAGGTTGGACTACCCCTTGTTGGAGATGTTGTAGAGAAGATGGTGTTAGTTGGACTACATGTCTCTTAAGTCCTAACCAAATGAAGTAATGTATATAGAGATATTTGCAAACTTTAAAACTCTATATAAATGCCATCTATTGTTATTCCAACTCTCAAATTTGGTGATTCTATGATAAATGTAAACTATTGCTGTTAGTAGTGTGTGAGTTTGTATTCATCTTGTGTGCATTTTCTAGCTCAGAAATGGAGTTCTAATCTGAGCTCTGAAGGACAGACTAGGAATCCAAAGTTTGCTGTATATAAACTATAAAGTATATATGAAACACTTAGAAAACTTGAGTTGTCTCAATCAATAGGTTACAGAGTCAATGAGTCAATAGTCCTTTAAAAATTTGTGGAAAATACTTTTCTTTCCCCAAATGATAATATTGAATTCTACTATCCTATATTTTTAAAAGCATTTGCAATTATGTCCAAGGGCACAGAAATGCCATTGTTGTATGATGAGGAAGATGATCACACTTAAATTGATTCATCCAGGTATCCAATGAGAATAAATTCTGATTAATAATGCTTGCTGGAGTAGCTAGGTGACTAAGTGAATAGAACATCAGGCCTGGAGTCAGGAAGACCTGAGTTCACATTTGACCTCAGATACTTATTAGCTGTGTGACCCTGGGCAAATCACTTAACCCTATTTGCCTCAGTTTCTTCATCTGTAAAATGAGCTAGAGAAGGAAATGGCAAGTCACTTTGGTATCTTTGCCAGGAAAACCCCAAGAGGGCTTAAATAAAAATTTAGGTAGCAACAAAAATGCCACCTAAATGTTACCTATTATCATTCAATATTGTGTATTAAAGTTAATGGTATAGAAGTCTTATCCTGTGCTAGACAGGAAACTCCATGAAGGCAAGACCATGACTTGGCCAAATTTTGTGTCTCCCCCAAACTTTTGTTGCATTGTTTTATGTTGTATTGTGCTGTGTGTCATGTGTTCACAGTGGGGGTGAGGGAGGAGGTGGCAGTTTTACCTATTATGTGAATTTCTTGATTTGTTCTTAGGTTAATCTTAGGTTAACTTGATTGTTTACTATTTTTTTTTCCAAGAAAATGTTCTTTGAAGGAACAAAAGGAAGGACTCAATTATGAAAACTATATAGGCAAAGCATTGTTTAAGTTTATAATATTTGTACTTCATACCTAGACAAAGCTTCTCAAGAAAAGACTCCACTACTTTTATGTTTTGGAGTAAATGGAAAATGGGCAATATTGTCACCAATCCAGAAGGCTTTTGTCATGGCAAAAAAAATTACATTTTCTCACAAGAAAGGACAAACCAAATACCTGGAAAGAGGCAGTTGTATTTTTGAAGAAATTTTAAAATAATTTAAAATCTCTGCAGTAAAGAAAAATCAATCTGCCTGGCAATTTGAATTTTTAATACTTTTATGAATTATATGAATTGATTAGACAGGTATTTTTAGAAAAAAAATGATATTGAAATTGCTCAGTAAGATATTTTTAATGAGGTAAGATAAGAGTAAAAATGACCATTTATTTTCAAAAAGAAAGTTTTATATGGCATGTTACATATTCGTTTCATTCATTATTTTATGAAAGTGATGCTAGCTGAGGAAAAGTAGACGAATCTTCATCAGAATGGAATTCTGGAGCAATGGCGAGCTGTTTTAGTAAAAGGAAGAAGAGTTAGCAAGCCTTACGTTGGGTGATCTCCAAGCGGTCTCTGTCCAATGGACTTTAACAACGCCTCTGGCCGGACTGCTACTTTTGGTGATGTTTTGGGGCTAGAGTCAGATTCTCCGCTCTCCTCATCTCCCATGGCTTTAATATAACTCCCACTCCTCATCCTCCTGCAGGGAATCTCCTCATCTTTACCGCCAGTGGGGTACCCTCCCCATTCATCTTGAGGCACCTGGGACATAGCACAAATACACAATACACATGAATCTTGTTAAATAGAAGGGCTTCTTTTTTCTGACTGTTTTTCTCTGCTAAGGATTTCTACCATCTTTTGAAGACATAGGTCTGTGTGGTCATTCATAATTTAAGACTCAAGACATAAAGGAAGAACTCATCTTAGCATTATGCTCTTCCCATCCTAAAAGGAAACTGAAAACCAAATAAAGTTGAAATGAGAGTAATTTACCATATATTACATATAAACCAACTTATCGCTTGAGTTTGGGACCTGTGCTGAGCTAATGGTTATATTCAGATGGATGAGTGAATTGCATACCTGGGGAGTAAAATTATACATCTAAGGAGTGGAATCAGGCTGTATATGTCAATTTTCTAAGAAACACACTATTCCTTGATTCTTTTAAGGAAAATCAGAACTCTTTGAGATCAGGGACTGGTTTTTTGCGCCTTTTTGACCTCCATTTCTGTGGTACCTAACCATTACACCTGGAACATAATAGGCACTTAACAAATGCTGTTGATTGACTGACTTTTGCTTGCTGTTTTGAATACAGGTAAACTGTACATAAATTGATATTTTTTCTCATATAATATGTTATCAAATAAGATTACACTCCTGCCCTCATTAAATGTTTGTTTGATATTCTTCAATTTTGAATGCTAACTTCAATATGACTATAAAGTACATTAATACCTTGCCATTTGTTAGGACAGTGAAAAATCCCACATTCCCTATGTATAATCCTCAACTCCTCTCTTTCAATCACTACAAATATCCAGTCAGTTGGCAAATCTTGTTTCTGTCTTTATAATAGCTTTCAAGTATGATTACTTCTCTCTCTTCACACATTTGCAACTCAAATTCAGGCCCTCATCATCTTTCTCCTGGACTGTTGCATTAGCCTTCCACCTTCAGTTCTTCCCTCTTTACATCTGTCTTCACAGCTGTCTTCCACACAGCTGTCAAAACAATTCCTTAAACATAGATTTGACCAAATAATGGTCCTCCCCACTCAATAAACTATAAAGGCTTTCTGTTACCTCTCAGATTAAATATAGACTCCTCTGCTTGAGGATACCTTCCAACTACTCTATATTTGTCTCATATTTATTGATTAATTTCTTTTTTCCTACATCAGAATATAAACTCCTTGAGGACAGGGACTGTTTTTTTCTTCCTTTTTATATCCTTGATAGCATAGTACATGGTATATAGTAAATGTTTAATAGATGCTTATTGATTAATTAAAATGGGATAATATAGGGGAAATCCTTTGCTTATCTTAAAATCACTATATAAATGTTATTATTATTATTATTATTTACAAGTACTATAAATATTTGTGATTTTCTCATTCTGAGAAACTTCTATCTAGATAGATCTGTAAACCTTCTATGATTTAGTGAATAAGATGTCAAGAGTGTTCTGGGGTACAAGTTAAGTGATTGCCTAGTGTCACACAGGGAGCAAGTGTCAGAGGTGGGAAATAATTAAAAGCCTTCATTATTCCAAGCCTAGCACTCTCTCCACTAAGCCAGGTTGACTTTTCATATTGTCAGCTGAAAAAAATGCTACTAACACTCTATTCTAATTTTTCTATTCTGTGTCCCAGTTAGTCTAACATTTTATTAAACTGAGACCCAAAATCATTAGACATGTTAGAACCTTCTATTAAAAGCCCTTTTCATTTATTTCCTAAAAAGCACATGACTGTAGCATTAATATGAGGTGTAATTCACTGCCTTCAGTATAAAATTTCAAGAGGGGAAGAACAGAGAAAGTAAACAGAAGAACCATTTTTTAAAATGTAGATGATACAGTGGAAAGAGCCCCTGGAGTCAGAAGACTTCTGCCTTTGATACTACTTGTGTTTTCTAAGGCAAGTCACTTAATTTCTGTGGATCTCAGTTTTCTTACCTGTAAAATGACAGAGTTGAGCTAAATGACCCCTGAGGTCCTTCTAGCTCCAGATCTATGACCCTATTGCAGGAACTTTATTACTGGCTTTATTTACATGCACTGTCCTTGAAGTCTAGTGACTAAGGAGTTAACTATGTGACCACAGTCAATTTACTGTACCTTTTTGTACTTTAACTTCCTCATTTACAAAATAAGCATTAATAGTATCAGTCCCACTTACATGGTCTTAGACAAATCACTTAACTACTCTGAGTCTCATCTTCCTCATCTATGTAATAGGATAATATAACATTATTATATTCACATTAATGTTATTGTAGCTAATGTACTACTAACCAAACACTGCAATATATCAAATTCATAGGGTTGTTATGCTGATCAAATGCTATAACATATCTAAAAGTCAAATGTAAACCATAAAGTGACATATAAATGTCAAATCTCATTAAAAGCCCACGATATTGTTGTGAAGACCAACATTTTAGAAGGTATGATGATGATATGGATAGTATCTAGAGGAGGGTGACAGTGATGGTAAAGGATTTTGAGTTCCTGTCATGTTAACACTGGTTAAAGGGGGTGAGTACTTAAGCTCAGAAAGGAGAACCTGGTTATGGCTTGGGAAGGTTGTAGCTGTATTCAAATGTTTGAATGAATATACTGGAGAAGAGGAATTTGCTGTTTAACCTCAGAAAGCAGAACTAAGAGCCACAGGTGAAAGTCACAATCAATCAATCAATCAGTCAATCAATCAAAAAGTATTTATCGAACACTTACTTTGTGCTGGCCATTGTTAGGTGCTAAGGATAAAAAGAGACATATCTATGAAAGCAAAACCTTTCCAACAGTTGGTGCCACCCCCAGTTAAAAGGAGCTCCTTTGGGAAGTGGTAGCTTCCCCTTCATTGGAGATTTTCACATAAAGACAGGATGAGGGGATTTTTTGAGGGGGGGTATTTGCACTAAATACAAATTTGTACTAAATTTGTTACTATGGCCTCTTACAAATGAAATTCTGTGAACTTTTAAAAATAATTTTGTAAACCGTTGTAATGGAAAGCACAGAAGTAGTTCACACCTTGTTTCAGCTATTGCATTAACACTTTGTTTCAGTTCAAGTTTCTTTTGAGCCTTGTATCAAGTCTAAGAAAGAGAACATGTGAACTCCACAGTTTGTAAACCCTAGAACTCATGAACTCCTGCAACAGGAAGAGGAGGAGCTAATAACCATGCATAAGGAGAATTTCCAGGCTAGAGACAGCAGAACTGAGAAGAGGATTCTTATATTGGCAGAGTCAAGAAGGAGAAAACTTGTGGTATCCTGGCACTCTGTCTGCTATGTTTGTGTTGATGTTTGTTATACGTTGTTCAGAAGCCCTGGCACCTTACTGGAAGCCCTGAAAGAGGATTTTCTTGTTGTATGTTTATAGAAGTCCTGGAGGAGGGCTTTGGAGGTCCTGGGACTTTACTGATGATTTGTGCTGACCTCTTAGACCTTGTTTGTGGGTCCGTGTTGATTTCTATGTTGATGATTTGTGTTGAGTTCTCAGACCTTATTGGTGGGTCTCAGTTGATTTCACAGGCAGATAGTAAATTGATGATGGTGCTGGCAATGTGTATGAATATTATTGTGGTGCTGTCAAGCTTTGTCTTCCCAGAAACAGGAACTGTGAAGGACTTGAGGTGGACTGGACACTGTGAACTTCAATATGGAATGGGAACTGGACAAAGAACTGGATAAGGAGCTGGACAAGGAACTGGGAGCTGCCTGCCTTTGAACCCAGGTGACAGTTGGAGCTGGGACTATGGAAGAGGAACCATGAAAGCTGAGAGGCATTTTCGAGTCAAGCTGAAAGAAGACTTTACTTGGATACTGTGTACTGACTGAGAAGATTATGATTTACTGTGACCTGGGGTAGAGAACTTTGACTTTTGTACTTTGTGATTGAATTAAGGATTTTGTGATTGACTAAATGAACGTGCTTTGTTTAAAACTATGTGCCCACTTTGGTGAAAACTATGTGGCCATTTTAGTGATAAGTTGTTGAGTTGTAACATGGTGAATGCTATATTTTGATTTTCTATGAATGTTTTGCTCTGATTTGTTATTGAATAAATAGAGAGCTCACTATAGTATGTAATCAGAACCTTGAAAGCTGTTCACAGTAGCAGTCCTCTGGAAAGCTACTCATGAGTGGCTTTACAATCATAAAACAATATAAAAAGAAGTATTTCCTGATTCTCCTTAAAGAAAAGCACCTTTCATTTGATGATTATCTCAGTTTTTTCCCCCATCTGTATCTTCTGTTGCCTGCCTCATTGACTGTCAGCTTTTTGAGAGCATGGACTATTTTGTGCCTTTCTTGTATTCTTAGCACTTAGAAGAGCCTCTGGCACATAGTAGGCACTTGAAATGCTTGCTATCTGTATGACTGTTATTACTATTTTTAAAAAAGGATGATATATTGAAAACTCCTTGTAAACCATAAATCAATTTATTCAAGTCAGCTACTATTATCATGCTATAGGGATATTAGAAGAATCAGATGAGATTCATGTATATAAAGCATTCTGAACACTATATGGAATTCTAAAAATACAAAGTGGTATTTTTATTGGTTTTCTTATAAAATGCTGGTGTTAGATCAAATAGTTTCTAAAGTTCCTTTTAACTCCAGTATTCTGTTTAATTAATATAATAACAATGATCTTTGAAGGAAGAGATAATTTTAAAAAAATAATGATTCGAACTATACCAGGAAGAAAACCCATTAGTATAAAAGGTCATAGTAGATGAATGAGAAATATAACTATAATAAAAACATACACTCTCCTTGTTCACACCTCTCCCCCCAAAAAACCCCACCCAAACCCAAACCAAACCCCCCATAGAATCAGATATGTAAATTTTATTGTAGTTATCTCTTACACATACAGGCTGAGCAACTAAGGATATATAATTTAATTCTTAGTGCCTCAGGCAACATCCTAAAACTAACAGTTGCAGATTAGGCTTTGACCTCTCTTGGTAGATAGTATTTCCTCACTGGAAAGTCTCTATACCAATGAAATCACAGGTTCAGTAAAACCATTACATATGTTTGTGTGTGTGTGTGTGTGTGTGTGTTTGTATTTATCTTCAAGAAATGATTAAATAATATTCAAGATTGATCTGAACCTTAACAGCTAAAATTTATTCTAGTCTCCACAATTGGAAAGAAATATTAAGAGTTTGGATAGGACATAAATGTGAGTCATAAATCCACTGGAAAAAGAGATGAATCCAATTTATGTGTTTATTTATTTTTGAAAAGTTAAAGGGGTCACATCCCAAAGTGCATTATAAAAGGAGCATCCTAATTATAGTCTTCAAATATGTGAAGGCTCATTAAAAAGAAGGTGGCCAGGTGTTGCTACATGACTGACTTCAGTTTCCCTTACTACTAGTTTCCTGGTAAAAGGATATAACATATTCTGGGTAACACTGGAAGGAGTGACAGGATGAAATTGTTGAACCATTTTCACAGATTCCAAATGAAAGATCTGATTCTTAATTTATATGAGATCCTGGTTCTGGAAATCCTTCTTTTGCTTTAAGCTCATAGTCATAGGAGATAAAATGCAAACACAAATAACTGCAATATTAATGTAATCAATTTATATGATTAGAGTTATTAAAAAAATACAAAGCAAGCTTCTCTGTGAGGCAACATCTTTGTGAGTTAATAATGGTCGTTATTAACAGAGAAATAGGAGAAACTTCATGAAAGAGATAGTATTTGAGTTGGATTTTAAAGAACATGTAGGAACTAACTCAACATAGAAGTTAGAGATAAAATATGAGCTTCTCAAGGGACATGACTTTTATTTTTGTTTTTACACCTCTCTGTACATTGTAGTCTAGCACACAGTAAGTCCTTATTAAATGATTATTGATTGTTTGATTGATAGAGATGGAAAGGATCTTAAGGGATTATCTCTGATCCATAGATCTCGTTTTGCAGAGGAAGTAAATGAGGTCTTGAGAAGTAACTTGGTCAAAGTCACAACAGATCTGATATTTGAATTCAGGTTCTCTAACTTCAGATCCATCCCTTATAATACCTTATTCAAGTGAAGAAGTGAAAGAGGACATTCCTGACATTGAATTGTAGTTGTTCAGTCATGCCCAACTCTTCTCCACAACCCCATGGACCATACTGTTCATGCAGTTTCCTTGATGAAGATACTCTAATGGTTTTCCATTTCCTTTTTCAATGGATTAAGGCAAACAGACTTGCCCAGGGTCATAAACTAGCCAGTGTCTGAGGCTGGATTTGAACTCAGGTTTTCTTTACTTAAAGCCCAGCTCTCTATCCAATGAGTCATCTAGCTGCCTCCTTGTAGATATATTGAATATCTTATGATATTTAGAACTTGCAAAGTATTTTTAAATATTACATTATTTTATTTTATTCCCACAGCAACCCTGGCAGGTAGGTGCTATTAGTATCCTCATTTTTCAGATGAGAAAACTGGATTTTAACTCAGGTTTTCCTGACTCCAGGCCCAGCACTGTATCTACTTGGCTACCTAGCTGCTTCATAGATCTCTATATCTTTTCTTCCCCATTAGAATTCGAGGTAGTCTGTGCAAGTCACTTAACTTCTGCTTCCCTTAGTTTCTTCATCCGTGAAAAAAGCTCTTTGTAAACCCTGAAGTACTATATAAATATGTATTATTATATTTTGGGGAATACCACAAGAAACATCTATTTCTCTGTAATGATACAGTATTACTGAGGATCTGTCACAGATTGTTGCAAAGTATCAAAATCTGTATTCCACAACAGGTAAGTGACTTTACAACTTACAAATAAACAAATAAATAAAGCATTTTACAATAGTTATTAGACCCTGAAATCCCCATCTGCTTACTTTTGCAATTGCTAATTGTGAATAATTACCCTAATTATCTACTTGCATATAGTGATGAGTACTGATATTTATAATTTCTAAAAAGCTTTTTTTTTCCCCTGAGGTGGATGGTTAACCCACATTTTGGTATGTGAGGAAATTATAGATTCATAGGACTTAGAACTGGAAGAGATATTGTACATGATTTGTTCCAACTCTGTAAATCTGTTCAATTCTGTAAATTCTGTAAATGAGGAAATTGAGGTGCAAAGAAAAATGACTTGCCCAAAGTCACACAGATAGTAAGGAACAGATTTACCTTTCTATTAAAGGTCTTCTAACTATAATTTCCCAAAGAAGAAATGTTATATTGAGTGCTAAAAGCTCTATCCCCTCAGGGAACCTACTTAAAACAAAAACAAAAAACCCCAAATAATAAAACAAACTCCAAAACCTCCTAAACTGGAAGAAGAAAAACAAACCAGGAATGAGATTTTTTTAAATAAACACTCTTCTTCGCATGTCTCATCTGAGAAAAATGTGTTAGTTTTTTTAAAATGTTTGAGGCCAAGCTCCAGTAGAATGATGTCTGGAGGATTACTTATCTGAGAGTTTTGCCCAGTACCAAGCACACACTGGTGATCTAGTTAATCTCATAGAGAAGTTCTCAAACTTTTTGATCTCTGGACTCCTTTATGTTCTTAAAAATTATTAAAGACATCAAAGAGCTTTTGTTTAATGTGATTCATATTTATAAACATTTGTTGTGTTAGAAATTAAAATGGATACATTTAAACCTATTAATTCATTTAAAATAACAGTAAAATATCCATTATATACTAACACGAATAATATCTTTTATGAAGAATAACATTTTCCAAGACTAAAAAATTAGAGGAGTGATACTGTTTTGCATATTTTTTGCAAATCTCCATAATGTCTAGTTTAATAGAAGACAAGTGTATCCTCATATCTGCTTCTGCATTCAATCTGTCGGGATAAATTGAAGTCTATAAAGACAATCTGGCCTTGCACAGATATGTAGTTGGAAAATGGCATAGTATTTAATAAGCAGATAACATTTTAATATTATTACAAAAATGATTCTAACCACAAAAACCCCTCCCCCCAAAAAGGGTCTGGAGGAACCTCAGAGGTCTGTGGATCATACTCTGGAAAACCTCTTGTTTAGAGTTTAGGTTTTTCTCTGGGAGATGTTTAATGACCAGTAATCTACATAAAAAAAAAAAATCTTTGAAATATCTCCTGGGTACTAGTCAACAATTTTGGGTGATATGAAGGAGTTAACATGCTTCTTTCCCTTCATTGCTGAGGTGGAAAACTGTTAGTATGGAATACTGCATATACTTTACATAAAATAAATAGGTTGATTGGTTTTGCTGTAGAGTGTTTTTCTCATCTTTAAATATATGTATATATATATTTAAATATATATTTCTCTTATATATGTATATGAGAAAGCTTAGTGGGCTTTGAAGTTAAAGTGGATATACTTAGAAATGAATACATTGTGAAAACAAAAATATCAATAAAAATTAAGCACACACCAAAAATACATCATAATCAAATTTACTAAAGGGCTAGAAAAGACTTCAGGAGTATTTGAAGGGAATGTCTGGCTCATTGTTTTTTACATCATGATTTACTGGCTTTTTACCATGATTCTTCATATAGAAAATGAAGAAACTGTGATTTAATGGGAAAAATACTAAATTTAGACCTGGGGCACCTAGGTTTGAATCCTGCTGCTGAAACTTAACTACTTGTGGGACCGTGAGTCAGTTACATCTCTCCTCTGGGCCTCAATTTATACATCTATGACTCAAATCAACAAATATTTATTGAGTGACTATTATTTATTTGAGGCACTGTGCTAGATATCACTTATCTGGAGACAAAAATGAAATGTCCCTGTTCTCAAATAGAAGAAACAACACAGCATGCAGGTAGGTCTATATGAAATATATACAAAGTAAATGAAAAGTAGTTCCAGTAGAGGGAGAAAAGTACTAACAATTGGGAGAAATAGGAAAGGCTTTTGGTAGGAGATGGAACTTGAGGTGAACTTTGGAGGAGAACAGGGATTCATAGGGTGGAAGGGAGTAAGGCAGACATTCTAGGCATGATGGGTAGGTAGCCTGTACAGAGGCATAGATAGAAGAGGTAGAATGTTGTGTGAAGAACGACAAGGAGTTGAGTTTGCCTTGGAATTATGTGATGTAGAACAGTATAATGAGCTTGGAAAGAGAGAGTGGAGCCGGACTGTAAGAGGTTTTAAATGACAAATGGGAGAGTCTGTATTTAATCGTAGAAGCAATAGGGAGCCACTGAAGCTTCTGGTGGACAGAAGTAAGATGGTCAGAAATGTGTTTTAGGAATATTAATCTGCCAGTTGTGTGGAGGATAAGTTGGAGAAAGGAGAGGCTAGTTGTAGGGATACTAATTAGGAGGCTATTGAAATATGTCTCTCCCAGGGAAAATTTAATTTTAATAATCTTTTATTTGGTTTAAGCCTAAGAGGTTTACCTAATTATGGAACCTCAAGGTTCTATAATCTTGATGGTGACTGGGGAGTGAGGGGATTCTCTTTTTTCCTTTCTCCCTCCCTCCTTCCCTCCCTCCCTCCCTTCCTTCCTTCCTTCCTTCCTTCCTTCCTTCCTTCCTAACACTATAAAAATGACTCCTATATTTTCTTTTTTTTTTCCAAATGCTTTATTAACTTCAGGTTTACATCATTGATTTCCTCCAGATGTTGGGTTAAAATATTTTTCCTGGTTTTCCCCTATGCACCACCCCAGAATAGCAGTCCCACAGGATATCCCCTCATCTAATCTGCTCTCTCCCATATCTTCTCCCATGCCCCCTTTGACTTTTCCATTAGGGCAAAGTGAATCTCTGTACCCAAATGCCTGCACATCTTATCTCCTAGTTACATGCAAAATAGTATTAATAATAGTATTTATATATATTTGAAACATTTAATTTTAAAAATTCAAATTCCAGATCCATTCCCTTCGTCACTTGTTACCCACTCCTGCTGGGAAGATAAGCAATTCGGTATATGTTGTACATGTATAGCTATGCAAAATATTACCATAGTAGATATATTGTAAAAGATTATATTTCCTTCCCACCCATCCCACCCCCACCTGGTCCATTCCTTACTTTAATCCTGTCCCTCTTCAAAAGTGGGTGCCTCCAACCTCCCCTCCCCCCAACATGCCCTCCCCTCCATCCTCCCCCCTCTAATCCCCTTCCCCCCTACTCTTCTGCAGGGTGAGATATCCCATTTAGTATGTATGTTATTCTCTCCCTGAGCCAAATTCAATGAGAATATGGTTTTGCCTTTTTGCCTTCCTGTTCTTCCCCTCCCTTGTGACTACTTCCCCTTGCTTCTTCTACATGAGATAGTTTACCCCTGTCCCCGTCTCTCCCCATCTCCTTTTGCCACATTCTTCTCTCACCTTTTTTAACTTCACCCCTTAAGTGTCATCCCTTCCCACCAAATTTGACCTGTGCCCTCTATTCATGTATACCTGTAAACATATATACACAGTTCACATATGTATTCATATGCCCATATACTCTTCTTCAATTATTTTCATAATAAGAAAGGTTTCATCAGTCAGAGTTATTGTTTTTCCATGTAGGAATGTAAATAGTTCAACTTTGATAAGTTCCTTTTGATTTCTTTTCCCTGATTACCTTCTCAGGCATCTCTTGCTTCTTGTGTCTGGATGTCAAATTTTCTATTCAACTCTGGTTTTTTCCTCAAGAATGCTTGAAAGTCCTCTATTCCACTGAATGACCATATTTTCCCTGAAACAAAATACTCAGTTTTGCTGGGTAGGTGACCCTTGGGTTCATTCCCAGTTCTTTTGCCCTCTGGAACATCATATTCCATGCCCTTTGATCCCTCAGTGTAGAAGCTGCCAGGTCCTGGGCTATTCTGATTGTGTTTCCACAATATTGAAATTGTTTCTTCCTGGCTGCTTGTAGTATTTTCTCCTTGATCTGGGGATTCTGGAACCTGGCTATAATATTCCTAGGAGATTTCTTTTGGGGATCTTTTTCAGGAGGTGATCTGTGGATTCTTTCAACCTCTATTTTGCCCTCTAGTTCTAAAACATCAGGGCAAATTTCCTTGAGAATTTCTTGAAGGATGATTTCTAGGTTCTTTCTTTGATCATGGCTTTCAGGTAGTCCAATAATTTTTAAATTATCTCTCTTGGATCTGTTTTCCAGGTCAGTAGTTTTTCCCATGAGGTATTTCACATTGCCTTCTATTCTTTCAATTGCTTGGATCTGTTTAAGAGCATCTTGATTTCTCATAAAGTCACTAGCTTCCATTTGCTCCAGTCTAATTCTGAAGGAATGAATCTCCTCAGTGAGCTATTGAGATTCTTTTTCCCATTTGGCAAAGTCATTTTTTTAAGGCATTCTTCTCCTCATTGCCTTTTTGAGCCTCTTTTGCCACTTGAGTTAGTCTATTTTTTAAGGTGTTATTTTCCTCAGTCAGGCTGTTGACTCTCATTTCATATTTTTCCTGCATCCTTCTCATTTCTCTTCCCAATTTTTCCTCCACTTCTCTTATTTGGTTTTTTAAATCCTTCTTAAGGTCCTCTATGGCCTGTAGCCCATTCATATTTTCATTTGGAGCTTTTGGTGCAGGATTTCTGACCTCACAGTCCTCCTTCTGTTCCATGCTTTGATCCTCTTTGCCCCCAAAATAGGAGTCTAATGTAGCGTTTTTCTGTTTATTTTGTTTCCTTTGCCTAGGCATGTTGCCACTTAGTTACTTGACTTTTGGGCTTGTTGCCACAGTAGGACTCTGCCACCATACAGGTGAGCTTCCATCCCAAATGTTGGTGTCTTCTCAACTGCCAGAGGTATTAGTTGGGTGCCCTCCCTGAAGCCCCCACACACTCTGGCAAGCTGGATACACAGCCCAAGACCTCCACCCCAGACCACAATCCAGATCCAGAGAAGTTAAAGCAAGAGCAATTACCTCCCAGACTGATTGCTGGATCCCCCTACATTTTGCAGGCCAGGAGCTGAAGCTGCAACTGAAGCTGCAAAATGGCAGCTTGCCACATCTCCTCAGCCACTTCTAGCCCCCAGGGGAAGAAGCTGACATGCTCCCAAATACTGGTCCCAAAATCAATAGGGCACTAACCTCTCACTTTGTGTTGTAAATTCTGGAAAAGCCAAAGCTGCTGATATTCTGGGGTCCCTCCAGCCAGCTGCTGGACTGGCTGCCCTGGGGCTAAAACCTCTGACTCATGTGGTCCTGGGCTCGGCTCCCAGAGTGCTGTGCTGTTGGCTCCCAGAGGGCTGTGCTGGCCGCTCCCTGCTGGGCTGCCGGGCTCTCCTCAGTGGGAGGTTAGCTTCTCTGTGTTGTTCTGTGGGTGCTAGAGCTCCAGAGGTTGATCAGAGTCTCCCTTTTACATAATTTTGAAGTGGTGTGGGCTGGAACACCATGGAAGTGCTGTTTCTACTAGTACTTTAAGATTTATAAATATTATTTCATCCCCACAACAACCTTCAGAGGTAGGTGGTACTATTATCCCCTGACTCCTTTATTTTCAAGGCCTGCTTTGCTTCCATATTGACCTTTAGTACTTTTTTGTTTAAATAGGAGCTCTAACTGATCTCCAACAAATGATCCTACTCCAAAGCATGTAACCTTTAGTTTGTACATATTTTTATGGTTTTAATTTCCAGTGATCACTGATTTAATCAGTATGGGCAGTTCCCTTCACCTCTAAATCAGTTCACAAATCCTCTATTACCCTTGAGTAGTTATGAGTTTTTTTTTTTGTCTTTAACCACAAAAACAAAACACCCCCCACAATGTTAATGGGATTTAAGATCTTCTCTACCCATTAATGGGCCTCACCTGAAGCCCATTAAGGGAAACTTGCTTAGAGGAGGCTTGCTTGTAGGAAGGCTTTCACACCTTTTGCTAATTTCTAATTAGGCACTGAGTAAGAGGGTTGTGATGCCTTCTGGTTCTGAGAAGTGTATATATACTTTGAGTTGGTATTTTGCTTTGAGGGCTCAATTATGAGAAGGATCTTGTGGTTGAGATTCTGAGTGATGTATGTTCAGAGCTCCTTGACTGCTCATATGTAAAGGCTCTCTTGATCCAGGAATATACTTAGAGTGTATAGTTGATTCAGGCAGTCAGAGCCCTGTCTGTTGGTCTTTATTTCTCTGCTTATATTTTCTCTGAAGTTTAGGGTGTTGACTTTTCCCCTGAATTAGTGAATGTGATTTAAAAAGACTGTTGACCCCTTAAAGAGCTCTTTCCTAGTAAAGCAGATCTAAGAATCTGTGCTAGCATTCATCCTAGGTATGCCACTGTGGTTGCTGCTACCCGCCCCCAACAGCCCCCTAAATGTTCTATCTTCTGATAATAAGTTTCCCTGAATTTATCTAGGCTCTTTCTTAGCTAAGAGGTACACACACCATTGGTAACTGAACTTAAAGGATTTCAAACATGGTGGAATCTGCTAGAGCTTGTGTGCTGCTGGCCTAGAATCTGAGAACTTGAGGTTATACCTTGACACCACAATGAGCCATTAGAGAGTTTGAGAGGAGGTTAAACTACATAGAATATAAATATTTAATCTTGTCTATTTATTTTCTCCTAAGTGGTCTCCCTGCTTCTGAGGCAACCTATACCTAGTTCAGACATTCATTATCTTTCCTGTGGTCCACTTTAATTGTCTAACTGATCTCTTTGGCTCTAATCTCTTTGTCCTCTTATCCATCATTTGAAGGGCTATCCCTCTGAAAATGGAGTGGATTTGTTCTGTTTGATGATGGGGAGAGGAACAAAGAGAGCAGCATGTGAAAATAACAAAAAATCAAAGAGAAGTTTGTTACAAGAATGGAATTGTTTGACTCAAAAGACATTCTGAAGGACGTCTTCCAAGAGCTGACCACTTGCTGGATGAGTTTTAGCGGGGGCTGTTATTATTTAATTCTGGTTTGAACTAGATTTGCTGGAGTCCCTTCCAATTCTGAGGTTCCAAGTGACTTACTCATCCAAAACATCACTTCCAGAATGTTCTGTGAATAACCTTGTCTTGCTCGAAATTCTTCAGTGGCTCCCCATTAACTGAAAAAAGTCCAAACTCAATTATTTATTTATTATCAGTTCAAAGAACTGGAAACAAGGCTAAATTTAGTCAGTGGAACTGGGGTCCAAAACCAGTTTTGTTACTACTTACTGTCTTACTGATCTCAGAAAACCTCCACCTCTCTGGACCTTGGTTCAGTGAAATAAGAAAGTAAGAAAATGATTTCTATGGACCTCTTTAAATATCATGATATTATGCCTTTTTCTAACCTCATCTCCTTTGTCTTCTCTATATTCCAGTTAAACTAGATTACATGCTAATCTATAACCCCTGCACTCTTCTCCCTCTGCCTTAGCTCATATCTAATCTTTTCCTGGAATGACCTTTCCCCTCAACTTCAGTTGCCTAAATTCCTTCCAAATCCTAAAGGTCCCTCTCAAATGCTGCATCCTTTTGAAGCTTTCTTTGTTCTCCAGAAAGGATCTTTCTTTCCTAAGAATTCCGAAATTACTTGGCACCTGTCTTGTTATATTTTCACTCCCTATGCTATTACAATTATTTGTATATATGTCTCTTCTCACTCCTACTAGATGGGGAAGGCAGATTCTGCTTCTCTTCCTTCTTTGTAGTTATACAGGACAGCTCAGTAACTTGCACATAGGAGTTGGTCAATAAATATTTGTGAATCCAAAATATATTAATCTTGTTCAATGTTTGTATTTTGTTGGTTAGTTTGATTCAATTCAATTCAATAAACATTAATTAAATATTACTGTATGCAATATGTTATGCTTTGACCTGATATATAAAGATAAAACTTTTTTAAAAGATAATCCTTGACTTCAAAGACCTTGCAGTCTGGTGTAGGCATGAAGTGAGGAGGTGTATAACATTTGTGCTTGGTCAAGTATAAATTGAGGTGATAGGGCAAAGGGTAGTTCCAGATAAATGTTTTAGGAAAATTTGGTGGAATGGGAGTGGAGGGGAGGAATCTTAATGGTGAGGGGGAATAGGGGAATGATAGGCTTCATTCATTCATTCTTCTGAGAAGACCCTTGAATGAAGGGAAGAAGAGCTACAGAAGACCTGGAAAACAAAGTTCTCAACACCAAAGTCACTGACACTATCAAATGTTTCAGCATCAGAAATGGATGTGATTTTATCAGAAAAAATGATATTAAAGAAAGACATATTACTAACTTCCTTGTCACATCACCTTAATGACCATAAGACCTTTCCATTTGAAGCTGGAAACTCTTTTATATGTTGTTTATCTATGAAAATATCACCTCTTTGAGAACAGGTACTATTTTGTTTCTCTGTTGGAGTCCCTAGCACTTAGAATAGTTTTCAATACAGTAAATGCTTAACATTTTTTTTCATTCATTCATAAAACAGTGTAATGGCAAGCTCAGAAGTGGTTCACACCTTGTATCAGCTATTAAATTAACACCTTATTTCTGTCTGTTAAGAAACCTGTGGACTCCACGATTTGTGAACTCCTGGGGAGGGGCTAATGACTATATATGGAGAGCCCCAGGGCTAGAGACAGCAGGAACTGAAAAGACTCTTGTGGTGGCAGAGTCAAGAAGGAGAAAACTTGTGGTATCCTGGCACTCTGTTTGTCTGTTCTCTCTGTTGATGTTTGTTTATGATACTTTGTACAGAAGCCTTAGGACCTTACTAGAAGCCCTGAAAGAGTGGAGAACTTTGGCTATTTTATTTTGTGACTCTTAAGGAGGCCTCCTTAAGGATGATTGAATGATTGAGTTACTAAATGATTGTTCTTTGCTGAAAACTATTGCGATCACTTTGATGTAAACTATGTGGCCATTTTAGTGATGTCATTGTAAATGCTGTATTTTGCTTTTCTGTTATCAATTATAACATTGTGAATGCTGTACCTTGATTCTCTGTGAATGTTTTGCTCTGATTTGTTATTGAATAAACAGTGTTCACTATACTTTGTAATCAGAACCTTAGAAGCTGTTCACAGTAGAAAGCTACTTGTTCATGGCATTACAAACAGGCAGAGATGGGAATGGAATTCATTCTAGGCATTTTGGATGGCCTGCATGAGTGAATGGAGGTGAGACAGGACAGGATTAGATTTGAAAGAATAGTTAGAAATGCAGTTTGGGTGAAACATAAAGGATATGAGAAATAAGGCTCGATGTGACTGATGAAGCCAAGTTATGAATGGCTTTTAAAGCCAAACTAAAGAGCTGTTTTCTTTGTGACTCAGTCACTCACTCAGTGACTTACTTGGCTACCACTCATATACTTTTGCTTTGATCTAGTGAAAATGAGAGGCAATGTAAGGCAGTGGAAAGAGTACTGCACTTGGAATCAAGGAAAACCTGGGTTTTAAATCTGACCTCACCATTTACTAGCTGTGTGACTCTGAGTAAGTCACTTAACTTTTCTGAGCTTCAATTTTGTCACCTGGGAACAATAATACTTGTGGTACCTACTCTCAGAATGTTGTTTTGAGAGTAGAAGGAGAAAATGTTACAAAGCAATTTGCAAACTTTAAAATGCCATATAAATGCCACCTATTATTATTATGGGTGGCATTTCTAATTTCTAATGAGCTCTAATTTCTAATCTAGCTTTTCAGTAAAGCATCTTCTTAAATTTTTCTTTCATACTTATTTCATTGGAAGCTGAATAATTCTTGAAGTAAGAAGCAACAATAGAAAAGGATGAACAGATTCTTATATTGTTTAGGACAGGGGTCCATAACCATTTTTGTGTGTTGTGGGCCATTTTGACTGTTTGGTGAAACCTCCAGACTCCAGGTTAAGAATTCCTGCCCTGAAATGTCATTATGTATAGCTTTGTAAAGGCCATAGAAATGAGGGATTCTTCTTTACTTCTGTAACCATGTAGTTAGTACACTTCTTGCCTCCATGTCAGATTTTCTATACATAGTAGCCAGAAATTCCCTGGATCCTACAGGAACTTTCTGGGAAAAGACCTTTTAGAGTGCTGAAGCATTCTTTGATGTAATTACACCATACTGGAAGGTCCTATGTCAGTGTCTTCAGTATCTCACAATCAATTCAAAAGTTCTTCAGAGACCTTTTTTACCTGTGAAATCAACATAGACGCAAAACAGATAAACAAAGTACCATTACCACAGTCATGCTTCTTCAGTCTTCAGCAGCTCCAGCTGCCCTTGGAAGTCTTCGGCAGCTCCCAAAAGAAGTTGGTAGCTCCTCAGCCTGGTTCTCAGAAGCTCTCAGCAGAAGTTCCCAGAAGAAAAGTCTTAGCAGAAGCTCCAGCTTGCTCTCAGAAGAAACTCTGCCAGCATAAACTCTGTTCTCAAAATGAAAATCACTTTCTCCAGCCTGGGACTCTCCTCCTCAGACTCCATGCTGCTTGCTGCAAGAAGTTCTGACTCTCTAGCTTGTGCTTTTCTTTATATAAGGCATTAGCTCCTCCCTGTTCCAGCCCAGTTCTGTTACATCAGGAAGTCCATCCCACTGTGGGATTCACAAGTTCTGGGTCTTAATACTTAATACACTCATGAGCTTGGAATTAAGTGCTAAGTACCTGTTAGCTTGCTAATACAAGGGGATCTTCAAATTTTATTACTATTAAAGTGATCTCCAAAATCTTCCGAAGACGATTCAAATGGCAGTCATTCAGTTTCCTGGCATGGCACTAGTATACTGTCCAGGTTAACAGGCATCCTACCAGCCCTGAATGAAAGAAGGCTGGCAAATGAAGGCTAGCTTACCAAAGTTGGAGCTGAATGCACATTTTTCTGGAGTAGCTGCAGTGATGGGAGCTCTGTGAAGTTCTTATAGGTTTGTTTGTTTGTTTTTGCTTCTTTTGGAGGAGGGAAGGCAGGGAAATTTGGGGTTAAGTGACTTGTCCAGGGTCACACAACTAGTAAGTGTTAAATGTCTGAGGCCAGATTTGAACTCAGGTCCTCCTGACTCCAGGGCCAGTGTTCTATTCACTGTGCCACCTAGCCACCCCGCCACCCCCTACCTGGTATAGGTTTCACAGTCATATCTAGTCTGGTCAACAAACTTGTATGCCTCCCAAAAGGAGTGAATGACAGGCTCATGACGATGTTATTGCTACTTGTAGGAAAGTGTCATGCCACCATCATCAATGTGTATGCTCCCACCTTAATGAATCCTGATGAGGTCAAAGAAAAATTTTATGAAGACCTGGAGACCTTCATCATCAGTGTGCCAAAAGAGGACAGTGTTTTAATTCTAGGTGACTTTAACATCAGAATAGGCACAGACTATCAGGCATGGCAGAGAGTCCTTGGAAAGAATTGAGTCATCACCAGCAACAGCAATGTTCACTTACTAGTGAAGACTTATGAATCTCATGACCTTCTCATTTACCAACATTGCCTTCCACTTACCTAAGTGCAATAAAACTTCCTGGGTGCACCCTCTTAGCAAACATTGGAATTTAATAGACTGTGTCATTGTAAGGAAAAGAGACAGATAGGATGTAAGAGTGAGAAAGGCCATGTATGACCCAGAGTACTGAACCAGTCATAGACTTATCCTGTCCAATCTAAAGATTCACATTCAACAAAAGCCATGACCCCCAAGGCAAGATAACCACCAGCAGAATTAATGTCAACAGATTAGAGTGCTTCTTCATGCCTGAACATTTTGTTGCTAACTTAGAGGGAAAGGTGAGCCAACACACAGTTGATAACAATGGAACAGAAAAGGAGTGGGCATCTTTCAGAGATTTGATGCACAGCACCACATTTACTCTTCCAGGCACATAATAGTAGCTTAATAAATGTTTATTGATTGATTGAATAAGAAAGAACAGAGTTGATGCATCAAATCAAGAGATTGCACAAGAGCATAGAATCATAACCTGAGAGTTGAAAGGAACACCAGAAAACTTCTAGTAAGGCCCTCCCCCCATTCTATAAATAAGAAATTTGAGGCTTGGATAGGTTATGTGATTTGTCCAAGGTCAGACAGGTAGTAAGCACAAGAAGTTGAACTTGAACTCAGGTTTTCTGCCTACAGAAATAGTGCTCTTCCCACTGTCCTAAGAAAAGCACAGAAACTGTGCTTAGCACATAGCTGAGTATTTAGTAGGTGCTCACCAAATGCTTGCTAAATGAAGGAATTTCAAAATGATTGTTTAAAAATTTAATTCAGGAACTAACTTTTATCCCTTTGAAAGTTAATAATATTTTAAATATGCTCCCTTGGCATGCTGGAAGAAGCCCCAAATGGACAATTTGGCTAGACTTTTAGTAACTCCATCTGAATTTAGACAGAAAGGAGATTTGACTATAGTTCTTTACTCTTCCTCATTTTGCTTCTTTCAGAGTAGGGGCTACTCATAACCACAGAATCACATAATAACATAGATACTAAAAGTGGAGAGGACTTCATAAGATTCAGTGAAAGTACACTATTCCTTTAAAAGGCAGTCTAAGAACTGCCTTTAATGAATCCCACAAATTTTGGTATGTTGTCTCATTATTATCATTCTCTTGAATGAAATTACTGATTGTTTCTATAATTTCTTGTTTGACCCACTCATTCTTTAGGATTAAATTGTTTAATTTCCAATTAGTTTTTAGTCTATCTTACCAAGGCCCTTTGTTGCATATAATTTTTATTGCATCATGATCTGAGAATGATGTATTTAATATTTCTGCCTTTCTGTACCAAATTGTGAGGTTTTTATGCCCTAGTACACGGTCTGTTTTTGAGTATGTACCATGCACTGCTGAGAAGAAAGTAAATTCCTTTTTATCCCCATTCACTTTTCTCCAGAGATCTATCATATCTATTCTCTCTAAAATTCTATTTGCCTCCTTAACTTCTTTCTTGTTTATTTTGAGGTTAGATTTATCAAGTTCAGAAAGGGGGAGATTAATGTCCCCCACTAGTATAGTTTTGCTATCTATTTCTTCCTCTAATTCCTTTAACTTCTCCTCTAGGAATTTGGATGCTACACCACTTGATGCATATATGTTAAATAATTATATTGCAGAATACAAGTCATTCCCCAATTGATAAATGGTCAAAGGATATGAACAGGCAGTTTTCAGAGAAAGAAATTTAAGATATCTATAAGCATATGAAGAAATGCTCTAAATCACTATTGATTAGAGAAATGCAAATCAAAACAACTCTGAGGTACCACATCTCTCCAGTCAGATTGGCTAAGATGACAAAACAGGAAAATGACAAATGCTGGAGAGGATGTGGGCAAATTGGAACACTAATGCATTGCTGGTGGAGTTGTGAACTTATCCAACCATTCTGAAGAGCAATCTGGAATTGTGCCAAAAGGGCTATAAATAACTTCATACCCTTTGACACAGCAATACCACTTCTAGGGTTATATCCCAAAGAGATCATAGAAGTGGGAGGAAGACCCATATGTACAAAAATATTTATAGCAGCTCTTTTCATGGTTGCAAAGTATTGGGAATTAAAGGGGTGCCCATCAGTTGGGGAGTGGCTAAACAAGTTGTGGTATATACATGTAATGGAATACTATTGTGCTATAAGAAACAAGGAGCAGGGGAGGAGCCAAGATGGCAGAGTAGAAACAGCACGTCCAAAGCACTCTCCCCCCAGATCACCTCCAAACTTATGTAAAAGGGGACTCTGAACAACTTCTGGAGCACCAGCACCCACAGAACAACACAGAGAAGATAACCTCCCGCTGAGGACAGCCCAGCAGCCCTGCAGGAAGGACAAGCGCAGCATTCTGGGAGCCAGCAGCGCAGCATGCAGTGCATGGAGAGCTGAGCCCAGGTCCACCTGAGCCGACGTTTTAGCCCCAGGGCAGCCGGGCCAGCAGCTGGCTGGAGGGACCCCAGAACACCAGCAGCTGTGGCAATTCCAGAATTATCAACACAGACATGCCTAGAACAAAGTGAGAGGTTAGTGCCCTATGGACTTTGGGACCAGTATTTGGGGAATGAATTGGCTTCCTCCCCTGGGGGCTAGAAGCCACTGAGGAGACGTGCCATTTTGTAGTTTTCAGTGGCAGCTCCAGCTCCTGGCCTACGAACTGTAGGTAGATCCAGCAATCAGTCTTGGAGGGTAATCACTCTTGCTTTAACCTCCCTGGATCTGGATTGTGGTCTTGGGTGGAGGTCATGGGGTGGGTATCCAGCTTGCCAGAAATGGAAGTTGTCCCTCCACACGTTCGGGATGAAAGATCCCCTGTCTGGTGGCGGAGTCCTGCTGTGGCAACAAGCCCCAAAGTCAAGTAATTAAGTGGCAACATACCAAGGCAAAGGAAGCAAATTAAATAGAAAAATGCAACCTTAGACTCCTACTTTGGGGGCAAGGATGATCGAAGCATAGAACAGGAGGAGGGCTGTGAGGTCAGAAACCCTGCTCCAAAAGCCCCAAAGGAAAACATGAGTGGGTTACAGGCCATAGAGGACCTTAAGAAGGACCTTAAAAATCAAATAAGAGAAGTGGAGGAAAAATTGGGAAGAGAAATGAGAAGGATGCAGGAAAAGTATGAAATGAGGGTCAACTGCCTGACTGAGGAAAACAACACCTTAAAAAATAGACTAACTCAAATGGCAAAGGAGGCCTAAAAGGGCAATGAGGAGAAGAATGCCTTAAAAAGCCAAATTTGCCAGATGGAAAAAGAATCTCAAAAACTCACTGAGGAGATTCATTCCTTCAGAGTTAGACTGGAGCAAATGGAAGCTAATGACTTTATGAGAAATCAAGATGCTGTTAAGCAGATCCAAACAAATGAAAGACTAGAAGGCAATGTGAAATATCTCATGGGAAAAACCACTGACCTGGAAAATAGATCCAGCAGAGACAATTTAAAAATTATTGGACTACCTGAAAGCCATGATCAAAGAAAGAACCTAGAAATCACGCTTCAAGAAATTCTTAAGGACATTTTCCCTGATGTTTTAGACCCAGAGGGCAAAATAGAGGGTGAAAGAATCCACTGATCACTTCCTGAAAAAGACCCCAAAAAGAAAGCTCCCAGGAATATTATAGCCAGGTTCCAGAATCCCCAGATCAAGGAGAAAATACTACAAGCAGCCAGGAAGAAACAATTTCAATATTGTGGAAACACAATCAGAATGGCACAGGACCTGGCAGCTTCTACATTGAGGGATAGAAGGGCATGGAATATGATATTCCAGAGGTCAAAAGAGCTGGGAATGAACCCAAGGGTCACCTACCCAGCAAAACTGAGTATCTTGTTTCAGGGGAAAATATGGTCATTCAGTGGAATAGAGGACTTTCAAGCATTCTTGAGGAAAAACCAGAGTTGAATAGAAAATTTGACATCCAGACACAAGAAGCAAGAGATGCCTGAGAAGGTAATCAGGGAAAAGAAATCAAAAGGAACTTATCAAAGTTGACCTATTTACATTTCTACATGGAAAAACAATAACTGTGACTGATGAAACCTTTCTCAGTATGAAAATAATGGAAGAAGGGTGTATGGTCATTTGAATACATATGTGAATGTGTGTATATATGTTTACAGTTATACATGGATAGAGGGCATAGGTTGAATTTGTTGGGAAGGGATGATACTTAAGGGGTGAAATTATGAGATGAGAGAGGAAAGTGGCAAGAGGAAATGGGGAGAGACAGGGTAGGGTAAACTATCTCATGTAGAAGAAGCAAGGGGAAGTGGCTGCAGGGGAGGGGAAGAATAGGAAGGCAAAAAGGCAAAACCACATTCTCATTGAATTTGGTTCTGGGAGAGAATGACATACATACTAAATGGAATATCTCAACCTGTAGCAGAATAGGGGGAAGGGGGATGAGAGGAAGGATGATGGATGGGAGGGCATCCTTGGGGTGAGGGGAGGTTGGAAGTTCCCACTATAGAAGAGGGACAGGATCAAGTAGGGAATGGACCAGGTGGGTGGTGGGATGGGTGGGAGGGAATTATAAGCAGCCTTGTACAATATATCTACTATGGTAATGTTTTGCATAGCTAGACATGTACAACATATACTGAATTACTTATCTTCTCAGAGGGAATGGATGACAAGGGAGGAAGGGAATGGATCTGAAATTCGAGGTCTTAAAATTAAATGTTTCAAATATATATAAATGCTATTATTAATACTCTTTTACATGTAATTGGGAGAAAAGATGTGCAAGCATTGGGGCACAGAGATTCACCTTGCTCTAATGGAAAAGTCAAAGGGGGTATGGGAGAAGGTATGGGAGAGAGCAGATTGGAGGAAGCGATATCTTGTGGTACTTCTACTCTGGGATGGTGGGTAGGGGAAAAATGGGGGAAAATTGTAACTCAAAATCTGGCGGAAATGAATGATGTAAAACAGAAGTTAATAAAGCATTTGTTTAAAAAAAAGAAAAGAAATGAGAGGTAGGTGGTATCGTTCTGTATGAAGGAACAGTATCGCTGGGGTAAGAGTAAGCAATATTGGTTTAGAATCTTACTACCTGTGTGACATTGGGCAAATCACTTAATCTCTCTGGGCCTCAGTTTCCACATCTGTAAAATGAGGGTGTTGGACCAAATGACCTCTACAAAAGTCTCCTCAAGATCCAGGACTGTGGACTATAATTTATAGTTAGAACATCAATCAATCAGTATTTATTCAGCACCTACTATGTGTCTGGTGCTATACTAAGCACTGGTAATACAAAGACAAAAGTAAAATACAAAAAAAAAAAAAAAAAGAAAGAAACAAGGAGCAGACGGACTTCGTGTTTACCTGGAGAGGCTTATACAAACTGATGCTAAGTGAGAAGAGAAGAACCAGGAGAAATTTGTATACAATCACAGACACAACATATGTGTGAGGACCAACTATGACAGACTGGACTCTTCCCAGCAATGCAGTGATATAAGTCAATCCCAAAAGACTCATGAAGGAGAGAGATGCCTACATCCAGAGAAATAACTAGAAAGAACTGAGTTTGAATCCTGATGGAAGCAAACTAGTTGATCTTTTTCTTTTCATTGTTTGGTTTTATTTCCTCTTTACCATTTTTCATTCCATCTAGTACAATACACCTTTGTAACCTGACTAATGTCTAATGTGAAAGTATTTGCAGATCCTATACTGGACTATATGCCATCATAGGTGGTGCGGGGAGGGAGGGAAGGGAAATTTTAAATTCAAGGAACCATGGAATTGAATCCTGTAAACTAAAAATAAACAAACAAATTAATAGAAAAAAACAGGCAGTCTAAAAGTTAGTCTCCTGCCTTCAGAAATACAAAGCATTGTTATCTTTACTTTGCATATGAAGCAACTGAGTCTGGGAAAAATGAAGAGACTTGACTAGAGAGAGGTATGAGGCTGATAAATGGCAGAGGGGGATACTATAATCACACATTCATTGATTTTAGGATTGAAAGTGACACTAAAGATTTCTAAGGTTAATCCCCTCATTTTGCATATTGCAGGATTGAGGTCCAGACAGGAGAAGTATCACAAGTCCAAGGTCAAAAAATTGGTTTATGACAAGTCCAACATTAAGATCTAAGTGTCTTGCCTTCCAATGCAGCACTGCATCTATTCCAACATATGTCCCTGGCATCCTTTAGAGACAGGCAAAAGGTGGAATGCAACCAACCAAATGATTACATTTAATGTGAAGACTTAGAAAAAAGAACCTCAAAGAAGAGACAGAATCTGTTGTTTCTATAACCAAGTGTAATGTAAGCTTTCTGACACTGTAGACGGGAAGGTTAAAAAACAATAGAAATTTGATTATTAAAATGTATCTTTTATACATTTGTTTGTTTAATGACTCATCTGGAAAGTACCATTGGGTACCTGATAAAAAAGGCAAAAGGCATTCTTAAGTAGGCTTGAAAAATTCTGGTTTTAAAAATGAGAAACTCTACTTATTAAATTTAAGCTCTGTCAAACACTTTTATTCAAAAGCAGTTTTGGATTAGCATTTCATTTTTATGGATGCCATAATACCTTTTTTTTCACTCTGCTTCAAAGATCATTCAATGGAATTATTTTTTACATAAATATTTGGGTTGATGCATGTTCACAGTACTATGTGTGAACTAGAGGGCTGACAGATATATGTTCTCAAGTGATTTGCAAGAGGTAAACATATATTTTCATCTATTGTTATGAAGGGATTTTTTCTAAGACCAAAATGAAATTCTTTTTTAAAATATAAAATTGGTTTCCATATTATGATTTTTATATAACAAAAGAATAATATGTTTTTCTTTAACACTTTGAATAGTTATTGATAAATTTTAAAGATAAAATAGCTCAGATGGGCTCATCAGTCTAAATGACAGTAGTCAGTCTCAGTACTTAATTTTCTTCTTAGGCATTTATATTCTTATTAGTATTATTTTTATCTGTGTACATGTTATCTTCCCCATTACAAGGAAAATTCCCTGAGGACATAAATTATGTCATATTCATCTTATTTATCCCTATTATTTCCCCTATTTACTGACTATTATAGATACTTAATAAATGGGTTACTGGGTAAATGGGATACTGGATAAATAAATTCAGTTGAATTTAATATATATTCTAGATTATACAGGAATTCTAATTTAATAATTTTGAACCCTTCTATTACTTTCTAAAGGGTGTGTAGTTTCTCCCAAAGGACAGTTGCTATAACCACAGAAAGTCAAAAATGAGATCATGGAGTGCTAATGGGGTATTAAGGAGTTTTCCCAGACCATGCAAATATGTGCGATGAACTTCTTTATAGAGCTTTGGCCTTGAACAAGTGCAACTAACAACATACAGGAAGCCTCTAGTAATCAGCTCTTCCTTTCTCTTCCCTGCTTTCCTCCCTTCCTGTGTCTCAGTTTCTCTGTCTGTGTCTATCTCTCTGCCTTTCTATGTGTATAAGAGGGGGAAGGGGAAGATATTAACTTTTCTCTCCTCCCACCCACTTAACCATGTCAGCAGATTGGGTAGGAGGTAGGAGACAGGGTAGGAGACACAATATCCATTGAGTAGCAGTGATACACACTAGTCTAGACAGTGACCCAAGGGAAGAAGCAGCTTCAAGAAGTATGACCCTCTGCAATCTAGAGTTGGACAATTAGAGGAGAAAAGCCTAAGGACTAAACTATGTAACTCTCCCAGTAGGAATAGTGTAGCCTCTGGGAAGCTTTGGGAACTCTGAGAAGATTCTACAAAGAGGAAAAGGACTTCCAAGATCTGAGGCCCCAAGGATTTTGAGCTATCTTTGCCACATATACCTGTACCTAATTACCACTGGATTTTAAGTTTCAGTTTATTTTTTCCACAAATACTTTGTGTGTTTATGGGAGAGTAAGTCTAGGTCTATGAGGGAAATGATTTGTTGACTGTTTTACTGTGATTTCTTAGTATATACATATGCCTTTACCAATCAATCAAAAAGAATTTATTAAATATTTACTAAGAGGAAATTGTGTATGCTCGTTTATTGTTAATAGGATACATATTGGCCAGGGCTCATGAGGTACGTTGGTAGGAGTAGTTACAGAGTTACTACTAGAATCCATTATAGCAGCCAGCCTTCAGGAACCCAGTCTATGAGTATGAATGCAAATTTGGGTAGGAAGTGTTTCATCTTAACAATTGGGTATCTCTCAAGTCTGTCTTTGACCTCTTTTCTCTGTGTTTCAGAGAGGATTCTGGTTTAGGTAAGAGGTGGAGTTAGCTGACCTCTAGGGTCCATTTCAATTCTAAGATTCTATGAAATGTCAGTGAAAGGTTATATCAAATTCCTGCATATGGTAGAAATTTCAGTGACCTTAGCTTAACCTGTATTCTTCCTGTCATCTTTAGTGGAAGGAATCTTCTTATTTTAAGGACTGATGGAATTTGAATTTGACTGATAATTTCAAGAGTTGGAAAGGACACTGGATCTAACTTGAAAAGAAATCTCCTCTATAGAATATGGAGGTCATTCAGCCTCAGCTTGCAGCCCTCCAGTGGTGGAGAACTCATTGCCTTCTAATGGGCAGTACATGCTATTTTTGAGCAATTATAATGATGAAGAATTTTGTTTATTACATTGAACTGAAATCTGCCTCTGTAACTTCTGCATACTGTTGCAAGTTCTGGCATCTTTTCCCAAGATCTTGGGAATGGTTGCAAAAATTGGTGGAATAATTGACTAATCAATAGAAAAATAGGTTATTCCATTCTCTGAAGGAACAGAGTGAAGGGAAGGTACCTGAAATATTTCCCAATAGGAAGGAGTTTCATCATTCCATTTCTTTCTTTCTCCTCAGAAGAAAGACTAATGACACGGCAAGTTTCAAACCCTATCACTACTTAAAAAAATGACAAACGTTTCTGTCATGTACAAATGAGACAAGGGAAGAGGAAAACTAAATTCATAAAATAATGCATAGCAGGTATTGGTGGTTTGAAAACTTTAAGAATACTAATATAGGGATAAGGTCTGGACCATTGATGTTATTGTCATAAAGACCTTCTGGGAGAAGAAACCCTTGCTACCTATGAAAGTCAGAGCCTCCCTTGAAACTTAGAATGCCCAGAGAATTGAGAGACAAAATGACTTCCCCAGGGTCACATAACCAATATATTTCAGAGCAAGGACTTGAACTCAGGTCTTTCTGGCTTTGAGGTCAGCTCTCTATTCCTTCACATCTATAACACTACTGAGAGGTATTAAATGGAAGTCAACAACCTTTTTGTCTGAGGATCATCAGTGGAGTTAAACACTCATGTAGCCATTGGGGGCTACTATGATTAGTCTAAAATTTAGACACAGGTCCAGCCTCTATCCTTTGTTCAGAAGAAGTGATTTCTAGTTTTCTGGATAAAACATTTAAGCCACCTTTATAAGGACACATGGGTTTGAATCTCAGTTCTGCTACTTATAATATTAAGGAAATAATTTATTCTTGCTAAACCCATTTCCTCATCTATAAAATGAGGTAGCTGGAACAAATTATTTCTAAGGTCCCTTCCAGCCTGAATCCTAAGATCTAGTTCTAATCTTTGCCTTCACAGGTTTTTTTCCTTTCTTTTTCCTAGTGCCTTTGTGGATAATTCCATTATTTTCCCTTAATTTCCAGTTTTAAAACTAAACCAGGTTTTGTTCACACCAAGCAACCTGTATTCTTCACCAAAAAGTCTAACCTAATTCCTACGGGAAAAAAAATGTACAATAAACTCTTAGATAAATGTTGGACTGCAATTCAATTGAGTCCCAGCACAGAAATAGCCTTGGGAGAAAGAGAGAGAGAGAGAAAAAGAGCATTTCTTGAGATGCTTATCTTAATAAGTCTCTTTAGAAGGGCCATAACCATAATAGCTAAAAGACAGTAAGAAGGGAATTGTAGACCATAAATACACGAGTTTCATTTGTGTATAGTAGGCCAGTGTTTTCTAGTATGTGGTCAATCAGTTGGAGGAATTTGCCCTAGGGAGAAGAAGTGGTTCAGACTGCACTGAGCTTTTATACATGATGGAAGAGACCAACAGATGGTATGGTTAGTGTACCTGAGTAGAAGCCCTGCTTTGCTATGAAACATCCCTAAAAGCAAAGCTTTATTACAGAATTGTGGTGCTTGAGGTAAATTCAGTTGGGGCTATGGTGGTAATATTTCTCTATGAATAATTTTTTCCTGTGTTATCCCTCTTCTAGTACTGAATATACAGTTTAGGACATCTCTTAGCCTAGAGCAGTCTGGACCCTTAAGTCCCTCCTCTCTGTTGGCATATCACAATTAGAGGATCCTTTCTTGACCTACTACTCATCCTTGGTTAGTCTGTAAGCTGTATTGCCTCCTTCTTTAAGTGGAGGGGGGGCTCCAAAGAAATATCCCTTCTCCAGATATTTAAGGTTCCTCAAGGGTCCTTTTTCCAAGGGCAGACTGCTGTGTAGGGAGACTACTTCTCCATTCTACTTTTCACCAGGCTGCTTAAGACTAGTACTGCCCTTTTGCCAAGGACCATACTTGCTCCAGAGATGAAGCAACTCTCCTATAGATGCCATTCCTGCCTGATCCTTATCCTAGGATGGACTTTCAGGGTACTTAGAATTTTCCCTTCCCTGGGTGGAAGAATAAGGAAACTTCCTGGATAACTCAACTATAGTAAATTCTATGGCTTAAGCCTTAGTATGACTGTCTAAATGCATCTTTCTGCTCCATGGAAATAGTTACTGACATTTATTTATACACTCACATTGTGAAAGTATTTACTTCATTTCTTAAGGATTCTCCAACACAATTACTAATATGGAAAAGTTCCATTCAATGGGTCTTTAGTGGCATAGATGATAGCTCTCTACCACTGAGAAATGCAATGCAAAAAAGCAAGGATAGTGAAGACTCAGTTATTTTCATTAGACAGATATAGCTCTCTTCTATGTGTTAACTAGTTTTTAATTGAAGATTAATTTAATACTTGGTAAATTTTTTCTTTAATGTTCTTCCAGCATAATTTTATATATGAAAATGTCTCATAGGATAATAGAGCTAATATTAGAAGGGACCTCAGAAGCCAGCTAGTTCAGTCTCTTCACGTTATGTATAAGGAAATTGGGTTGCAGGAAGTTTAAGTGAATAGGCCAAGGTAAGCTGCAGAGGAAAGATTTGAACCCAGATTCTCTGACTTCACGGCCAGCATTCTTTCTGTTATACCATCCTACCTCCCATTCTAATTCTTCAAGGAGCTATGATTTCTCAATGTCTTTTTTCCCTCCCCAAAGCAGAAGACAATTATCTTTGTGACTGAGTCTATGGTGTTTGACGGTTACCATGACTGAAAAATGTGGCACCCAATGCCAAATTTGGTGATGTGCACTTCCAAATTTAGGCTAGAATTTGGAGGATAGACATTCGGTTTATTATTAGGTTTATCCTCAAAGGTTTAATAGTTTAGTAAGATCTGGCTGAGAAAAAAAAAAGAAAAGAGGGGCAGCTAGGTGACACAATGAGTAGAGAGCACCAGCCCTGGAGTCAGGAGGATCTGGGTTCAGATGTGGCCTCAGACACTTCACACACACACACACACACACACACACACACACACACACACACACACAAACTAGCTGTGTGACTTTGGGCAAATCACTTAAGCCTAATTGACCTACCCTTCCCCCTCCAAAAAAAAAAAAAAAGATCTGGCTGAGAAACTCATTCTACCAAGGCAGATTGATTAACATTTATTTGCTCTGCAATTTAAAGTCTTAGAAAGCCATCTGGGTTACTGAGCCAAGTGACTTATCCAATATTCCATAAATTGGACTTGAACTCATGACATAGGCAATTTCCCTATCCAACTGGACCATGATGTCATGCTCTTTCACTCGTATACATACATGTATGTAGCATGTGTGTATATATAGGTGTGTATGTGTATGTATGATTGGATCCTGACTCCTTTAATCTAATTTGTTTTTTATGTATAATGATAATTAGATTAAAATTGCAGGTGATCCAAAGGACAATCCAAAGGAATTGATTTGTGTAAGGTATAATTAGATTGAAGCACGTTACCAACCAAGAATTGAGCACCAAAAGTTGCTTGAATTACATTACAAAAAGATGAATGGTAGAAGAGAAAATGGATGGGTTTTGTAGTAGCTGTAAGGTATGACAGATAGACAGCCCATGTGCTGAAATGATATCCATGTAAAATTCAGAAACCAAGAGGAAGGTCTTCAGCATATTGTGTGGACTTCTTCCCTTTCTGTCTCCCTCTTTCTTCTCCTCCACCCCTTTCTCTAAGGAATTATGGAAGTATGTGGATAAAACTTGCAAAAGATGAGATTGTATGATGGATAGGGGGTCTTTTGCAGTATTAAAGGGAGTACCTGCATGGATATAATCATACCTCTAATAATGATTAGACCAAATTAATCAGTCATTTAAGGCATACTGCCCACTTTTTTTATAAAGTAAATATATATTTTCAAACAGTTTGAAGAATATTTTCCCCTTCAAGGAAATCTGAATGGTTTCCAGGTCCCAGATAGTAGATCTGACCAGTTTCTATCATTTTGACCTTCATTTTGTGACTAGCTTCCCTTAGTAAAGCTGTCTTGCTTTATTGTCTTGTGACATACATATTTCCTTGTATTAGGCCTTTAGTATTCTGAACTTTTCTAAGTCCATATTAACACAGAAGGGGAACTCACTTTAAAATGTACCATACAACTTTAAGGCTGAATATACATATACATGTATAACAGAGACTGCCACCACATTGTAATGGGAATCTGATGGCTATGGGATTTTTTTTAATGAAAGGAGTAATAATACAGGAAAAGGCTGAATTGGATGATGTACTCAGTGCACCATACAGAAAGAAGAGTTAGAAGGGAATAATAACCTTATTTTATGTTTTTGTAAAGAGTTTTAGCTTTTGCCTGGGCTGCTGCTGCTCTACTCATTAATTCAACAAACATTTATTAAGCAACCATTTAGCTATATACTAGGGAAGGACTAAAATTGGTATAGAGCATAGTGCTTTGCCCTCACATAATTTGTAGCCTTGACAGGGTAAGATGTGAAGAGAGATAATTATAATAAATATAATATGTGTTAAGTGCATTGGAGATTTAGAAAACAAAATGCTGATGTTTAAGGGGTGAGGGAGGTACCTGGGGAAACTAGGGAAGACCTTCAGAAGGGGAAGGTGACAATTAAGCTAAGCTATAATGGATGGACAGAATTTCAGTAAATGAAGATGGTGAGGGAGGACATTAGAGGCACAAAGAATAGTATGAATAAAAGCACAGAGGTAGGAGGATGAGTGCATATTTAGACAGCAGAGTTAAGTTTAGTTTGGCTAGCACATAATATGTAGAGGAGAGTAACATGAAATAATCTAGAAGATGTAAGCAGCTGTCATTGCGAAGGTCTTGAATGTCATTGTCAAGAAGAATATGGACTTTTCCTGGGTAGGCAATCAGAAGCCATAGATGGTTTTTAAGGAGTAATATGTTCATATGTATAGATCAGGAAGTCTATACTGGTAAGGGTACAAAGAATGGGTTGGTGGGGGGACAGAGAGTGGAAATGGTAACATATATAAAGAAGATGCTAAAACATTCCAGGTTGATGGCACTGATGGCCTATAGTAGGCTGGTGAGAGGTGCTATTTTAGGGAAAATAGATTGACTTAGTAATTGACAAAATATGAGAATCGAAAAAATTGGAATGATCAAAGATAATCCATTTTTTTAAATGGGAAACTAGAAGAAACCACAGAAGGAAAGAGTGAAATAAGAAAAAGAACAAGGTTAGGGAAAAAAATATATGGTTAGAGGTAGCATGGAAAGTAGATAAAGAGCTAGGCTTAGAATCAGAAAGATCAGTTTTTATTTCCTCTCTCAGGAACTTAGTAGCTGCATTTTAACCTCTGTCAGGTAACCCTAGGATTTACCTGCTTTGGTAGAGAAAGATGCCTATACAGGAAGGTCCCAAGGTGAAGGAAATTACATATCTTTGCTGGATTGGCATTGGCATATGTGGGCTAACTAGGGTAATAGGAATTATTGATAAGCTTCTTGATTAGTCCCATAAAGTCCTGGGCTCAATAACTGAGTCAAATAGTATTTCTATCCCAATGGCTGTGGGATCTATCCTAGTATTTTGTTGGTGAGTTGTAGTAGGATCAGACAGGAATAGTAAAGTAAGTTTAGACTATGAAAGGTCCTGAAAGAATTTGTACTTGATTCATTAAATAATGGAGAGCTCGTACAAGTTCTTCAGGACAAAAGGGACAATGGTGAAAATGATATTTTAGGAAGATTTTGTTAGATATGGCATGCAGAAAGGTATACAGATAGCTATGTGTAGGCAGAGACAGTAGTGAAGTAGGCCAGTTAGGAAGCTGTTATAATTTAGGTGTGGGATACTGGGACTCTAATGGACCAAAGTAGTAACAAAGGGAATCATGAGAATCAGATCCCTATTACCAAATCCTTCTCCTTGTGTGTAAAGGCCACTGTCATATGACTTCCACTTGGCTTTCTGGTTTAATTTCAAATGACTTTCTTTGCAGACAAGGTATCTGTGATACTTTACTTCCTCACTCTGTGCTTTTGCTCATGTTGTCCTTGATGACTGGCATGGACCACTTCCTCAACTTTACTTCATAGGATCCTTAGTTTCCTCAAAGCATAACAGAGATACTTTCCTGATCTCTTCTCCCTCCCCACCTATCATTGCCTCCTAGTTATTAGCACCCTCTGTCTCTTGAAATTAGTGCTTTGTAATCACTTCTTTCTGTACGTGTATTTCCACAAACAAAATGTAAGCTCTTTAATAACAGGGGCTCCTTTTTTATCTTTGTACCTTTCACAAAGCAAGGATTTAGTAAATTCTGTGGAATTAAATTTAAAGAGAGGGATTTAATATTCCATCGATGGGGTGGGATAAATCATATTTAAATAGCAGTTTAAATCTTCCAAAATAGTTCCTTTCAATAATCTTATGAGATTGGTAATATAGATTATCATACCCATTTTACATATGAGGAAACTGAGACTGAGAAGAGATAAGATCTTCCCCTATGGCCACCAAGGATTATAAACTAGTTAGGATAGTATTATAAAGTGATTGGTCAAAAGGAAGTGGGGGCTCTAGCCACAGTTCCAGGGCTAAGAGGAACATTAGTGCTTGCAGCAGCAGAGGAACAGAGGCCCTTCCTACATATGGACCAGTTCACAGACCAGGTCACCAGTGACCACACCTCTCTCTGGATTATACCACCTTGGAAACCCTGAAAACCTTCAGATGCCCAGAATTAACTCTGAAAACAGCAGCACGGAAAAAGCCTGAAGCTTGGGATAGTGCCTCCCCTCTGTGAACAGAGTGAACAGAGCCCAACTTAAACATAAAGTTCAAAATCAAGAAATAGGCTGAAACAATGAAGAAACAAAAACAAAATAAAAGACTTTGACCATAAAAAGATACTCTGGTGGCAGGGAAGACCAAGACACAAACTCAGAAGAAGAGAATAAAGTGAAAACAGCCACAAGCAAAGCCTCAAAGAAAAATGCTAATTGGGCATAAGGCAAATTCCTGGGAGAATTAAAGAGGATAAGAGGGGGCAGCTAGGTGGCGCAGTGAGTAGAGAGTCGGCCCTGGAGTCAGAAGGACCTGAGTTCGGATCTGGCCTCAGACACTTAACGCACACACAAACAAAAGCCTAGCCATGTGACCTTGGGCAAGTTACTTAACCCCAATTGCCCTCCAAAATAAAGCAAAAAAAAAAAAAGATAAGAGGAAAAATTGGGAAAAGAAATAAGAGTGATACAAGAAAATTATGAAAAGAGAATTAACAGCTAAGTAAAAGAGGCACAAAATATTGAATAAAAATAATACTTAAAAAATGGATTGGTAGGGGTGGTTAAGTGGTGCAATGAATACAGCACCCCAATCCTGGAGTCAGGAGGACCTGAGGTGAAATCCAGCCTTAGACACTTAACACTTACTAGCCGTGTGACCTTGGGCAAGTCACTTAACTCCAATTGCCCTGCCTTCCCCCATCCAAAAAGCAAAAAAAAAAAAAAAAAATAGAATTGGCCTCATGGTAAAAGAGGCATGAAATTCACTGAAGAGAAGAGCTCTTTATAAAGCATAATAGGCCAAATGTAAAAGAAGGTACAAACATTTACTGAAGAAGAAACCTCCTTAAAAAACAGAATAGGCCAGATGGAAAAAGGGGTACAAAATCTCATGAAGAAAAGAATTTCTTTCTTTTTTTTCTTGGAGAAAAGAATTTTTTGAAAATTAAAATTGGACAAGTGGGATCTAATGACTCCATGAAACATCAAGAAACAATAAAATGAAGTCAAATGACTTCAAAAGAAGAAAATAAGAAATATCTCATAAAAATTAACTGGAAAATGGATTGAGGAGAGAAAATTTATGAATTATTGAGCTACAGAAGGTCATGATCAAAAAAGAGCCTAGACATCGTATTTCAAGAAATTATCAAGGAAAGCTTCTCTAGTATCTTAGATCCATAGGGTAAAATAAAAATTGAAAATATCCTTTGATTGCCTCCTGAAAGAGATCCCAAAATGAAAACTCCTAGGGATATTATAGCCAAATTCCAGAGCTCTGAGGTCAAAGAGAAAATTTTGCAAGTAGTCAGAAAGAAACAACTCAAATATCGTGGAGCTACAGTCAGTATCACAGAAGATTTAGCAGCTTCTATGTTAAAGGAGGGCAGCTAGGAGGCACAGAGAATAGAGCACCAGACCTGAGTAGTCAGGGAGACCTAAGTTCAGATCCAGCCCCAGACACTTGCTAGCTGTGTGACCCTGGGCAAGTCACTTAACCATGTTTGCCTCAATTTCCTCATGTATAAAATGAACTGGTGTAGGAAATGGTAAACCACTCTAGTATCTTTGCCAAGAAAGTCCCAAAAGAAGTAAATAAAAGTTGGACTCTATTGAAACCATTGAACAGAATCAATATTAAAGAACAGAGATCTAGGAATATGATATTTCAGAGGGCAAAGGGGCTAGGATTACAAACAGGAAAAATATACCCAGAAATATAATAACATACCCAGCAATAATAACCCATCAAAATTGAGCATAATCATTTGGGAGAAACACCCCCCACCAATATTTAATGAAATTGAAGACTTTCAAATGGTCCTTATTCAAACAGAAGACTTAAGAGAAGCATAAACAAATCAACATGAAGGTGAAATTAAAAGGGGCTCAGGGTAGCTAGGTGGCGCAGTGAGGAGGACCTGAGTTCAAATCCAGCCTCAGACACTCAACACAAAAACTAGCTGTGTGACCTTGGGCAAGTCACTTAACCCCAATTGCCCTCCAAAAAACAAACAAAATTAAAATTAAAAGGGATTCAATAAGGTTAAACTGTTTACATTTCTCTATGGGAAGATGGTTCATGTAACTCTTAAGAACTTTATCATTATTAAGAGAGTTAAAAAGGAGTCTACATAGACAGAAGGCATGGAATGAATCAATTTTTTTGGAATAATTTCCAAAAAATAATAAAAGGAAAGAGGGATGCACTGGGAGAAGGGAGAAATAGAACGGGGAAAATTTTCTCATATAAAAGAGGTACACAAAGAAGAGCATTTACAGTAGAGGAGATAAAAGAGAAGAAAAAATAAACAGAAGAAAATGGGATGGAGGAAAATACATAGTAATTATAACTGTGAGTGTGTATAGTTTGAGCTCATCCATAAAATGGAAACAAATAGCAGAATGGACAGGAAAGCAGTCAGCAATATGTTGCTTATAAGAGAAACTTGAAACAGTAAGATACACACAGAATTAAAATAAGGAGTTGTAGCAGAATCTGTTTCAGTTGAAGTAAAAAAAAAAAGCAGGGATAGCAATCATGATATCAGACAAAGCAAAAGCAAAAGTGGACCTAATTAAAAGAGATAATCAGGGAAACTATATTTTGCTAAAATGTGCTGTAGTCAATAAAGTAATATCAGTTTTTAAATAGAAAGTTTCTCTGATAAGGGCCTTATTTCCACAATATAAGAACTAAATCAAATGTGTAAAAATAAGAGCCATTCTCCAATGTATATGAACAGACCTTTTCAGAAAAAAAAATAGCTATCTATAGTCATATAAAAATGTTATAAATCACTATTGATTAGAGAGAGGCAAATTCAAACAACTCTGAGGTACCACCTCCCACCTATCAGAAATGACAGATTCTGGAAGTAATGAGGGAAAATAGGTATGCTAATGAATTGTAGGTGGAGTAGTGAACTGGTCCACCTATTCTGGAGAACAACTTGGAATTATGCTCAAAGGACTATAAAACTGTGCATGCCTTTTTGACCCAGCAATACCACTGTATTCTGTATTCCAAAGATATCAAAGGAAAAGGAAAAGGACCTATGTGTACAAAAATATTTCTATCAGCTCTTTCTTGTAGTGGCAAAGAACTGAAAATCATGAAAATGCTCATCAGTTAGGGAATAGCTGACCAAATTATGGCATATGGTTGTGAGAAAGGACTATTGTGCTATAAGAAATGATGAAGGGTATTTACCTGGAGAGGCTTATACAAACTGATGCTGAGTGAGAAGAGTAGAAGCAGGAGAAATTTGTTTACAATCACAGATACAACATATGTGTGAGGACCAACTATGACAGACTGGACTCTTCTCAGCAATACAGTGATATAAGTCAATCCCAAAAGACTCATGAAGGAGGGAGATGCCTACATCCAGAGAAATAACTAGAAAGAACTGAGCTTGAATCCTGCTGGAAGAAAACTAATTGATCTTTTTCTTTTCATTGTTTGGTTTCATTTCTTCTTTACCATTTTTCATCCCATCTAGTACAATATGCCTTTGTAACTTGACTAATGTCTATTGTGAAAGTATTTGCAGATCCTGTACTGGACTATATGCCATGGTGGGGGGTGGAGGGAGGGAGGGAAGGGAAATTTGAAACTCAAGGAACTATCGAATTGAATCTTGTAAACTAAAAATAAATAAATTTAAAAAAAGAAATGATGAAGGGGATGGTCTCAGAAAAAAACATGGCAAGAACTATATGAACTGATTCAAAGTGAAGTGAGAAGAACTGGGAGGTCATTGTGCACAGTAGCAACAATTTTGTAAGGATGATCAACTATAAAAGGTTGGCTACTCTGATCAATATGATTATCCAAGACAATTCCAAAGGACTCATGATGAAAAAATGCTTTCCATCTACAGAGAGAAAACTAATGAATTCTGAGCACCAAATGAAGTACAATTTCCCTACTTTTTTGTTTTTATATGGCTAATATGGAAATAGATTTTGCATTATTTCATATGTATAGTTGATATATTGCTTGCCTTTTCAGTGAGTGTGGGTAGAAGCAAGAAAATTGGGGATTCAAAATTTAAAAAAAAATATTTAAAATAAACAATAAAATTTAAAAATATAATATTGTAATCTAGAAGTTAAGATGTTTATCTAGGGCCTCCTAGTAATCTATTAAGTATTAGTGTGGGATTTGAGCACAAGCCTCCTAACTTCACTGCCTAGTGTTTTTCCTAGTACATTAAGCTGACTGACACAAAATGAGGAGAAAAGATGAATCAAAATTTGCTCCAAGATTTTTAATCACTGTGAGTGAATCAGCTGTTAGCCCCAGAGCTCCTAACTCAGGATGTTTACCAGAATTGTGGTATAGTCTAAAGTTCCATTAGGATCACTATGAACCTATGCTAAAATTAGGAGTCACCTGCAGAGCCCACTGGTGTCTTATTTGACACATCCAAGCTGTTACCTCTAAGCCAGGCCCAAAGCTGACACCAAGGTCCCAAAGCTCACAATAACTGAAGGGTAGAGAATGAGCTCTCAGAGGCTTAGAACTGCCTAGGCAACTTGAGACCAGCCCTGTGTCACTACTGTCACATAATCCTAGAGCACTTACATGACAGTTACTTTGAGAGATTTCACCCAGAAAAGCAAAGATCAAAAGGGTTCATAGGGTTTGGTTTTATTTTGACTTGTGAGATTTAAAAAAATAAAAGCAGACTCTACCTTTCATATTCCTTATGACATTTTGAGATATGTACATAAGTGTGACTATCAGCAGGTAATGCATTATCTAAAAAACACATAGGATTGGGAGACTAAGTCTCTACCATGGTTATAAAAGATATCCTTATCCTTATCCAACGATCTGATCTATTTATCTCTCTGAGAAAGCAATTTGGTTAGTATTCCATTATTATTATTATTATTATTATTATTATTATTATTATTATTATTATTATTATTATTAGCATATCCTTTTAACACCTAACTGCTGTGCTTTGGAAAGGAATTCCTCCATAGCTGGTGTTACTGTGATGATTTGCACATCCTCTAACTCAGGAGTAAAGCTCATGTCTGTTTAAGTGTTCCTTTAATTGGTTGTCTGGTGACTCAGATTGCATTTAGGTATATCATTGGCTATTCCATAAATTGTTCCAGAAGCCAGTTAATTATTTATTACTATTACTATTATTGTTAATTATTCGTTTAAGGTAACTACCTAGAATAGTAAATAGAGTTCTGGACTTGTAGTTGGGAAGACTTGAATTTGAATTCTGCATCAGATACTTAGGAGTTTTGTGACCTGGGTAAATTGTATAACATCTCTCAGTCTTGATTTTCCCATCTGAAAAATGGGAAGAACAATAATGTCTACTTCACAAGGTTTTGGTTAGGATCAGATGGAATAATATATGCTAAGCACTTGCAAATCTTAAAGTTATTGGACACCTGCCAGATCTCATCTGGTCTGCTTGATCATAGATGGGAGTCAACAAATCTATTGCTTTCAATATAGTGAGGGACTATCAGGCATTACTATCTGTTCTGTTTCTATAGCCTGCAGATTTTCCAGGGAATTGTCATCTAATCTACTGATGAGTCCTAAGGACTCCTGGACCTGGCCATTAGCTCTGCCACTGAACCCTTTGAACTTCTGGGCCTTTCCATATGCCCTTTAGCTGAACTTTCTTTTATATGTTGTCTAATTAGCCTTGGGAATGGATACTTTTTTTTCCTATATGTATCTCTGTAGCTTTAGTACAGTGCTTGACAGATAGTAAGCACTTTAACAAATAAATTTTCATTCATTCTTTCCTCCTTATTTTTATTTCAGCAGCTGCTCCAAGTTTATATGACTTGTAAATCAGAAGACAAAAGAGATTTAGACCTTCAGTATTTCTTAACAGCTTTATTATGTAACTGAACAAGGATCTTATAGAGGCAGGGGGATCTTCCAACTTTCTTAATCTTGCCAAGTGCTGGTGTCCTTTCTCCTAAAACACAGTATCAAACTATTTTGTATTTATTTATACTTTTAAATGATTCATTCTGTATGTACTTATATATGTACTTATATACCCACTTTGAATTGTTTCTTGAGAGTAGGGATTGATTAATTTTTTTGGTATTTGTATTCTCACCTCTTGGCACAATGCTTAGTAAATAGTAGACCCTGAATTTTTGATGAAGGGATTGATTCTTGGAAGGGTTGGAATGAATATTTGAAGTGAGGACTCAGCATAGTTATGATTAGGGGACAGAAATGCCAGAAAAAGGACACAAAAAAGAATCCCCCAATATTCTGTCCTTTACAGTCCAGTGCTTCTAGTTTATTATGTTCTTTGGTAAATTAATTTAATTCACATTCCAAAGAAATGGATGGTCTTTCCCCATAATTAGAGGTATTAGTGTCATTAAGTTTTGAAGACAGTACTTTGTCAGGTATAGTAAATGAACTCATTAAGATTACAGGCTAATTTACACTAGACCAATCTACTCAAGTTTCAAATGGAACCAACATTAATATGGGATAATAATGTGCTTCTTTTTATGTTCTCTGGGCTCAGAGGTTTAAAGCAATGGCCCCATCATTCTTAGGGATCTGGTTCAAATGAAGAATTAAGGCGCACCATTCTCTTCCTATAAATGTTATTATACTAAATTAGAATGAGCACAACAGCTACTTACCTGAAGGTAATGACATGGCCTCAAGGCAGGCTTAATTTCCTGATGGACCAGAGGCTTATCTAAGTTCAGTGAACTCTTTCTGTAAGCTTCTTTTGCTTGGCTTACTGTGAGAGTAGACCAGGAACTCCTTTTCATGTACTTCCCATCAGGGGTCATAGCTAAACCTTCACATGCAGAGCATTTCATGTCATTGTTACTTTTTGAAGTCTTTAGGGAGAGATCCCCAAAGTGGCTCTGGAGAGCTTCAGGGTAGCAGTGGGAGATATGATCCACATGGTGGCGATTCACCACACTGGGTGTTCGATAAGTGCTATCACTGTCCAGATTGTCATCAGAGCTCCACCAACTACTCATCCCAGATTTATGCTTAGTTTCAGGCTTGCGCTCCTTGCTCTTGCTCCTTTTGCTATGTTTAGAAGGATGACCATGGTGATGATCATCCCCTCTACTGTCACTCTTGGTCCCATTGACATTACTTTTAGAAGAACCTTCTAAAGAATGAGACTTAGTGAAAAGCTTCTGAACTGAATGGACAAGGTGTCGTATTCTCCCTGGGCTTTCACTCCGTTGTTCGGCAGCAGTTGAAGTCCTCTGATATTGTAAAGTGTGGAATCCATCCCTGTGTAGAGGAAGCTGTTTCTCAAACTGGTCCAAAAGATTGGCAGGGATCCTATTGATTTTAGTGCTAGCGTGAGACATGGCACAGTCGTCCCTTGTATCGTAATGTGAGCTGTAGTGCATTCTGGGAAAAGTGCTACTGGACATGTGATCGCCCATCATCATGGGCATCATCATACATTCGGAATGGATGGAGCTCCGTGGTGAGCATCGATGGTGATCCATGGGACAGCTCTCTGTAGGGCTAAGCAGGTACGATTGCCTTGGCTCCTGCCCATGGTGAAGGTGGTCATGGGTGTGATCACAATCTTCAGGGGGTGTTAAGCCACAGGTATGACCGGAACATAACTGTGGTTGAGTTCGACTACTGGATAATCCTTTCATATTCCTTGGAGCAGGAGAGTATCTCTCTTCATTGAAGTGCTGGGTTGGTGACCATGAGTACTGTTGATCTGTTGACAAAAGACAGATATTAGTAAAGATTTGATAATGGTAGAAACCTTAATTAATTTTGAAAATGAGCCACTTGGAATCAGGTATATAAATGACTGTTTCATCAGCTGAGGTTCTTTTTCTCTGGGAGCACAATGCTCTCCAAGGTTATAATCACTTCTTTCTTTTTTTGGACCTATTAGTTGTTCCAAGGGATGTTATTATTCTAAACATTAGACTTTTAAGTCCTTTGTGGTAAAATTTCTATTGGATTCTTGATGTTTTTAGTAACTACAGATAATCAAAGTAATTTTTGAAAATGACCAAAAAACCCAAAGTTGGGGGGAAAAGCCTCTAGCAAATGCTTCAATTTGATTAGAAATATATTCTTCAGTGCACTAAGACTTAATATTTTGAGGACAGCATCTCAGATTGTATACTTATATTTGTAGAACGCTAGATTTAACTCTTGCTAAAAATGATAGTAATTGACATTAAAAAAAAAACTTTTCTGTTTGCAAAGCACTTTATATACAACATCGCGATTGAAGCTCAAAACAACCCTGTGAATTAGGTAATACAGGTATGTATTATACAGGTGTGCAGATGACCCTCTAACTACTCAGAACTGGCAAACATTATCTCTTCTACCCCAGACACTTTCTTTTCCACACTTAACAACCATCATTCATCTCACAGAATGAATATCCCATAATAACACCCTATATCCAGAACCTGTTGACCTTCAGACTTATAGAACATAGTTCAAGGTTCTTTAAACAAAGGTGACCAGATTTCCACAATTCATCAGAGCAGCATCCAATTTCATGTTTGAATTTCAGATGGCTGCCTTTTTCAATTTCAGTCCAAAGTTAGATCTTGGCTCTGATTGGGAAGACAACAATAATTGAAGAAAAGAAGGAAGGCAGAAGGAAATGAAAATCTGAGAGAAAGCAGAGCCTCCTGAGAAGATTACCAGTTAGAGAACAGGCAATTGTTTGTCTGCCCTCAAGGGAGGAAGTTCAGACCCATGACCCCAAGGCTAAGCCTTCCTATATATTACTTATCTTTTTTCCCCTCCCTATCTCTAGGGGAGGCCAATTTCCCAGACTCATCTAATCAAAGTATTCTAGAATTGTAAAGATCAACATGAGAAGAAGCTATGGTATGGTGGAAAGAACAGCAGACTGAATTAGAAAACCTGAGTTCTAGACTTGGTTTGTCATTTGCTAGACTATTTCTTCATCTGCAAATTGGCAATAATAATGCTTATATACTCCATCTCATAATACAGGAAAAGATCCTTTGAAAATTTTGAAGTGCTATAGACATGTACGGTATTATTATCTAGTCTAACCCACTTCTCAAAACAGGAACCTACTTTATAACATACAATCTTCCAGTATTTCTACTGACATATAAAGCATCACATTCACTTTTGGACAACTCTAATTATTAGGAATTTTCTTATTGTCACTGAGATAAGGAATGTCTAGATTTGACATGTCATCTCTAATCTCTGTGCACTGATACAGGCCAGTTCGAATGCATTCTTATAGCTGCCTTTCAAAATTATACATCATTCAAAGCCCCTCTTAGGTGCTCTCTTTCATTTTGCCTTTCCTGGCATCCCTTTCCCTCAACTGAAAGTGATCTCTACCTTCTCAAATTTTCACATAGTATTTTGTCTAGTTCTCTGCTTTGCCCCATTTTTCTTATAGTATCCTATATGTTGTTGTTCAGTCATATCCAACTCTTTGTGACCCCATGGACCATATTGTTCATTGGGTTTTTTTTATCAAAGATACTGGAATAATTTGCAATTTACTTTTCCAGAGGATTAAGACAAATAAAGGTTAAATGACTTGCCCAGGGTCATACAGCTAATAAGTATCTGAAGCCTTGAAGCTCAAAACAACCCTGTGAATTAGGTAATACATTATAATAATGTATTAGGTATGTATTATATACAATCCATTATTAAACTAATAATAATTAGGTATGTATTATATAGGTGTGCAGACAACCCTCCACTACTCAAAACTGACAAACATTAGGTCTTCTACCTCAGACACTTTCTCTTCCATACTTAATCCTCATTCATCTCATAGAATGAATATCCCATAAGGACACACTATATCCAAGACCTGTTGCCCTTCAGACTTACAGACATAGTTCAAGGTTCTTTAAACAGAGGTGACCAGATTTCCACAATTCATCAGAGCAGCATCAAATTTCATGTTTGAATTTTAGATGGCCATCTTTTTCAGTTTCAGTTCTAAGTTAGATCTTGGCTCTGATTGGGAAGACAACAATAATTGAAGACAAGAAGGAAAGCAGAAGGAAATGAAAATCTGTGAGAAAGCAGAGCCTCCTGAGATTACCAGTTAGAGAACAGCCTCTGAAGTATCAGAGGCTAAGCTCTCTATCCACTGAGCCACCTATCAGCCTCCTAGGCAAACAGAGGTTAAGTGACTTGTCCCAGGTCACACAGATAGTAAGTATCTGAGATCAGATTTGAACTCAGGTCTTTCTGATTCCAGACCTAATGCTCAATCCATTGAGTAATCTAGCTGGCAGTTTCCTGTATACACATTATGAAAATTTCATGTCCCAGTAGAAGGTATGAGGAAGCTTTTGGCTTTGTGGTGGCTAAGATATTCACATTTTCAAATCATTAACTGGCCCCTACTCTAAGGGATAGGCACTGGATGCTTAAGATACTTGAATAGTCCTGCATGTACAGTGAGGTAAATCTTTCTTTCCTCCCTTACTTCTTCTTTCTATCCATTTGCTTTGTTATTTTACCCCCTTCTTTCCCTTGTTAGAAGTGATGAGCATAGTGGGAAGAAAACTGGCCCCAGAGCCAGGAGGACTTGATGTCATATCATATATCTAAAACATGTACACTGTGTGACCTTGGAAAATCAGTCTCTAAGACTGCAAAGTGCAGAGAAGTTGGTTACTTGTATCAGCAGGGGGGTTTCCTCATCAATGAAATCTTAGGTCTAGTCTTTTCCCCTTATTTTTTCCAGCCCTAATCATATTTCAGCCTGATACAGCCTTGCTCATGATTTTGACTTCTCTTTCCTGGTCTGCTTGGTGGTAAATATGATCACCCTTTTGTTTTATTGAATTAAATCTCAGAAAGATTTCATGAGTTTTATATATGCCAGAAACTAGCTTCATGGGTTCCAACATAGCATTAGAAGTTTTGACCTTACCTGTTACAAAACTTTCTCTCTTGATTAAGTCAAACATTATATGTTGTAGTCCACTGAGTTGGTTCACACTGAGACCATCTTTTTATATATAAAAGCCCATCTTTTAAACTCAAAAATTAGCTGTGAGTCCTAGAACATCATGATTTCAGAAAAATGAAAATTTCAAGATGACAAAATGGCAATAGAAAGACACAGGCCTTAAAATGTAAGCAGAATGTAGTATGTGTGCATGCCTAGAAAATGAGGTGAGCTGGTTATTTATTTATTTATTTATTTATTAAAGCAATTGGGGTTAACTTGCTCAAGGTTACACAGCTAGTTTTTTTTTTTTTTTTTAAAGCAATCTGGGGTTAAGTAACTTGCTCAAGGTTACAGGGCTAGTCATTATTTATGCGTGGGTGCTCATTTTCTGAGGCCGGATCTGATCTCGGGTCATCCCAACTCCGAGGCCGGCGCTCTTACTCACTTCGCCACCTAGCTGCCCCTTTAGGGCAATGGGGGTTAAGTAACTTGCCCAAGGTTACAGGGCTAGGTTTTTTTGTTTGTGTGGATTAAGTGTCGGAGGCTGGCTCCGAACTCAGGTCCTTCTGACTCCAGGGCCAGCACTCTATTCACTGTGCCACCTAGCCTCCCCCACAGCTAGTTTTTTTATGTGTGGGTGCTAACTATTGAGACCAGAACTGATCCAGGGTCCTCCTGACTCCAGGGCCAGCACTCTTACTCACTGTGCCACCTAGCCTCCCCATGAGCTGGTTATTTAGTGAGAGCTGGTGACAATTTAAGGTCTACACTGGTCCTCTCAGAATAAAATGCAGAGGGAGGTCATAGTCATGCTGACTAGCTCTTCTGTGGAAATCTGATTGAAGGACCTAGATAAGAAATGCACCCTCTAACATGATGGTGGTGCTGGGTGTGCTGGTATAGCCCTGTAATTCCTCTTCCAAGCAAAGCTGAGGCTAGTGGGTCATGAGCTGAGAAGCTACAGTCAGCTAAGTGATCAGGTTTGTGGACTAAATTTAAGATGATAATCCTTCAGCAGTGGGGAATCATTAGGCTGGCTGTGGGAGTGGTGGGGTATGAACTAGACTTGTGAAAAATGGAACAGTTGAAGCCTCTGTGAATGGCAACTTTACTTTCTAGCTTGGTGTAATGGAAATGCAAATTTAAAGATCTTCCCTGCCCCTAGGCCCTTTGGTAGGCTTAAGAGACTCTGAGAACCTTCCTTGATTTGAAAATATACTCTGCCCCCTAATTGGCTGAATGTGGTCACATGGAGCCTGTGGCAGGAGGCTTGGTTTTTAGGAATGCCTACACCTTGATTCTGTGTGATTGGGCAGTGGGTCAAGGGGGTGGTTACATTCTCTGACCCAGGAGCAGGCTATATAATCTCTGATGTGAGGCTTTGCTTTGGGGCTCACTTTGAGAAGTGTTGTGTGATTTGACCAGATGAGATCCTGGGCATTTGAGAGCCACCACCCCCCCCCCCCCTTTGAAAACCCAGATAGTGATGCTTCCCTCTCTGATAACTGTGATTTGGTATTGATATAATGGTCAGACAGTTTGGAAGTCTGCTTGATCTGTTTCTCTGTCTTGTAAGTTCTGTCTGTATACTTTGAAGTTCGGGGTGCTGACCTTTTTCCCCTGAACTAGGTAAATAATCTATGTTTGATTGATTAAAGTAAGCTTGTTAACCCATTTTGAGTTGCTTTCCTTTAGAAAAGCAGATCTAAGGACCTGTGTTGGTAACCACCCTGGGGATGTTGGGGTGCTTGCTGCTACACTTGGGCAAAACTGGGAGATCAGTCTCAAAAACAAAACAAAATAAGGGTAGGTGGTGATTTGTGCTGGTAGGTGGAATACCCAGATTGCTGAGGTGACAGATTTGTCAAAGTATTGAAATATATTTTTTTTGTTTTGTTTTGTTCTGTTTAGCACAGTGAAACATATAGTAGGGGCTTTAGATTAGAGGTCATTGAATTAAACCTAACACTTTTTCTAAATGAGGAAAATATGTCTGAGAAGGATTATGTGACTAAGTCCAGTCAAGAGTGTATGGAGGATGGGATATGGGAAGAACAGTGCAACTTTATTTGTCTTGATTAAGGAAGGAAGGTGTTACCACCTGATTTCATTTATGAAGGAGCTAGAATGTGATTCCTTACCCCCCAGCTCAGTTGATTTAGTTGCAGAATGTAGTTATAGATGATAAGGTTTTAATTTGTTAATAAGGTATAACACCTTGGGATCTCTTTATGAGGTTCAAACACTTCTCTGACTCAGGAAGGGAATAATGTGATTGGCTGAGCAAACAAATTAGCTAGGCTCTAGGGCCTTTAAATAACTACACCCTGGATGAATTTCAGCTGTTTGAGAGTGGAAGTCAGTCAATTCTTGGAGCAGAAGTGGAATGATATCAGTTTGAAGACCAGGAGAGAAAATTTCTCTCTCTCTGACTTCTGCCTTCCCACAAGCCATAGCACCTAGCAGTTGACTTACTCAGCCAGAAGGAGCCACTCCATCTAATAGTTGAACAGTCAGTTCTAGAGAATTTTAAGTCCAGCTAAGGGGGCAGAGACATGTATTCTAGACATACGTGGATATAGAGAGAAAGTTGTCTGAACCAGCTTCTAGAAGCCTGACCCCTGGCTCCAGTAGAAGTCAGCAAGCTATGAACTCGAGAGAACTAACATTGGGAAGTAAGAGTTAGGTCACCAAATGGACTGCCCAGGAAGAGAAAGCACTTCGTTCCCTGCAGATCAGCTTGTAAGTTGTCTTGTTTTGTGTGATTCCTATGTGTGTACCTCACTAACACTGTACCCTAAGCTTAATCCTACTCTTCACACAAATGCTATGTGTGTTTGTGGGAGCATGTGCCTCAGGTGTTTTTTTTTGTGTGTGGATGATTTATAGCTATTATTTTTAGTGTGATTTATCAGTGAATGCCTATGCTAACAGCTGATTGTGTTATTGGCTGATTCTTAATAGGAAACACAGAAGTGGGGAGGGGGAACAGTTCCTGACCATTAAATAATTGTAGAAGGATAGCCTCACAGGGTTACTCCTAGAACCTAAGGTAACAGCCACCTTTTGGTGTGCCAGCCTGTGAGTGTCGAGTTGGAGTAGTCCAGAGAAGGTGTTATACATTCATTTTCCATTCATTAAACAAAATTATCTTCTGTGACTAGAATACTGTATAATAGTACAGTGGTCAGATAAAATATCGTTCCTGCCCCCATGGAGTATATAGTCTAAGAATGAGATAAATATATAAGTATGGAAAATGAAAATGTACATTATTACTTGGTAAGTATTTTAGAGCATTTACAAATACAATGTTATATGATGTGCAAAGAGGAAAGTAGTTATCAATGGGGTACCAGGGAATGGTTTACTGACATGGTCACATTTGAAACTGAGTTTTAAAGAATGGGTTTTAAAAATATTCATCAGAAGAGTGTTGGAATAACATTCCAGGCAAAGCAAACAGCATAAGTGAAGTCCCAGAGGCTAGAGAGGGCAAGGGCATGTTCAAGTGATAGGAAGCATAGATTGAGTTATGTAAAATTGAGTTAAAATAGTAAATTGATATAATCTGGAGGGCCTTGCACGTCTGACAAAGAAGTTCATTTAGAAGGTAATAGAGAGCCACTGAAGATTTTTAGCCAGAGAAGTGACAGAGATAAGAGAGATTTGTGGGAAAGAATTGAGGTGGGATGATCTATTAGTTCAGTCAAATTCATTCAAAGAGCAGTTAAGGGCCTACTATACATCAGCCATTGTGTTAAATGCCAGCAATACAAAGACAAAAGGAAAATACTTCCTGAATTCTAAGAGTTTACAATGTAGACTGAAGAGACCATGTTCATTTATAGATTTAAATAAAGAAGATACACTCATTTTGAGGGGTAAGGCAGTAGTGTTTGCCGGGATGGGATCAGGAAAGGCACCTTGTAGAAGGTGGCCCTTCAACTGAGTCTTTAAGGAAATGAGAGATTTTAAGAAGCTAAAGTGAGGAGGAGCAAGTGTGTTCCACACAAAGAAAACAGGTAGCATAAAGACCAGGAGATGGGAGATGGAGTATCACGTAGGAAGTTGTTTCTGTACTACAGATGCGTGGGGATGAAGACCTATATTAGAATGTTGGAAGTGGAAACAGAGAGGAGTGGATAAAATGCTAGAGATATTGGGGAAATGAAATTGGCAGGATTTGGTGGTGATTGGATGTGAGAAATGAGGGAAAGGAAAGGGTCAAAAGAATCCTCAAATTACCCACAAGAAGTATCTGAATGAATAGTGGTGCCAAAGATACTGGCAGTGAAGTCAGCAGGAGATGCACATTTCGGGGAGAGATGAGTTCACTTTTAGACATGTGAATGAATGTGGAGCAGGTCTGCAGAGACCTAAATATAGTTAGATGAGTTTACATTAAGTCATGGGCCACTTCACCTTAGTACCAGGGATAGAGTTTCAAAGCTGAGGGAGGGAAGCATAGTTTTCTGATTAGGAAAAGGTTGCTGTTGAGAGTTGAGGAGGAGTAGGGCAAATGTCAAAAATTCCTAAGATGTCCAGGGAGGATGGAAGGGAACGAGAATTGGGTCTTAAAAGCACTGGATGTTAGAACTACAGGTTTTTGCTTTATTACCTCACTTGCCTTGCTATAACCCTGCCCGTATCCCAGGATGGTTTCCTTTGACTTCTGAACTTGGGGGGCAGTCACCTGGGATTTGACATACCACTAGGAATCATTCTGAGCCTCTCCCTTGGAAATATGAGATGCTATGTGAACGGTGAAATAAGTGACAAAAGATATATATATATATATATATATATACATATATATATATACACATATTAAACAATGCCTATCCCTATAATCTAGGACTAGCAATCAGCTATTGGGAGATCAAAATTACCAGGATGACACTTTGACTAATTTCTAAAATGAATCAGTAAGAGCTACCTGGAAAATGTGACTGACAATGTGAAACATTAGTATTCCTAAATACATCCAAAGACAAGCACAGGTGCTGTGCAATTTCCTAGGTTAAGGGCAGCCCTTCAATTCCATCTTTTTGCTAAAAACTCATTCCCAGATCTGAGGGAAATGAAGACATTTCTGCTGAGAGCCTCTCTTTATTATATCTCCAGATTCTTAGACAAGTCCATGGCTGTAGCTAAAAGGCAATCATGACTCTAGGCTTTCCTTTGCAATAGTCAAATTATAGCTAGAGCTGCTGTATTGTAGTCAGGACCATGTATTTAAACAGGCTGCACTGATATTTTAATAGAAGTAAGAGCAAATTTTCAAAGGACATCCAGTATTCAACTGAAAAATTACAAATACCATTTCTGTAACAGAAGCAGAAAAGTCATCAGCCTATTTTCTTCCACTTTATTTTATCATTAACATATAATTTTAAACAATTTCAATATCACATCATATTAAAATGGGGGCTCATTATTGTTTCCCACAAGTATCCTATTTCTTTTGGGCTAATGTTTTAGCCTAGAAGCTACAGTATGAATATAGCTACTTAAAAGAACAGCATAAAAGATAAAAGTTTAACTGAAATGAATTCAATTTGATTAGATAATGCAGTGATAACCCATTTCTATTTTCAAAAGGAAGGCCCAAATTCCCATATGAATGTAAGGGAACTTAAATACTCTTTCTTAAAACGTAACAATCATAACTACAATCATGAAAATATTATATTGTAAATAATAAGAAAAATAAGTAAGGGCTTTTATTATGTCTAAAAATATTTAATTCACTGTCTAGGGAATTTGGGAATGTATTTGGGAGTCAAAAGAACTGGGTTTCAATTTAATTTTTTTTACTAGCTTGTATCCTTACCAGCTGTGGAACCAATAGCAATTTTTTTAACCCTAGCTCCCCAATTTGCTCACCTGTTAAATGGTGTTAATGTCGTAAGACCACCTATCTCACAGGCCTGTTGTGAGGAAGTGTTATGTAAACTTTTAACCTCTATATAAATTTGAATTATTGGTTTTGTTAGTAGGTATGATTCATTAGTAGGACTTTGTTAAAAATGAACTGAAAAGCAATATGCTGTAGAACATAGCAAACCAATTCAGACTCCAGAGGACCTGGCTTCAAATTCTACTTCTTAGAAACACTGAATCTAAGCTGTACCTGTTGCTGAACTAAATTGTTTGACTTATTTCCTGTGAATTTTTTCTTTTCTTTTCTTTTTTGCCTTTTGGAGTGGCAAGGGCAATTGGTGTTAAGTGACTTGCCCAAGGTCACATGGCTAGTAAGTGTTAAGTGTCTGAGGCTGAATTTGAACTGAGGTCCTCCTGATTCCAGGGCCAGTGCTCTATTTGCTGTGCCACTGAGCCACCCCTTTCCTGTGAATTTCTGCTCCAACTCCTCTCAGCTATGCAGAAAGGTCATACTCTGGATCTTGCCATCACCTACCACTGTTTTACTTCCATATATATAAACTCTGAAATTCCTTTATTTGATCATAATCTGTTATCATTCCTCTTTTCCCATTGCCTTACAAGACTGAACCCTGTAATCATTGTGACCTCTATCCCTCACATCTTTCCAGGCCATCTCTTCTGTACTGGTGACATATTTTCCCCTTTCCTATCTTGACTCTTGGTGAACAAATTCAACTCCACACTATCCTCTTCTCTTGAGTTCCTGGTTCCCTTACCCTATTGTTGTTTCTCTTCTGCCAGACCCCAACCATGGATTATTCCCATTGCTTTCACATATTCATTTGCTTTTGAACAAAGCTGGAAAAAATGTCCAACTGTGTTAATCAGGTATACTCTAAATTTATATTACATCATCTAAACTGGACCCTCATTACAGCAAGGCAGTCCTTTTATTCATCTGTTCCTTTTAGTGAATTCACTATCCCATTCACCACAGTGGCTTTTCCAAACATTTTCCTCCCTCTTAAAACCTCCCATGACTTACTTATTTTCTTCTCTACTGGATGCTTCTCTGCTACTTATAAACATGGCCATTTCTCCTCCATTCTCAGAAAACCCTCACTTGATCCATGCTACAGTCCTCCTTCCAAAATGATATTTATAATTACAAATAACTGGGGACAGGAATTCACCAAGTTCCTAATCTATCTAACCATGATCTTTTCTAGCCCAGGGGTGGTGGGGAACATGGGTGCTGGAGGCTACATGTGGCCCTCTAGGTCCCCAGATAGTAGCCTTTTCAGCCAAAGGGCCATATTTGAGAACCTAGAGGGCCACATGTGGCCTCCATGCGGCAGGTTCCCCACCTCTGATCTAGCCTATATGCCTCCATCTGATGTACAAGCACAGCAGGAGAGACTTTGGTGGCACAATGGAGGATGTTGGGCTTTGTCAGGAAGATCTCATTCCAAACCCTTATTGGCTTATGTGGACCTGGATGAGTCACTTAATTTCTCTCAGTTTCATTTTCCTCAACCATAAAATGGGGATGCAGATAACATACTGCAGAGAATTATTGTTTGAATCAAATGAGATAACCCTTCTAAAGTCTTCTGCAAACATGAAATGTTATATAAATGCTAGCTATTATTGTGGCTGTTGTCAAGTGCTTTGCTGATTCACTGTTCAGCTTACTTGATGTGTTAGGTAGTTTCACTTAATTTTTAAAAGTCTTTGTTCTTTGTTATAGAGGATGTCTCTCTACATAGAGGAGTGAGAGGGCAGAAAAGGTGATATGAAGCAATGCATATCAATAAGATAAAATTAAAATGCTTTTACTAAACCTAAGTATCCTCTGCTTATTGCATTCTCTTGATCAGTCAGTTTAGAAACCTCGACAAAAAGGCATTATCAGTCTGTTCTTACCTATTCTTGATAATGTCATGATGAACTTTTATGATCATTGTTTCTCTAAGTGCTCACAAACTAACACTTTAACATTATTCTGCCAGCAAGCGAAAGCAAGCTTATTGGTATCCATCATCTGCAAACATTACCTTCCTTCTTAGTTTGAAAACTGGGATATTTGCTACTCTTTGGTCCATTAGGACCTTGCCCATTGTCCAGAATGTTTGATATTCACTGACTGGCTCAGCAAGCATATTTGCTCTTTTTAAAAATTATTCACTGATTGTTTCCCCTTGAATCTGGTAACTTACTTATTAACAATAGCTGGTTACTCCTTATATCATTACTTATCCTGAGTTTCTACTTACTCTGTTGACTTTCTACTTCTGAGGGAAAACTGAATCACAAGAAGAGATGAGTTCAGCTTTTTCACAGTTGTTCATTATCATTACCCTAGATACCCCGAGCAACATTATTATCCCAGCTCAGATCATTCCTGTGGCCCCATTATAGCTAGAAACAAAGCAAAACATACAAAACCACCATTTTGTTGTTTTTCGCATTTATTGCTACTTATGGCTCATTCTCAGCATTAGCTCTCCTGCCACAGTTGCAGGACTATTATGCTCTTTTGAATATATCCTTGCTTTCCATTGTTTCTTTTTTATACAGATATTTTAAAAATTTTGAATTTGTTGATGAATTCTTCTAATGTTGGTACAGGAAAATTCTAAAAGAATGGAAAATGTCATAGAAGGCATTAATGTGAAAAACCAGTCATAGATAATTTTGTAAAGAAGACCTCATCTTTACAGTCTCAAAAAAGAGAGCATTACATCCTGTTGAGTATATTATTTGACTGTAGAGAAGTACTTGACTTGGTAGAGTGAAAAGTCACCTTCAAAATTGTCCTCAAACAAGGAATATCTTATTTTTAAGATTATGCAAAACTACTCATAGACACAATAACCCTATGAATAATCCTCTAATTGGAGGTAACTAGGTGGTACATTGGATAGAGCACTGGGCCCACTGACTTCAAAGTCAGGAAGACCTGAGTTGAAATTTGGTCTCGCATGCTAGCTGTGTGACCATGGGTAAGTTACTTAACCTCTGTTGGCCTCAGCTTAATCTACAAAAGGATTGTGGTGAGGATCAAATGCCATAATATTTGTAAACTGTTTAGCACAATGTCTTGTACCTAGTAGGTGCTATATAAATGTGTATTCATTTCTTTGCCCCCTAATTATCAACATTAAGTGAGGCATAGAACAGTGTGATGTGTGCTAATTAAAGTTGTTGTTTTTTTTGCCACTGCCATGGAGGATGCCTTATATAGAATCAAAATGAAATGGGGGTTTTCTATAAATGGGGAGGCCCATTAAATACTCCTCTTTGTGCATAAAGCCCAGAAATACTACAAATTTTCACATTGAGCTCCATGATCACACAGAAGATATCAACATAGATATGGATGAAGAGAGCCCATTACCCAGCTGATTGAATCACTCATTCAATGATATACCTCCTGGATAGAAAGACAATGTGTAGGATAACAAACAGTAAGCTAGGTCCCTAATTGAATTTGTTTAGTAATTTTTTCAATTTTGTTGGACTCTTTGTGAACCCCACTTGGGGTTTTATTGGCTGAGATAATGGAGTGTTTTGCTATTTCCTTCTCCAGCTTATATTATAGGTGAAGAAATTTGAGACAAACAGGGTTAAGAGATATGCCCAGGGTCACAAAGCCAGTAAGTGTCTGAGGCTGGATTTGATTGGATTGAAGGCTGGATTGAACTCATAAAGATTAGTCTTTCTGACTCCAGGCCTGGTACTCTGTCCTCTGTGCCACCTAACTGCCCTCCTAATTGAATAGGGGGAGGAGAAGAATTGGATCTCATTTGGGTACTAGAGCATAGATTCCACTGATTCCAAGCTGCTTCCTGATGTCTAAATCCCCCCTTTTAACATAAATATTAATCTGTTGATGCTATATGACTAGGGATTATAGACCAATTTTTCTTTAAAAAAATCAAAGCCATAGGGACGCAAAGGTGATGGAAGGGTGTATGTTTGGTATCAGGAGGCTGTAGTATGATGACACATGATATAAGCTTCAGGTGAGGACCCACAAATGGATAGTCTGGGTGCTATACCATAGTCATTCATTATTAAAATAACAAGAAGATTTTCATTGTATCAGAAAGATTCTCAAGGGAGGATTTAGGGAAGGATATGACGAGTATTGTATAGGATAAGAAGACAGACACATTGTGAGCTATATCAGTAGGTAGAGCCTCTACCCCATGGAATCATAGATCCATGGAATTAAGTCAGCAGAGTGTAAGATATGGCAGGTTTTAAATATATCCTGGCAACAGGAGTGGTGTGCTTTTGGAGGACCAGACTAGCTAGATAATACAGAGTGACTCCTTACTAATAGATGACACGTTAATGATAAATTCTTTGGCCATGGCCAACCTAAATATTAATAACAGTAATTTTTCATACATTTGTAGTGTTATAGTTTTCAATATGGCTTGACATAATTTTGTTTAAGCCTCACTGCAATCTATAGGTAGGCAGGGAAAGAACAAGTATCCTTTGTTTATAGATCTGAAACCGAAGCTCAGAGAGGTTCTGTGACTTATTGGAGATCCTATAGCTAGTTTGTCAGATCCAGGGCCATTACCTAGGTTTTTTTTTCAGTTGCATGTGGATGGCATTGGGTCATGGATTTAGAACTTAAAGGGTTTTTGAAAATCATCTAACCCAACCTCCTCATTTTAAAGGTTAAAAAAAATGAGACCCAGAGAACTTGAGGGACATTTAAGTCACTATTAAGCGATTTGTCCAAGGTCTCCAAAGTAATAAATCATAATCCAGTGCTTTTCTTTAATCTTTAGACCTTCCACAAAGTACATGCTTAATGAGCAAGCTAGGTGACTCATTTGCTAGAGGGCTGTCCTTAGAGACAGGAAAACCTGATTTTAAATCCTTCCTGAGACACGTCTTAGCTATGTGTCCCTGGGAGTTTCTCAATAGCAACACTTATCTAATGCTTTAAGGTTTGCAAAGTTTATTTCACTTGACTCTTACAACAACCCGAATAAATAAGTACCATTAATCATCACTATGATGAGGAAACATGATGAGAGATTAAGTGACTTGGAAAGGTTCACACAATAATTCTTTGAAGCAGGATTCAAACTCGGATCTTCCTGACTTCTACTACTTTCACTGTCAACTAGATCCCTATTTGTAGCTTCTCTCAACCTCAGTTTCCTTACCTATAAGATGGGGATATTGATGGCTCTTACCTTGAAGGGTTGTTGTAATAATTAAATGAGATCATATGTAAATGACTTTGCAAAAGTAATTTGAAGTTCTAGACAAATGTTAGCTATTTTCTTTGGGGGGAGGCTGAAGTAATTGGGGTTAAATGACTTGCCCAGGGTCACACAGCTTATATGTGTCAAGTGTCTATCTGAGACTGGATTTGAACTCAGTTCCTCCTGACTCCAGGACCATTGCTCTATCCACTAAATGCTAGCTATTATTAATGAATAACTATTATTTAATAAAATGAATTCTTAAAAGTGATTCTTAAAGTCATGGGTTAGGCTATATGACCTTTATGGTCCCTTTTAGCTCTCTGTGATGCATAATGTTGGCATATTTGCAAAGGACAGTATTCATTTTCCTCTAGTGTTCATAAGCATCTGAACTAGGAAAAAATAAAACTTCTAACTTTGTAAGTGCTTAATAAATTCTTTCTTTGTTTATTTTTTCATTCAATGGAAAGCCGAACATATTCTAATAACCAGAGATTGGAAGTATTCAGATAGATTGCTCTGTAGAGTGACAAGATCTTTAGACTTGGAGTCGAGAGAGCCATGTTCAAATCTAGCCTCTCTCAAATAGCAGTTGGGTGACCCTGGGCAAGGTGCAATTTGTCTGTGCTTCAAATTCCTCATATATAGAATATAGTTAATACTATTTGGAATATCTACCTTATAGTGCTATTAGGAAAATGCCTTTTGTAAATCTTAAAATACTAGAGAAATGTGGGCTGTTACTATCATTGGTGTTCTTTCATTATAGTTGCCTTATAAAAACTTGATCAGTCACAGCAAATTTCAGCAAAATAAGTGCTGTTTATATTTATGATTGCAGAGGTTTCAACCAAACTATTAAAGAGCTTAGCAGTATGCTTCTTTTCACTTTTAGCAAGTCTGCTCCCAGCAATGCTTCATCTCTTTGATCAGATCATTCGGTCTTTCCGTCTCTCTCTATCTCTCAATCTCCATCTCACAGTCTCTTGTGCTCTCTCTCCCCTACCTCCACCCCCCTTCTCTCTTACCCCACCCCAATATTTCAGTGTGTGTGCGCGTGTCTCTCTCTATGACTAAAATGCTATGTAACTAGGAATTATAGACCAATAGTTTCTCAGAAAAATCAAAACTGTAGGTTATCCAAAGGTGATGGAAAGATGCATGTATGGTGTGTGTGTGTGTGTGTATACACACGTGTGTGTATATATAGTATGCATATATAAAATAAAATGTTAATCTCCTGTGTATTAGTATCTATAATCTGTATACACACATACTATGTATATTATACATAGTATATATATGTATGTAATATATTTATATGTACTTATTTATGTAGTATATATAATATATTATGTATATATGTGTATGCACATTTCTATATTATACACATATATAGATAATATATGAACATAATATGTGGTTGTAGACATATACATATGTATCTGAGATAATATGGTATTTTAGAATTGAAAGTGACTTGTGATTTATTTATTTTTTTTCTTTTTGGAGGGCAATTGGGGTTAAGTGACTTGTCTACAGTCACATGGCTAGTTTTTGTGTTAAGTGTCTGAGGCCGGATTTGAACTCAGGTCCTCCTGACTCCAGAGCCGGTGCTCTACTCACTGAGCCACCTAGATGCCCCATGACTTGAGATTTATACTGTCAGTTTTATAGATGAGGAAAATTCTGGATCGGAGAACTTGCTTGAGGTCTCACCACATAGGATTAGAAAGTAGGTCTCCTGATCCCTACTCAATTGACCTATCTGCCAATGCAGTATCTTGGGGCACTAGAGGTCTATTAGGCAAATACCCACAGATGTCTTTAAAAAATGTCTCATGTAAATGGAAAGGGGAACAGTGTCAGACTAAATGAGTGATTCAGACTAATAGTAATATCCTTTAGTGTACTAGGAAATGAATAGGAAGTTGGAGTTACAGATGTCTCATTCTCACAGTGCTCTATCCCCATATGAAACTTGCTATATCCCCAAGTGGAATAAATTGGAGTGATCTATCCCAAATGACAGAGATACAGATTGCTACAGAAAAAAAAAACAATTCTAAGAGAAGGGGCTGGGGATAGTTCATAGTATTCCAGAAAACTCTAAAGTAAGAGCAGATCATGAAATATCTCTCATCATTCCAAGAGCAAAAGGGAAATGAATGATCCCTACATCTCTAACCATACCTGGGAAATGTGGGTGAGGGTCTACTCAAACCTTTTATCCTTTTTACAAAATGGTTCATTTCAAAATACCACCTAATCCTAAGACCTATTCAGCTGGTGGATCTAAAAGAAATTTAATATGCTCTTTATTTCCTCTTAATTCAATTTTGGTTAGGATTTCAGAGAAATATGCACTTGTGGATGGGTGAGGTATGTTTGGTTGTGAATGCTGTGTTGCTTCTTTTCTTCCTTAAAGAACAGTGATGGTATAAAATATTAAGGTGTTTATATATGCATATATATAGACACATGTACATATATGCATATACACACATATATATGGATTTATGTTATATAATATATGTAGGTTATAATATAAGCACATACACACGGGTCCTGGTTACTTTTTTCTTAGCTGGTCTGTTAAAGTTGATACATAATTTTATGTGTATTTTGGAAGTATGGAGAAGGTGGAGGATAGAAGCAAGAAAGTAAGGAAAGAAAGAAGATAAGTGGGCAATTGAGGGGAAAGAAAGAATAAACGGTAAAAAGGAATGAAAGCAAAAAAAAAGAAGGGAAAGAAAATAAACTGGTAGAAAGAAGAGTTAGAAAAAAGGGAGAAAGAGGAAAGCTAATTATGAATGCAAGGCTGATCCCTGAACAGACTGATGGATGCTATTTGAACCTTCAGGTGAGGGTCACTTCTGGTGTGACTTCCCCATACGTCAGGGGAAGAATGTAGCCAGAAAGTAGAGGATAGACAAAGTGATGGATTTATACTAAGTGTCATTAACAGACAAAAGGTCATGCCGCTGACTATTTTATCAATCACCTTAGGAGGGCAAGGTTACAATTTAAATAATAAGAATGAAGTTCTCTCCATAGATCTGGAAATCCAGGTCCTGTTTCACATCTGACTAGGCAGAGCTAACCTAACCACATTAACATCAGAGAGTTCCTAGAATAAGGGTATTATACTGGTCCTTAGTTACCAAAAGGGATGTAAATTTACAAGACCATAGGGTTTATCCTTTTGTCTACTTTGACACCTACCTTGTAATTGCACCTAGATGCACTTATTGTTTTTTTCTGAGGAAACACTAGGTGGCAACATAATGGCATCGAGGGTAGTCAGTCAATAAACATTTATTAATTGTCTAATGTCTATCTAGATTTATGGAAGGGTCTTTGTTTCCCTTGATGCTGCCTTGTGGCTAAAAGAAAGAAGAGAAGGGGAAGAGAGAAAGTGAGACTAAACTCAAGACTAAAAATATCCTTAGGAATGGAAGGACTCAGAGGCCATTTAGTCCAAGACAATCATTTTACATTTGAGGAAACTGAGGTCATTGGAAATTTAATGACTTGCACAAGGTAACACAGTAAATATCTGAATCAGAGTTTGAAAAGTCTTCTGATTCCAGAGCTAATTCTATTTTCCCCGTACTATGTTTTTGTTGCTTAGAGACCCTCTATCTATGTATTTCAAGCACCATGTTCCACATATAATCTTCCTACCCAGATTCACCTCCTACTATTCTTCTATATATACATATATTAGGATCTAATACTACTAGCTGTTTGTTGGATTGGCTCAGAATTTCCTACCACCATGCCTTTGGTCATATTCTTTCTTCTACCTAGTCTTTGCTATCATCATTTTTGCATGTTAAAATCTCACCAAAAATAGAAAAGTAGATCAACAGAAAAGAAAATGTAAGGATGAATCAGAAATAACTAAAGTCAACAACTTAATAGACAAACCCAACAATATAAAGTACTTAGGCAAGCTTGATGGTTCAGTGGCTGCAGGACTGGTCATGGATTCAAGAAGATCTGAGTTTAAATCTTGTCTTACACTTACTGACTGTGTACCCTTGGGGAAGTCATTTAACATCTGCCTCAGTTTCCTCAAATTTAAAGTGGGGATAATGATAACATCTACTTACAGGGTGTTATGAGGATCAAATAATATAATATTTGAAAAGTACTTAACATACCCTGCAACATATAGGCCCTTAATAAATGTTTTTCCTTCCTTACTGGGGGTGGTACATGGGAAGATTTCTTTCATTTCTCATGTGACTATTCTCCTAGACTTCATGATCTCCAGAGATTTGCCATTTTTCCAAGATGAAATTAGCTCTGAAATTCAGACCTCCTTGGCACCCACTTCTCCTAGGGCTCGCCCTTCCTCTGGTTGAAGAGAATGGAGTGGATATCTGGCAACTCATCCCAGAGCCTCCATCTGAAGAGGGTACTTGGGGTATTTCATCTCATAATTTCTCACCTAGCTACTCTCCTGGACTTCATGATTTCTAAAACTCATCATCTTGCAAGATGATATCAACTCTGAAATTCACACTTCCCCAGTACTCTCTGCCTCTGGGGCCCTTATCTACCTCTAGTTGGGAGAAGGTGGAATATGGGCACTGTAGAGCTCCTCCCCAGATCATCATGTTTTAAGGAGGATGCCCAGTGCTTTCAGCTCATCTTTTCCCACTTGGATGTTTTGCTGGACTTCATGATCTCCAGAAATTCATAATCCTGTAAGATGAAATCAGTTTTGTAAATCTCACCTCTTCAGATCCCTTCCTAGTCTGACTGTAGGACTTCATCATGTCTCCATATGGTATACCCTCCTACTTTATCCCTTCTCACCTTTTTAAAAAATTACGTTATCTTTCGCTATTACATTGTCAGTTCTTTTAGGGATGGGGCTATCTTACACCTTCCTTTGTATTCCTACCACTTAACATAGTGCCTGGAAATATAATAGGCACTTAATAAATGTTTATTGTCTATTGTTCTTGATAAGAACTGCTGGGAAAATTGGAAAGAAGTTTAGCAGAAATTAAGTTTAGACCAATATTTTATGCCATGTGCCACAAGCTCAAAATGGATATAAATCTGCATATTAAAGATCATACCATAAAAATAGAAGAGAAACAGATCAAGTATAATTTAAAGTTATGACTAGAGGTAGAACTTAAGCAATGGGCAAATGTTATTAAAAAGGTTAACATAATTTTGATTTTATGAAATTGAAAAGTTTTTGTATTAACAACATCACAATATGAGAAGGAAAGTTGGGAAAAAATCAAGCATCTCTAATAATGGTCTGATATCCAGAAATATACAAGGGAAATACATCAAATGAGACCAAAAGCCCTTTGTCAGAGGATAAACAGTTAAAGGATATGAGCAAAAAAATTAAAATTTTGTTCATTGTTCAAGATTTAGCTTAAGTATTCTATCTTTCATAAAGGATATTTCCCGATTTCCCTTGTACTCAGGAATCACTGAGTTTGTCTGCTGGCAGACTAAATAAACCACTTATTTCAGACTTCATCCTGACACTAACATTTAAAGAAAGATGTATTCAAATACAGTTCCTACAAGAAGCAGTAAAAACTGCCCAATTTTTACAAAGGTATGTTTTTTTGCAGGGGTAGGGGAGTGACATTCCTCAACCAGCAGACTTCAATAAAACATTAGATAAATTTGCAAGATACATAGGCAATATTTTGCAGGATACACAGGTGACATATATATGTAAATATGTGTTTGTGTGTATATGCATATATGGTATGCCTAAATATTAAGCTCAAATTTAAAACAAAATTTGCACCTAGGTATTAAAATGTAATTGGAAATAAGAAATCTTCATGACCTAAAACTCCAGTGTGGTTCAGACCTGCTTACAAAGCAACATCCAATTTTCAAACTATTCACTGAGTTATTTTGGTGGTCATATATTCATCTTACAATCTCACTAAAATCTGTCTTACCTTGGGAACTAAACTAATAGCCTTTTACCTGGTCTTTGCTCCCTTACTCAAAAACAATGGTTTCTGAAGCCCAAAGTAAAACTACCAACAGGGAAAAGTTGCTCCATTATTCTCGTTTGAAAGGTCTCAATTTAATTACTTTAATGTAGCAAATTTGCCTTCTGAAATATGCTTTTAGCTGTCTTGAAATAATTGCTGCTGTTTTCCCAAATTTAGAACTAAGTAATATTTCCCTGATAGAACTGTAAAACACTTCACTTGCTTTTCTAGAAAAAAAAAACCTCTTCTTATTTTCTCTGCCGGCCATCTCTCCTGAGTGCTCTTGGGATAATACATAATAGGATAGTGAATACCAGCTAAAAATTGCGGAGCCATAGAAAGAAAAGAGTGCATTTCAAAATATTTGGCTTTAGAGAATTATTTGGTACCTAGTGTAGTTTTTAAGATAAAATGAAAAGCATATTAATCTGGGATTTTTTGGGCAGTATTGACAGATTTTTTTATTTTATTGGGAATTTAAACATTTCAGATTGATTTTTAGGTTTTAAGATGATAGAAGCTTACATTATTATTGGTATTGGCCTGGCCCTGTAATTTAAATTCATAGGTTCCATCAGGACACAGATCATATTCATTTATCGCTAAAGTTCTGTTGATAACACCGTATTGGGAACTATAACAGCAAAGGCAGGGCAACCTGATCCTCCAGTAGGTTAGAAGATAAATCAGGCAACAGGGAAATAGTCAAATCACATATCTCACTTTCCCCAGTATCAAATACTGTCAACTTCTCAAGAGGGGCGGGAAATATTTTATTTGGAAAGCCATAGGTGTGACCTAAGAATGAATGAATACACATACACACACGCACAGGTGCACACACATGTGTGCGCACACGCACACACAATGCAGTGCACACATGCACACACATACACGCACACATGTACATGTCTCATTTGAAAAAAATTCTGTGGAATTATAGTACAGAGAAGTACATATGAATAAATAATAGCCTTCGATGCAAATGCTATATATGCAGTTTTATTATACTAAAGGAAACATCAAAATAATGTGTGCATAGCGGTGGAAGTCACAGATGATGAAGATGCAAGCCAGAATGGGGGAAATTGATGATAGAAGACTTTGAGACCAGAAGGGATGGAATTAAAGACACAAAGAGAGGGTTTAGGTGTGGAAAAAAAAGAGACTCCTTCTTCCCTCAGTCATCAGAGAACAGTTAAATTTATAGATAAGTTTTGATGTAGAAAGAGGGACTTTAAGGAGTTCATGCTGGATGGCTTCAATCTTGTCAGTAAAATAGAAGCTGAGATAACAGAGATGGAATGTTGGATATTTGAATATGGTAGAAAAGGTTAATAAAATTGCCTGTATATTTTGTGTGTGGTTGATTAGCCTTTTAAATATAGGTTATCCTTTTAAATAAATTTTATGTAAGAACTGTTTGGGACATTTTATTTGTAAGCAGGGTCTTTCTCCTCAGAAATAGTCTTTACATGTAAACACTGATCACGTACTCTTTTAACTTATCCCAAGGCCAATTTCCCCTCTCTCACTTTTTAAAAGCATCTAAACTACCCTGAGCTAATAATGTCATCTGGTGACCCTGGCAAGAAACTAACACAGTATCTCTTCCCTACCATTTCCTTTCTTCCCTTTCAGGAGGATCATGCATACTCAATGCTCCCTATTTTCTTCTTTGAACTCAACTGTATAGTTTCAGCATTGTGGGCACTGATGAAGCCTGGGAAGCATGCCTATGTTGGCAGGGTCTTGTCTGAACACTGATTAGCTGGCCTCTTCAAATTTGGCAACCCATCCACATAGCAACAGCTGTTGAATACAGAAGCATCAAGACTTTACTCTCAATTGACATGATCCAGGAGAATATTGCCTACACGTGTCAGGAGGAAATAAAAATAATAGTAAGTGACATTTATATAGTGCTTTAAGGTTCAGGCTCTTCACACACAGTATTTTATTTAACAAACATGATAAGAACAAGCATCTGTGATTTCCAGGCCACCAGTTTGCTGGCCTGTTCAATGAAGGACTATTGGATTTGGTCTGCTTTGGCACTTAAAATTTTTTTTTTTTGTGGGACTACTGAATCATTGACTTCAGCCTTATAACTGCTGGTAATGTGTCCTTTACTTTCTCCTCTTATAAGTTTTGCATATACTGCTCAGGACTAAGGGCTTTAGTTACTAAATAGGATACTGAACCTGAAGCCAGGAGACCTATGACCTTGGGGAAATAACTTTAATTTTCTGAACTTAGTTCTTCTTTTGTAAAATTCATATCTCCCAGGATTATTGTGAGGAAGGAACTAGAAAAAGGTATGAATATACATAATAAAAAGCATTATTAGTTAGAATAATAGTTATAGATAAATAACAAATCACTATTTTTGAATCCTGGCAAGAAGTGGTTCCCACTGATCTATGTGTGTTCAGAAGGCAGCTTGGGATAGATTCTTAATGGCTAAACCGATTGGCACTAGTTGGTTAGCAATGAGATTTGAGACAACAGTTTGTGATGCAGAGCTAATCTAAGATCCCTTCCTTTCTTAGAAGAAAGGGAGTATAGTGTGGGGGTGGGAAAGGAAGTGTCTGGAAGTATAATTAATGGGACTTGACAATGAACTCTCCATCCTGGATACACAGATGAGCCAAAGTTAACCTGGTTCAGGGTAGCCAAAACTTACGTGATTGTAAGAAGGAAAATGAACCACAAGCAGCTGCAAAGGTGGAGTCAGTAATCCTGAAACAAAACCAGTTTTGTACCAGTAGCCCTTTAGCCTCAGAACAACCCATGAAGGATAAGAATAAAGGTGTGGGTATAAACCAGTAGGACTATTGGGCAGATTGCTATTATTAATCAGTTAATAATAGTATATTATATAATAAATATTAATAAACTGCCATGCACTGTGCTAAATGCTGAGGATATAAATACAAGCAAAAAAGACATTCTTTGCGATCAAGGAGCTTAGAATGGGAAAGATAGAATATAAAGGTATGCTAGAAAATTGGGGAGGGAGATGAAGGGTATGATGAATAGATGGCCAGAGGCTGGCAAGATAAGGCAAAAGCTTATCTATTGGAACTGGAGGGCCAGAGCTGAATTGTAGGGTTTTCCTGGGGTAGAGGTGCAAATAGTAGATGTAGAGAAAATATGATGAGATGACCAAAAGTACGATGTTAAAGGTTTTAGTAACTTGTGCTACTAGTCACAATATCAATCTGCAGGTCCATTCTCATTCAGGTTTGCCAGGGAATCATGTCCCTTGTCTTGCCATACCCTAACCAATCCTCATCTGAAATAGCAACCCTTTTATACTAGATTTACAGACACCATGCCAATCTCCCTAGGCGAGTTAAGCTGCTAAACTTTGGAACAGACCTTTGGGGTTGAGCTGTCCAGTTTGGTGAATGAGTACAAAGCTACCTAACCCTATATTTAACCAGTCCCACACCATGCTTCTCATCTCTTTCCACCCATTTGCCAAAAAATCAGGGCCTTATGGGCCATCTTGCTATCTGCTCTGTTGCCACTTGTACCATATTCTTACCCCTTCTGTCATTCATCAGGGAAGAGAAATTGAATGAGTTATACTAGGAAGTTCATAATTTACTATGCTATGTCTTCACTCACCTATGACTTTCCAGATCAAAATTCCCTCCCCTGGGATACTATTATGCTATTTGTATTATCTCCTTTGGTCAGATTGTTAGCTCCTGGGGCCAAGAACACTTACTTTAGTATTTGCATTAGCAGTGCCAAGCAGTATCTGGCATGTAATAGGGGTCAAATAAATGTTCATTCAGTCAGGGCCTATAAGCAACACTTCTTAGGCAGGATGGCACTTTTGAATTAGCAAGTAAACTGACATTGTTTTAGGAGTATGACCTCCATCATGTGAGTGTTTTCAGCCCTTCCTAAGTTGGGCAATGCAGTCAAAAGAGCATAAAAGACCTTGGTTCTGGTCTTACCTTTGCCATTAATTTCGTTTTCAAAACCAGAAGTCTGAATGAGATACTTCCTATTCTGTGTCTTCTACATTTCATCCTCAATATAGATGCCAGAATATTCTATCTAATTACATCACTTCTCTCCTCAAAAACCTTAACTGACTCTATATTGTTCCTAGGGTAAAATGCTTACTCCTTAACAGGCTAATGTTTAAGGCCCTCTACAATCTGACTCCAGTCTATCTGTCACTTCATACTAGTTTTTTTTTATACAGTATTACTAACTGTTTCCCAAACTCTGCATTCTTCTGTACTGAACACAAGTTATCCTCCCTGCCTGGCATGTATTTGCCTAGCCCTAGTTCTAAAATTGTATGACTTTCCAAATATATGTTCTTTCTGTTTAATCATTTTTCCTTTCCACTTTCCCAATCAATAAATTTTCTCACAAAATTCTATGACCTTCTTGCTTCTCTTTCTATTCCTTTTTATTCTACTTTTGAGCCAAGTAATAATGGTTGAAAAGCACACTAAAGGTCCTAGAGTAGTAATGGACTATCAAGGAAAAAGGGAAAGCTAGATATTTTCAAGTAAAATTTGGCACAATGAAAATGTCATTAACCTCTTATGCCCTTGAAAGTGCCCAGAAGTCCCATTTAGAATCTTCAAAAGTCTTTATCTCCTCCTTTTCTAATTCAATTTGCTTTTTGTATGTACAGATATTCAAGATTATTTCAGTCTAAAAAGAAAATTCTTCACCCAATTTTTAAGTATATTTTATTGTGAAGCCTCCTTTTCTGCTTCCCTACAACTCCCTCCCTTACCCATCTCATTTGGCTCATGATATATTCTAGTATTGCAATAGTGTGTGTGTGTGTGTGTGTGTGTGTGTGTGTGTGTGTATTATTGGACTATTTTACAAGACATATATATGGCATTCCAACTACATTATGAACAAAATGTGCTTTTATAGGGAAGTTTGAGGAATTGACTAATTTTTTTAACATTTTTTTTTCTGTGGGAAAAGTAATTCCAAGTACCAAGTGACTAATTTACCAGCAAACTTTTACAAACATCTGCCATTTTCTCTGGATTGACAAAAGCATCCCACTTAGCACCCCAAACATTATGGTAGTACTATAAGTCTGAAGGATAGTTTAAGTCCCTATGAGAGAAGGGCTCACCAGACAATAAATAGTGGCCTCTTTGGCCAGGTATGTTTCTATTTCTGCTAAGAGTGGATCTGCTAAAAGGGAAGGTAAGCATTGGTTTCCTTCTGTGGGGTAAACAAAAACTGTGTTGTAGCTAGTGTATATTGTTAGTGTTAGTACTTAGACAAGAGCTCCACAAATATTGAGACCTAAACAGAAGTGATCGTTTTGATAATAGAAAATGACCTGAATGGGGAAACAAGCTAAGAAGTGATTTAGAAATCCCTATAATTGAACTTGGTTAAGGCAAACCAAGAGAATAGGGCTCTGGATCATGGGTTATAGGTTTTTGAAAGTGTACACTCTGACTAGTATCTTTAGTTTTTAAAAACACCCAATTTTCATTTAAAAAATTCTTTTAATGAGCTTAACAACCATCAACAAGCATGAATATTTTCTTATGGAAAAAATGAGAACAGTAAAACTATATAAATAACTTTTCAAAAAAGTATGTAGTGCTGCTTTGAAAATATTACATAATCACTGAATGATTGTAGTATAGGGGAAAGGGACTAGAACATTTATTAAGTGCCGTTTATGTGCCAAGCACTGTGGTAAGCACTTCACAAAATCTCATTTGATTCTTGGAGCCAGGTAACCTATTTTTGAGAACCTGCTTTAATACTTAAAGTGCAGGATCTTGGGCAAACTGTTTACCTCTGTAAGCCTCAGACTTTTTATTTGACAAAAATGTAGATAACTGTGTTTGTATTACAAGGGGAAAAAGTACTGATGTGCTCTGTCACTTACCTCACTTTGCTTCTCTGTAAAATTAGGGATCGGGGTACATTACTTCTAGTACTTACACTACCAGTTCTAATTCTATGGTGTTATGCTTCATCATAAGGATTATATGATCATGAAATGGGGTTATATAATGCTCTCTATGAACCTTATACCTTAACAAAATGCTTTATAAATGACAGTTATTACTAACAACAACAATAATAGTTATTGAGACTAGATGAAAGCATTTTGCAACACCGAAGCTTTGTATAAAACACAGGTTATGGTTACTGATTGAATGGACAGTGGATTTTGAGGTCAAAATATCTATGGGTTTGGGACCCACACTTTTGCTTTCAAGTATTTTATCACACAAAAAAAGTTTTGGAAGATTTTTATCTATTTTAGGTTTGGGTTTTTTTTTCTTTTTTTTGGAGGGCAGTTGGGGTTAAGTGACTTGCCCAGGGTCACACAGCTAGTTTTTATGTTACATGTCTGAGGCCAGATTTGAACTCAGGTTCTCCTGACTCCAGGGCTAGTGCTCTATTCACTGCGCCACCTAGCCACCCTGATTTTTATCTGTTTTAAAATTTATAGAGTATATGCCAGTTGAGGGGAAGGACTTTTTACGTAGTACATACTTAGTATATTGTGAATGCTTAGAAGCTACTGACTATCAGCAAAAGAAATAAGAAATAATATTAGAAGAAAAAGAAGGGCACATTTACAAACTAACAAATACATCTAGAATTAATAAAATGTTCTTCAAAATTGGATTTTCCTATGGAATCCCAATTGGTTTAAACAGATAATGTATTGCCTAAAGTTCAGTAACCTCAAACTACTGTTCTCTGACACTCATCAAAACAAAAAATGTGTCTCCTCCCAGCATGTACTTGTTTTTGTGCAGATGGCTGTTTGGTACAGGGAAGGGATAATTGTTATGATAGCCATAACAATTCTTATACTGGAGTGGCAATCATGGAAAATATTTCAAGTGTATTCGAGTACAACTATGGCTACCCTTTCTCATGTGCCACACACTCTTTCTTTGTTATTTTTAAATGCTGATCATACCAACACTGGTGAGGGATTCAGAGCAATGGAGTCTCCCACTACCATGCACAGGAAAGCTCTTGATAAATCATCCTGTTTTCGTGATATATATATATTTTTGATGCTGTTAATTAAAAACGCAAATTTATCACCATATCAGAAGAACATTACGACCTACAAGCTGTCTCCTGCTTTCCAAAGCCTGTGACCCATTTTGTTGAGCCTTGGGAGAACTAATGGATGGGAGGATAAAACGAAATTACTTCCATGCATTTTAACTCGCAATGAGCAAGAATTACAGATCTCAAGTATTACATGCTCATATTACCCAGGGAATCCTGGATGAACATGGGGGGAAAAGTTTAATTATATCTTAATTTATTTATTTACATTTGCCATGACACCTTCTTCCTTTAAATCCCTTTCAACTCTAAATCCTTCTCTAGAGTATCATGGGAGGCAGTGGAAAGAGCATTAAAGTTGGAGTCACAGGGCCTGAGTTCAAATCCTGACATTCACGCTTACTATTGTAGAACATTGAGTAGGTCACACATTTTCTAGGTCATAGTTTCTTCATTTGTAAAAGGAGGTAGTTGGACTAGATGCCCTTTTTTTTTTAAACAAATGCTTTATTAACTTCTGTTTTACATCATTCATTTCCGCCAGATTTTGAGTTACAATCATTTTCCCCCCATTATTCCCCTACCCAACCTCCCAGAATAGTAGTCCCACAAGATATCGCTTCCTCCAGTCTGCTCTCTCCCCTACCTTCTCCCATACCCCCATCGACTTTTCCATTAGAGGAAGGTGAATCTTTGTGTCCCAATGCCTGCACATCTTATCTCCCTATTACAAGCAAAAGAGTATTAATAATAGTATTTCTATATATATTTGAAACATTTAATGTTACGACCTCGAATTTCAGAACCATTTCCTTCCTCCCTTGTCACCCATTCCTTCTTGGGAGATAAGTAATTCAGTATATGTTGTACATGTCTAGCTATGCAAAACATTATCATAGTAGATATATTGTACAAGGCTGCTTATAATTCCCTCCCACTCATCCCACCCCCCACCTGGTCCACTCCCTACATGATCCTGTACCTCTTCTATAGTGGGTACTTCCAACCTCCCCTCACCCCAAGGATGCCCTCCCATCCATCTTCCCTCCTCTCATCCCCCTTCCCCCTATCCTGCTGCAGGTTGAGATATCCCATTTAGTATGTATGTCATTTTCTCCCTGAACCAAATTCAATGTGAATGTGGTTTTGCCTTTTTAGCCTTCCTTATTCTCCCCCTCCTTTGCAACCACTTCCCTTGCTTCTTCTACATGGGATAGTTTACCCTACCCTGTTTCTCCCCATCTCCTCTTGCCACTTTCCTCTCTCACCTCATAATTTCATCCCTTGAGTATTCTCCCTTCCCAACAAATTCAACCTATACCCTCTATCCATATATAACTGTAACCATATACACACACATTCACATATGTATTCATATGACCACACACCCTTCTTCCATTATTTTCATAGTGAGAAAGATATCATCAGTCACAGTTATTGCTTTCCATATAGGAATGTAAATAGTTCAACTTTGATAAGTTCCTTTTGATTTCTTTTCCCTGATTACCTTCTCAGGCATCTCTTCCTTGTTGTGTCTGGATGTCAAATTTTCTATTCAATTCTGGTTTTTTCCTCAAGAATGCTTGAAAGTCCTCTATTCCACTGAATGACCATATTTTCCCCTGAAACAAAATACTCAGTTTTGCTGGGTAGGTGACCCTTAGGTTCATTCCCAGTTCTTTTGCCCTCTGGAATATCATATTCCATGCCCTTCGATCCCTCAGTGTAGAAGCTGCCATGTCCTGGGCTATTCTGATTGTGTTTCCACAATATTGAAATTGTTTCTTCCTGGCTGCTTGTAGTATTTTCTCCTTGATCTGGGGATTCTGGAACCTGGCTATAATATTCCTGGGAGTTTTCTTTTGGGATCTTTTTCAGGAGGTGATCGGTGGATTCTTTCAAACTCTATTTTGCCCTCTGGATCTAAAACATCAGGGCAGTTTTCCTTGAGAATTTCTTGAAGGGTGATTTCTAGGTTCTTTCCTTGATCATGGCTTTCAGGTAGTCCAATAATTTTTAAATTGTCTCTCCTGGATCTATTTTTCCAGGTCAGTGGTTTTTCCCATGAGATATTTCACATTGCCTTCTAATCTTTAGTTTGTTTGGATCTGCTTAACAGCATCTTGATTTCTCATAAAGTCACTAGCTTCCATTTGCTCCAGTCTAACTCTGAAGGAATGAATCTCCTCAGTGAACTTCTGAGATTCTTTTTCCACCTGGCAAATTTGACTTTTTAAGGCATTCTTCTCCTCATTGCCCTTTTGGGCCTCCTTTGCCATTTGAGCTAGTCTATTTTTTAAGGTGTTGTTTTCCTCAGTCAGGCTGTTGACCTTCATTTCATACTTTTCCTTCATCCTTCTCATTTCTCTTTCCAATTTTCCTCCACTTCTCTTATTTGATTTTTAAAGTCCTTCTTAAGGTCCTCTATGGCCTGCAACCCGCTCATGTTTCCCCTGGGGCTTTTGGAGCAGGACTTCTGACCTCACAGTCCTTTTCCTGCTCTATGCCCCCAAAATAGGAGTCTAGGGTTGCATTTTTCTGTTTCCTTTGCCTTGGCATGTTGCCACTTAATTGCTTGACTTTTGGGCTTGTTGCCACACTATGGCTTTAAGGCCAGATAGAGGAATTTTCGTCCCGAATGTGTGGGGGCAACTTCCGTTTCTGGCAAGCTATAAACCCACCCACAACTTCCACCCTAGATCACAATCCAGATCCAGGGAGGTTAAAGCAAGAGCGATTACCCCCCAAGACTGATCGCTGGATCTCCCCAGGATTTGTAGGCTGGGAGCCGGAAATGCCTATGAAAACTACAAAATGGCGTGTCTCCTCAGCGGCTTCTAGCCCCCAGGGAGGGAGCTGACGCATTCCCCAAATACAGGTCCCAAAGTCCATAGGACACTAACCTCTTACTTTGTCCTAGGCATGTCTATGTTGATAATTCTGGAGTCGCCACAGCTCCTGGTGTTCTGGGGTTCCTCCAGCTGGCTGCTGGCCCTGCCGCCCTGGGGCTAAAACCTCGGCTCACGCTCGGCTCCTTCGCTCTGCGCGCTGCCAGGTCCCAGACCTCTGCGCTGGTCCTTCCTGCAGGGCTGCTGGGCTGTCCTCAGCGGGAGGTTAGCTTCTCTGTGTCGTTCTGTGGGTGCTGGGGCTCCAGAAGTTGTTCAGAGTCCCCTTTTACATAGTTTGGGGGGAATCTGGGGGCAGAGAGGCTTGGAGGAGCTGTTTCTACTCCGCCATCTTGGCTCCGCCCCCCACTAGATGCCCTTTTGAGCTCCAGATAGGTCATCCTATGAATATGGTTTAGGGAAGCCAGGTGGTGAAGTGAATAGAACTCCCTGGAGTCAGGAGAACCTTAGTTCAAACTGTCCCTGGACACTTACAAGCTGTGTGATCCTGGGCAAGTCACTTAACCCTGTTTGCCTCAGTTTTTTTTTTTTAATCTGTAAAATGACCTGGAGAAGGAAACGGCTTACCAGTCTGGTATTTTTGCCAAGAAAACCCCAAATGGGGTCACAGTCAGACACAATTGAAATGACTCATTAACAAATGCATGTGCTTTGGATTACATGGAATAGTGAAAAGCAGTTAATAGATCTTCTTTGAGAATCTATAACTGACTATTGTGTAAATCAGCCTAAATTAAGTTAATTTTTTCAGCAAAGGCTACTGTAAAAAAAACAAACAACAAAATTCTGGAGCATATATATTTTCCAAGGTTTCCGAGTCCAACTAAACTTAAGTTCAGAATCATGGAGAAAATCATCTCTGTTGAAGAATTTGTATTTAAAGAATTGGGGTTCAAATCTCAGCTTGGTTTCTTCTATTCACGTGGTCCTGGGCCAGTCATTTCATTGCTCTGGGTTGTTTTTCCCCTCAATATAAAACACACATCCCTTACAGTTCTTACATATTCTGATTGTATAGTGTGCAAGAAAGTATGTACTCTCTCTTTTCTCTTCTCTGTCTCTTCCCCCACTCCACCGCCCTTCTCTTTCAAGAACTAAGGAAAGAATAGTTAGGGAAAATGGATTGTATGCAGATAACTTCTCTAAGCCTCAGTTTCCTTATCTGTAAAATGGGGCTACTGGACTAAGTATTCTACATGGGCTTTTTCATCTATAAATAGTATGATCCAAAACTCAGGATGCTATGAAAATAATTTGAATCAAATTGTTTATGATCACCCATTAACTCAGCTAGCTCCCAGCAGTTTTGCCACTCATTTCTTAAAACGAGCAAATTGCAACATGTCTGCTGTTAAGCATATGACCCAGATGGCCTTGCATGAATTATGAAGTTTTTTTTAAAATACCATTGGTGCCTTATAAAGGAGCCTGGCTTCTTTTAGGAACATGTGTTAATTGAGGAATAACTGCATGTGTGAATTTATGCCTCAAGAACCAAATTAATAATGGGTATTCGAGAACCTTATTTTTTTCTGCATAAAAAACAACCCAAGTCCAATGTAAGAACCAGAAAGGAATCTGATGGTATAGCACTCCCTAAAGCAAAAGCAAATATGAATGATAACAGACACCAGCAGAGTTAACAGTTAACTGAGAGAAGAGTTTTCCCATGTGAGGGCAAGATCTTCTATGCTTTCTATAAAAAGAGAAACCAAATTCATTCTGAGCTATTACCAGAAGTGGGGTAAGAGAGAAGGAAAGCCTACAGATAAATGTCACTAGAAGCAAAGAGAAATGAAACAAGAGAAAAACCCAATCAGCCTAAGGAATGCTGATGATCAACATCAGCCCAGGAAAGAGAAATAAGAGGCATCTTGAAGCCACTCACCTTTTCACCACCAGTTGCCTAATTTCTCTACACTTTCAGAAGGGATTCCCAAAGCAATAAAACTGTTCTGGAGGGTCACCTTTACTTTTTGGCTTAAATAATTCATAATAATCATTCACTGAATCAAAAAAATTATTAAGTGCCTAATATGTACCAAGAACTATACAAAGTTCTGGGGATAAAAAAAGGCAAAAAAACAGTCCCTGTTTTCAAGCAGTTTACAATCTAATGGGAAGATAGCACATAGACAAATATATGCAAAGCAAACTATGCATAGGATAAATAGGAAAGAACAGAAGGAAGGTACTAGGACTGAGAGGGACTGGGGAAGGCTTCAGGTAGAAGGTAAGGCTTTGATTGGGACTTAAAGCCAGGGAGTTCAATAGTTAGAGAGGACGAAGGAGAACATTCCCAACATGGGGGAGAGCTAGAGAAAATTCTGGGAGCTAAGAGATGAGTTGCCTTGTTTGTGAAACAGGATTCTAGTGGTGCTGGATTGAAGAGCATGTGTTGACGAGTAAGGGGTAAGAAACAAATAGAGCATTTTGTATTTGATTCTGGAGGCCAGAGGGAGCCACTGAAGTTTACTGAGTACTGGAGGAAAATGATCAGATCTGTGATTTAGGAAAATCACTTTTACTGGCTGAATGGGGGATGGATTACGGTGAGGAGTGACTTGAGGGAGACAGATTTATGTGCTCAGTTTTTAATTTTTTAGGATAATGATAGCTTAAATTTCTCTAACACATAAAATTTTATGGAGTGCTTTTCTCTTAACTCTGTGAGGCAGATAGTACAAGGATTATGATTTCTATTTTGGCCAGGAAGAAATAGAGGTTGCAAGAGATGAAACCATTCATCAGTAGGGTTCTCTCTACTGCCTCATTTCATTGTCAGAGTCACCCTGTGAAGTAAGGCAAGAATCACTGCCCCATTTGACAGACAGGGAACCTGGGTCCCAACAATAAATGAGCTGCCCAAATTTACAAAGTTGACAATAAGAGAGCCATGTCACTATTTGAACACAATACTTGTTTTTCCTTAGATTCAGACATAATTAATATTACCTTCAGTCCCATGCAGTGAATGAATGGAGAAAAGGGATTATTCAGCATCTACTATGTGCCATATAATGTTGTGTAGACACAGATGATAATAAGACACTTGATCTCTTGAGCGATAGAAAGCATTTTTAATAAATAATTATTGACTTAATTCAGAGTGGAGAAATGGTCTTCATAATTTATTAATGCAAATATAGCAAACCTTTATTTATTGGTTTGTGATTCATGATTTAGAATATTTACAGTTTTAAGTGAAGCATGGGAAGATAGGTCGAATCATGTAGTCAACTCAGCCATAATGAGCTCATGCCTCCTAATTCAGCACAAATCTGTTAGCCCGAAATCTCCATTCCTGCAGCTTGGTTTTATACACTGCTTCTGTCTTGGCCTGGACTTTTGGTTTATGCTTGTTTGGATGGATACCAGTCTAGACTCTGCCTCCTTTCTCCAGGAGAAAATTTACTCTATTCCCTAAACCAGTATCATTGGCTCTCTATCAGACCAAGCAGAGTTGGCTTTAGATAATTAATTTTGGGGGAGACGGACAGAAATTCATTAAATTACCTACCAAGACACAGAGGAGTAGGAATGAGGTAGCTGAGGGAAAGGGTCAGTATTTATTATGCTACCTAACCGTTTTACCCTTCCCATTTAATAACTGTACAGTAACAGACACTGACCACTCATCAGATATTGGCTAAATTAATGTTTTAGCACTAAAGTTTCTTGGTGAAGATACACATTTGTTTTTACTTCCTTAGAGTAAAATAGAGCCTTTCCAGATTGCTAGAAATGTTTTGTAATTTATTCGTTTTACTACCTTTTTACATGGTGATAAATCTTCATTAATCTCAATTAAATCTTGATGCTTTCCAGAATCATTGCTGAAATCTGATTTTATTTCTCAGATTTATTTATCCCTTTCTGCTGTTTTCCTTTTTTTTGGTCACCATCTGGTTTTCTTCCCCTCCAAATGAGTTTTTCAATTGGTAGAGCTATGTTGTGGTTAAGGAAGGTGACTCATACTGAGACACATTCCCCTCCCCCTTACCAATTCTAGTACCTAGTACATTCCAGGCTATGTTTCCCCTCTACCCCCCAAACTGGGGTTGATGGTAATAACCTAACTCTCTCAGATGCCAATTAACAGATAGAAGTCAGCAACATATTTAAAAACCAAGTATTACAGGAATGCCAAATACAAGGATATTATAACACTGTTTAGTTGTAAACTAAGCCTTCTTTTTGTCTCTTTAGATAAAATCAGCCTATTGTAGCTTCATCATACAAAGAATTTATCCATCTCTTATTGGTGCAAAGTCTTGGACTTGATACATTATATAAAACAAATTAAATTGATACAGCCCCTGGCCCAGCAGGAGCTTATAGTTGAAATCAGGCCATAGTGATATAAAGACCTAAAATATCCCTCCACTGAAAACAAAATCAAAATAAAAGAAAGAATGAATATAGGCAGCTAGGTGGATCAGTGGATAGAGCATTGGGACAAGAGTAAGGAAAACCTGAATTCAAATCAGGTCTCAAATACGTAACCAGATGTATGACTCTGTTTGCCTCAGTTTCCCCATCTGTAAAATGAGGATAATAATAGCACCTACATCTCAGAATTGTTGCAAGGATCAAATGAGACTATAATTGTAAAACACTCAGCACAGTATTTGGCACATATAGTAAGCACTATATAAATGTTAGCTATCATAATTACATGGTATTATTACAAAAGGAGTAATTGCCTATATGAGGTATGTGAGAGAAACTCGGTGTCCTGGGAATTCCCTTTTTAGACTGGGAAACACTCAAAATCTTCCAAGGTGTTTTTAAATAGACTTAGAAAATAGATAACAATAATGCCAATCGACTTCAGAGGAATTATGTGTAGCTAATAGTTTGGTGTAGTGTAAATAATATTGACCTGGAAGTCAGGAGATCTGGCATTAATTTTGCACGTGACATTTTACAGCTACGTGATCTAGGCTGTGTTTAATTTCCTGAGCCTCCCTGAGTCTTTTTTTTATCTGTAATATGATCTACACAAAGTTCTGTTGTAATACCTCATCATGGCATGGGGGTGACTCTACTCAGTAAAGACATGCCAGCAGGGAATAAGCACAAGGAAGGACTATTATGCTCCATAACTTTCAAGGGAAGTCCCAGTAACAGACCAAGCCTTCTTTCCAAGGAACCGCTTAGCTGGTCTGAGGAGGCTTGTCAATGTGTTGGCCTCTTGGTGAGAAATATTTTCCGCATGACAAGCCATGAAACAAAGAAAAATACAAATGTCCCTAGTCCTGTTTTGATCCCTTCTATTTCTGCAGTGACAGATAATACAATGGCAGGAAAAGGGAACAGAGACTGCAGAGATTACACAATTTTATCCCATTTATAAAAATTCCTGTCTCTGACACATTATTGTTATATATGCGCTAGTAGAGGGAGAGTCTTCACTGGGAATTTTCTACTTCAGTGGAATTATGAGTGTGGAGGAAAAGTTAACTTAGCAGATGGTTTTCTAAATCTGAGATCCTTGTACAATGGCCAGTAAGAGGGCATACTACTAGAAGCACAGAATGGTAGACATGGCAATCTTATGTTAAAGAACACCAAAAGATAAAGGAAAGTTGTAATTTGTGGATAAATTGAAGGATAGCTTATAGTTTCTTTTTGGAGAGTCAGATAAATGAGTTGTCAGAGTTAGTTTTATCATCCATCCAAAGGCAATAAGAAACTTCATTTCATGGAACATCTGTTCATCTTGTATTACAGTATCCATGATAAGCATTTTCAAAAAGACCACCATAGAAATAATTAAAGCTTATGCACCAATGTCTGTCATATAAAGAGGTAGACAAATTCTATGAAGAAATCATTTTGATTCTCAGTATTCAATCAAAATACAATTTTGTACTCAGTGACTTTTATGGAAAAGTGAGCACAAGTGAGCCTCCTGCAGATTTTGCCCTCTGTCATCCCTATTGTCTCACTAAGTTTCTATCATTCCCATCTCCTGGCTTCTTCTCTACTAGAAATACACCCATGTCTGCCTTATAAAAAACCCTCTCTTACTCCATTCATTCCTGCTAGCTATCAAGCTATATTTCTTTGCCCTTTTGTGCCTAAACTCTTTGAGAAGGGTGTCTGCAATAGATGCTTCCATTTTCTTTCTTATCACTCCTCTCTTATCTCTGCAGTAACCTCATTATTCAATTCAATGTATTCTGTCTACAGTTACCAGTGGTCTTTTATTTGTCACATCTAATGGCCTTTTCTCAATCCTCATCCTTCTTGAGCTCTCTGCAGCCTTTAACCCTTTCCCCCTCTTCTTTCTACTCTCTCCTCTGTAGGTTTTCAGGATACCACTCTCTTTCCATCTGTCTGACCACTCCTTTCTCCCTTTTGCCCATCATTCCATCTCATGCATCACGTTCCATCTCATCAGCTCTCGTGGTTTGAATGATCGTCTCTATGCAAATGACTTTGACAAGTACTTGTCCAACCCTAACTTCTCTCCTTACTCCTAGGCTTTCATCTCTAGCTGCATATTAAATATCTTGAACTGAATGTCTTAAGCACGATGTGTCATTATCCTCCCTGCCCAAATCCTTCCCTCTTCTGATTTCCCTATTGCCGTAGAGAGGAGCACCGATTTCTTAATCTTAAAGACCGAAAACTTAGGGTAACATGTTTAACTCCTCACTTAACTCCTATTTCCAACCAGTCGTCTTGTCTTTTTTTACCTTGACATTGCCTCATGTCTGCCCCCTTCTCTCTTCTCATGCTGCTACCCAGGCGGTAGCACACCTCATTTGTCACATCTAATGGCCTTTTCTCAATCCTCATCACCTCATGCTTGGAATATTGTAATAGCTCCTTATGGGTTGTGCTTCCTCAAATCTCTCCCCACTTCAACTCATCTCTACTCAGGTGTCAAATTGATATTCCTAAAATGCAAATCTGGACATTTGCCACACTCTCACATTCAATAAACTTTACTTATTCTTATTACCTGAAGGATGAAATATAAAATCTTATTTTTAGTTTTTCAAGCTTTTCATAACATGACTCACCTTTTCCATTCTTCTTATACCTTACTTCCCCCATGTAATCTGCAGTCCAGAGGTACTGGTGTCCTTACTGTTCCTCATACATCATATTCCATCATCCAACTCTGGGAATTTTCACAGGCTGAGGCCTGGGACTGCAACTCTCTTCCCTCTAGCTAACCTGGATTCTTTTAAGGCTCAGATAGTCATGCCTTCTGCAAGAAACCTTTCCCAGTTTTCCTTAATCTTAGCACCTTCTCTCTAAGTTTACACATCTTGTTTGCACATATTGTAAGCTTACATATTGTTTGCACATTGTGTCCCCCATTAGATTGTACAGGGTTTGTTTTTTTCTTCTTCTTTATCTCTAGTGTTTAGCATAATGTCTGACACATAGTAGGCACTTAATAAATGCTAAATGATCTATTGGCTGACTGATGGGAAATCTGGTCCCAGAAGAAGAAAAGGAAGAAATCAAAGGATTGCATATTATACTGAAGCCATATTTCTATGTATTAGGGCCTCTCTGTCCTCATGTGTAAAATCAAAGGATTGGACCATATTCCTTTTGTGTGACCTTACAGCATTATATCAATGATCATATGATCCTAATATCTTTTTTTTTGAGGAAAAAATCAGAAGACACTAGAAATGACAAGCACCAAATAACAAAATAAATGCAATCGATTGTACCTTAACAGACAGGAAACAACTAAATATACATGTGTACTCAGACCACTGACTTGTCAAATCAAAGACCAAAAATTATACAAAAAGAGAACACTCAAAACAAGAAAATCTGTTATTTAAAATGACCTTATTCTGACGTATTTTTAACTAGCTGTTGACAATTAAAAATGAAAATGGAGGGATAGACATAGACACAAATTATAACTATTTCTTAAAGAATTTTGACCAATGCAAATCAATTGTCATAAAAGGGGATCAAAATATACTTTAATTTGCTTTATCCAGTAAACACTTTTATCTCTTACTTAGTTGATGGATGTGGTAGTCAATAGCATCACTGGTCTAAAATACAAAAATCTTATGCAGAAGGATGGTGAATGAGTATGGGAGGTATTGCCTCAAAAGTTTGTCCCCAGATCCATTAGCTTTTTCAAATATTTTCAAAACTATTTCAGTATAAGTGGTTTCTTTTTAAATTCCCTGTATTTTATTTTATGCTTTTAAAAAGATAATTCATAAAAGAGGTCCATAAGCTTCAACAGACTGCAAAAGGGGATCCATTCCTCAAACAAATTAAGAACCCTCTGTATAGCACTTTATAGAACATGATACTGCAGGAGCAATAGGGTTTGTAAAACTGGTTGAAAAATCATTACAAAGATGATATATGTGAGAAACAGTATGAATGTGTATAAGTAAAAGACAACACCAAAATACATATTTGGCAGAAGAAGAGAATGAATAGATTGGTAAGCAGACTGTAGAACTGGTATATATGAAAGGTTAAAAGATTTAGAGACCATCTGTGATTTGAGTAACTATTCGATGAGGTATTTCTGAAAAAGTATGAACAAGTCTTCAACTTGATAGGAAATTGTGGATGGGTTGAAGGAATTAGCACAGTGATAAGGTCATAAAGACACTAGATTGTTCATAGAATAATATAAAAATTAGTTCCATTTTGGATTTAAATATTTCTAGTCAGAGATTGGTAAGAGTTTTGGGACAGGGGAGGAAAAAGTTTAGCGCAAAGGGTAGAAGAAGTAAGCTGGCAAGTTCTGGTAACGTTATGTAGAAAAGACATTTACTTAAAGTATTTTAAGATGCTACACACATTTCCTTTCTTCAATAATGTAGGCTTTGAAATCCATCCAGGCTCCCAATCCTGTCACTCCTAAGGGCAAGCAGGCAGCCAGCCATAATCACTTTTAATTACTAATCGTGTCATCTGAAGTCATGAAGCAACTCTCAGTTAATTTCATTTGCCAAGAAAAAAAATGTCACTTAAAAGACTGAGGTAATCAAAATGTGCATCTGAAAATTCCTCTGATCCTCTTGCCTAATATGGATTTGGTTGAAGCAGCAGGTTAAATGAAAAGAAAAAAAAACCAACAAAAACATTTAAACCAAACAAACCTAAAATGTGTGAAAGGTGACATGTTATAGCAAACTCTTCATTAGATGAAACTTTTGTTTATGGATAGAGCAAAACAGCAACAAAAAACAAGGTAATGGAGCATAGCATTAGTAGAAAGAATGCTAACCTGGAATCAGGAGGCACCAGGGTTTGAATTCCGTCTTTGACACTGTCTAGCTATATGACCATGGGTGAGTCATTTAACCTTTGGTCTTTAGTTCCCTCACTTGGGCAAAATGAGAGCACTTTACAATGCTCTGTAAAAGCAGAGATTGGGGCGGCTAGGTGGCGAAGTGAGTAGAGTGCTGGCCCTGGAGTCAGGATTGACCTGAGTTCAGATCCAGCCTCAGACACTTAACACAGACGCACACAAAAATCCTAGCCGTGTGACCTTGGGCAAGTTACTTAACCCCAATTGCCCTCCAAAAAGCAAAAAAAAAAAAAAAAAAAAAAGGCGGAGATCTATAAAACCCCCCTCTTTGCAAGTTTTGTGGGTGAACTCCACTAGATGCAGTGTTTCAGCTTGGACTCCACAACGTCATACTCTCAGGAGACCTCTTCACCAGTAAACTCGTCAGCCCAAGAGTTTTATTAGCTTTGATACTCACACTTTTGCGGTACTCTCAGCTGCCTCTTTCCCTCTGATTGGAGGACAGGGCAAAGAAGTTCTCCCAAAGTCTCCATTTAAAGAGTACTCACAGGCCAGCCAACTCTTCATTTCCCACTAGCTTCTTAGATTTGATTCATCCACACCTCTGTATCAGGTACCTTCTCACCTTCCTTTTCAGCTTTCCCCAGTAGGCTATAAGCTCCTTGAAGGCAGGGAATGTCTTTCTTTTTCTTATTTTTATCCCCGGTCCTTAGCACAGTGTTTGGCACATGGTAAGTACTTAATAAATGTTTATAGACTGACAGATAACACACATAAGGCACTATTCAAATCATAAAGTATTATATAAATGTGAGCTCTAATTATTATCAAATAACAGCCATCTGCGATAAGTTTTAGGGATGTCCTGGGACCAGTAGATATTTAAACTAATCTCAGAGCATTTTATATTTCCACCTACAGTTACATGTAATGAGAATTGACATTCAGAAAAATAATTCTGCAGTACCTTAACATTTTTTCTCATAAAATATACTACTATGTTTATTAGATTGTATTCATGAAGGCAAGAATGAGAGTTCATACATTTTAGAAAGGCTTTCAATAAGTACAAGAGAAGGGGAAAAGGGTTCTTTTTTTGACCACCCCTTTCTCTAGGTATTCTCTGCCATATAGATATAACTATGATGCTTTTTTTTTTAAGATTCAATCATCAGTCAACAAGCATTTACTAAGTGACAGTTACTGTATTGGACAGCTAGGTGGTAAGTGGATAGAATGTCAGGCCTGGACTCAGGAAGTCTCATCTACCTGAGTTTAAATCTGGCCTCAGATATTTACTAACTGTGTGACTCTGGTCAAGTCACTAAAAGCCTTTTGCCTCAGTTTCCCAAAATGAGTTAGAGAAGGAAGTAACAAACTACTCTAGTGTCTTTGCCATGAAAATTCCAAATAGGGTCCAGGAGAGTCAGATCAAACATGACTGAATATGACTAAACAACAATTTACTGTCCAAGGTACTAAGTTTACAAAAATAAAAATATAAAACATTCCCTACTTTCAAGGAATTTCTATTCTAATAAGACATACAATTACTTGTATATTATAACTAAATAGACAATAAATACAAGAAAATAAAATTAGTTAAATGCAAAGTAATTAATAGCAATTGGGGGATGAGGAAAGACTGAGGTGGTGCTTGAGCTGTACCTTTAAGCAATTTAGCGATTCAGTTAAGAGGAGGTAAGGAAGGAGTATATTCCACACATGGGAGAAAGCCAATAGAAACTCGGGGAGATATAAGATGGAGTATTACTTGTGAGAAATAAAACCATTTTGACTGAGCTCTAGAATGATGGAAGTGGATTGCATTTGAGGATAGTTTGAAGGCAAATAGGTAAATTTATATTATATCCTAGAAGTAATAAGGACACACTAGAGTTTACTGAGAGAGAGTAACATGATAACTGCATTTAAGGAAATTAACTTTGGCAGCTGTGTTTTAGATGAACTAGGGTGGAGAAAAATTTGAAACAGAGAGGCCAATTAGCTATAATGGAGGGAACACTGGAATTGGAAAGAGGAAGATCTGAGTTTGAATCCTGCCCACTGTTGTTGTGTTGAGCTAAGGCAAATCACTTAACTATTCAACCTTAACCTCTCTCCAGATATCCAGCATTACAGTTAGGGTTCCATGCAATGGAAATAATAGCACTCCCTTTGTAGAGTTAGTATAAGCATCAAAATAAATACATACATATAAACATACATATATATATATATATATATATATATATATACACACACACACACACATATACATATATATGTAGTGCTTTGAAAACCTTAAAGTAGTATATAAATATTACTTCTCCTGTTTTTTAGGTGAAAGATGATGAGGGCCTGAACTAATGTGGTTGTGTCAGTAGAGAGAAGGGGTGGGATATTAGAGATACTTTGGAGGTAAAGCTAGAACTGGAAGGGTTCCTAGAAGACATGTAGTGCAGTCCTCTCATTTTACGGATGAAAAAACTGAGACCAGGGATGTTAAGTGACATGCCCAAAGCTACACAACACTAGCATAAGAAAATGTTGCTAAGCATTTCTGTTTCAAAGCCTTATGTTCTGCATACTCATACCATAACCAAACTGTTCCCATCAAGCTCCCTAATTCAGAATGCATCTAAAGACACTTTCAGGAACATGTTAGACAGTAGGGATGTTGATAGGCAAATTCCACAGTGAACTTTCTCAAATGAGCCGAGTTCCCAGGCAACAACTTCAATCCACCCACCAGGAGACTATCCCCCAAAATTGCCATTCAATGATATAGCACAAGACAAAGGTAGATGGTTTAGCTAAGCACAAGTAACAGTAGAATTTTGGCAGTATCTTCAGAAACTAGCTATAATTACTTGCTGGAGGGCTTAATTAAGTCAGCTCATAACAGACAGTGGGTTGTTTTCTCTGATTCCATAGTCACTAATCTTGGTGATAGCTGCTGTGTTTTCATAGGGGACATGTCTATCACAAATTCAATATAGTTCTGTTTATATATATTTAATGACACATTACTAATACGATTATCATCATTACTAGCTATTGAGATAATATGCAATGGTTTACAAAGTGCTTTGCTAACAGCAAACCTGTGAATAAGATTATTATCCTTATTTTGTAGATGAAAAAATCAAGACACTTCCTCCCCCCTTAGCAAGTAATTATTAGAGATAGGAATCAAATTCAGATCTTCTGAATCAAAGTTCAGTACTCTTCTCACCATATGGATATGCATATGTTACCGTATGAAAGGAGAAAGCATTATGTAGTAGAAAAAGCAATGAATCAAGAGTCAGGAGACTTGGGTACATATATCACTACTAGGAGTAATATAGTGACTGGATCTTTTTTTTTTCCAAACCGATCAGTTGCTTAGAGATAAGATTAGAACTGGAAGAAACCATTAAGGTTATCTTCAAGTCAAATAGTATTGATTAAGCACTTAATATGTGCCAGGTGAGGGCAGGTAGGTGGCATAGTAGATAGAGCACCAAGCCTGGAATCAGGACTTAACTTCCTTAGTTCACATCTGGCCTCAAACATGTGATAACTGGGTAAGTCACTTAACCAACCCTCTTTGCCTCAGTTTTTTCATGTATAAAATGATCTAGAGAAGGAAATAACAAACCACTTCAGTATCTTTCCCAAGATTTAAATACCCCAAACGGGGTCATAAAGAATCAGAGAGCAACATGTACCAGGTATTGTGCTAATCACTGGGGATACAAATAAAGACAAAAATAGTGCCTGTCTTCAGGAAGCTTACCATCTAAAGGGGAGACATCATGCAAACAACTTGTACAAACAAGTTATCCTGTTTGCAGGATAATTTGGGGGTAATCTCTGATGGAAGGCACTAGCATTCCAGGTGTGAGGGACTGTGTGAGGAACAGCAAGGTCAATGGCACTGGATCATAGAACATGGGATCTGGAGTAGGGTGTAACAAGACTGAAAAGGTAGAAGGAAGTCAAGTCAAAAGTCAAACAGAGGATTTGACTATAGAGGCAATAGTTATTAAAAGTTTATCAGGGGGGGCAGAGCCAAGATGGCAGAGTAGAAACAGTGTGTCCAAGCTACTCTCCCCCCAGATTTCCTCCAAACTATGTAAAAGGGGACTCTGAACAACTTCTGGAGCCCCAGCACTCACAGAACAACACAGAGAAGCTAACCTCCCACTGAGGACAGCCCAGCAGCCCTGCAGGAAGGACCAGCGCAGCGCTCTGGGAGCCAGCAGCACAGGGCGCAGAGACCTGAGCCCAGGTCCGCATTAGCTGCAGTTTGAGCCCCAGGGCGTCCAGGCCAGCAGCAGGCTGGAGGGACCCCAGAACACCAGCAGCTGTGGAGATTCCAGAATGGTCAACACAGACATGCCTAGGACAAAGTGAGAGGTTAGTGCCCTATGGACTTTGGGACCAGTATTTGGGGAACCTATGAGCTTCCTCCCCTAGGGGCTAGAAGCCTATGAGGAGACATGCCTCAGTGGCAGTTTTCAATGGCAGCTCCAGCTCCTGGCCTGCAAACTGTAGGGAGATCCAGCAATCAGTCTTGGGGGTAATCGCTCTTGCTTTAACCTCCCTGGATCTGGATTGTGATCTGGGGGGGAGGTCTGGGGTGGGCATGCAGCTTGCCAGAAAGCTGTGAAGACCCCAACATTCGGGACAAAAGCTCCCCTGTCTGGTGGCGGAATCCTGCTGTGGCAACAAGCCCAAAGGTCAAGTAATTAAGTGGCAACATGTCAAGGCAAAGGAAACAAAATAAATAGAAAGATGCAACCTTAGACTCCTATTTTGGGGGCAAAGAGGATCAAAGCAGGGAATAGGAGGAGGTCTGTGAGGCCAGAAATCCTGCTCCAAAAGCCCCAAAGGAAAATATGAGTGTGTTACAGGCCATAGAGGACCTTAAGAAGGGCTTTAAAAATCAAATAAGAGAAGTGGAGGAAAAATTGGGAAGAGAAATGAGAAGGATGCAGGAAAAGTATGAAATGAGTGTCAACAGCCTGACTGAGGAAAACAACACCTTAAAACATAGACTAACTCAAATGGCAAAGGAGGCCCAAAAGGGCAATGAGGAGAAGAATGCCTTAAAAAGCTGAATTTGCCAGATGGAAAAAGAATCTCAAAAGCTCACTGAGGAGATTCATTCCTTCAGAGTTAGACTGGAGCAAATGGAAGCTAATGACTTTATGAGAAATCTGCTGTTAAGCAGATCCAAACAAATGAAAGATTAGAAGGCAATGTGTAATATCTCATGGGAAAAACCACTGACCTGGAAAATAGATCCAGCAGAGACAATTTAAAAATTATTGGACTACCTGAAAGCCATGATCAAAGAAAGAACCTAGAAATCACGCTTCAAGAAATTCTTAAGGAAAATTTCCCTGATGTTTTAGACCCAGAGGGCAAAATAGAGGTTGAAAGAATCCACAGATCACCTCCTGAAAAAGATCCCAAAAAGAAAACTCCCAGGAATATTATAGCCAGGTTCCAGAATCCCCAGATCAAGGAGAAAATACAACAAGCAGCCAGGAAGAAACAATTTCAATATTGTGGAAACACAATCAGAATAGCACAGGACCTGGCAGCTTCTACACTGAGGAAGGGGGGTGGAATATGATATTCCAGAGGGCAAAAGAGCTGGGAATGAACCCAAAGGGCACCTACCCAGCAAAACTGAGTATTTTGTTTCAGGGGAAAGTATGGTCATTCAGTGGAATAGAGGACTTTCAAGCATTCTTGAGGAAAAAACCAGAATTGAATAGAAAATTTGACATCTAGACACAAGAAGCAAGAGATGCTTGAGAAGGTTATCAGGGAAAAGAAATGAAAAGGAACTTATCAAAGTTGACCTATTTACATTTCTACATGGAAAAACAATAACAGTGACTGATGAAACCTTTCTCAGTATGAAAATAATGGAAGAAGGGTGTATGGGCATATGAATACATATGTGAATATGTGTATATATGTTTACAGTTATATATGGAGAGAGGGCATAGGTTGAATTTGTTGGGAAAGAATGATACTTAAGGGGTGAAATTATGAGGTGAGAGAGGAAAGTGGCAAGAGGAGATGGGGAGAAACAGGGTAGGGTAAACTATCTCATGTAGAAGAAGCAAGGGGAAGTGGCTGCAGGGGAGGGGAAGAATAGGAAGGCAAAAAGGAAAAACCACATTCTCATTGAATTTGGTTCAGGGAGAGAATGACATACATACTAAATGGGATATCTCAACCTGCAGCAGAATAGGGGGAAGGGGGATGAGAGGAGGGATGATGGATGGGAGGGCATCCTTGGGGTGAGGGAAGGTTGGAAGTACCCACTATAGAAGAGGGACAGGATCAAGTAGAGAATGGACCAGGTGGGAGGTGGGATGGGTGGGAGGGAATTATAAGCAGCCTTGTCCAATATATCCACTATGGTAATATTTTGCATAGCTATACATGTACAACACATACTGAATTACTTATCTCCCCAGAGGGAATGGGTGGCAAGGGAGGAAGGGAATGGATCTGAAATTCGAGGTCTTAAAATTAAATGTTTCAAATATATATAAATACTATTATCAGTACTCTTTTGCATGTAATTGGGAGATGTGCAGGCATTGGGACACAAACATTCACCTTCCTCTAATGGAAAAGTCAAAGGGGGTATGGGAGAAGGAATGGGAGAGAGCAGATGGGAGGAATCGATGTCTTGTGGGACTGCTATTCTGGGAAGTTGGGTAGGGGAATAACAGGGGGAAAATGATTGTAACTCAAAATCTTGCGGAAATGAATGATGTAAAACAGAAGTTAATAAAGCATTTGTTTAATTAAAAAATGTTTATCAACTAGTCAGTTAACATGGTCATACTTGTAACTTTAGAAAGACTTGAGGCAGAGAAACCAGTAAGTGGGCTATTGTAACCATCCAGTAGTGGCCATGTCAGAGGAGAAAAGGGGGCATATAAGAGAAATGTTTCAAAGGTAAAATTCACAAGATATGATACCCACTATTGGAGGTGGGAGGAGTGAAGAGTTGAGGATGACACTTAGGTTTCAAGGCTAGGTGACTCTTGGGGGGAAAAGGTGTCCTCTATAGTAATAGAGAAGTTAGGAACAGAAGATTTGGAAGGAAAAGATGATGAGTTCATTTTTGAGCATGGTGAATTTAAGATGTCTACAGGACATCAATTTTGAGATGTTCACTGGGTAGTTGGAAATGTGATACTAGACATCTGGAGAGAGGTTGGGGTTGCATAAATAGATCTGAGAATATGTCTAGAGATGACAACTGAATTCATCTGAATTGATTTGATTACTAAACAAAAATAGTATAGAGGAAGAAGAGAAGGGTGAGTGCCTAGGGCAGAACTTTAGAGGACACACATGGTCAGCAGGCATGACCTAGATGAAGTTCATCAAAGGAGACTGAAAAGTAGTAGCCAGATACACAGGAGGAGACTGGGAGAGTATAGCATATTGAAAACTTAGAATTTCAAGGAGAAGTCAAGAAGGTGAGACTTGAGAAAAAATCATTAGATATGGCAATTAAGAGATCAATAGTAACTTTGGAGAGAATAGTTTCAATCTTTTCATTTATACAAATGAGGAAAGTGTGGCTCAGATGGATTAAATGAATTGCCCAGTGTCATATAGCTAATTAGGGGATAGAGTTTCTTTTACCCCACCCAAATCTACGTAATTTCATGTGATTACTGTGAGGGCAAACTAAGAAAAACATCTTCGAAGAATGTACTTCAAAAAATAAAATTTAAGTGAAAGGTAATATTACATAAATGCATCATTTTCTCAAATTTCCATTCTGAAATTAGAGGATATTTATAACTCACAAATTAACTCAAGAGGATAGGCAATATTATAATTTAACATTTAACCTCATTTATATACTCAATGGGACTTACCACTTTTGTTTAAAAGTGAATGAGTGTGTCCTCAGCCTCCTATCAGTCCTAGAAGATTTGAAATGAGAACAAGTTTTGAGAAATGACCTATCTCTGCAATTAATGACAAGAATATCCCTGTTTTCATGGGATTTCCAGACACAAATGTAGAATTCCCATTGCTTTTCATATGTGTGTATATAAATATACATAATAATACATATTATATATAATATTTATTTATGTTACCATATATTATCAGATCTGGAAAGGGCTTGGTGATCATGTTGTACAGTGCCTTTCTTTTATGGATGAGAAAACTGAGAGCTATAGAGGGGAAGTGACTTACCGAAGGACATAGGGCTACTGTATATGTCAGAACATCCTTTTGAAATTAAGATCAATGTTCTTTCCATTTCAACCCAGTGTCCTTGTAGTGTGGGCCTTAAGATTCCTGGCCCAGAGAGGGAAAGTTATAGTTTTCCTCAAGAGTACATAATAATCTCAATTATAAGGTCACTAAGTCTTTTTTAGCTGTGCCATGTTTTGCCACTCCTGGGGCATCTTGCAAGCATACTCTAGCCAAGCTTCAAAAGTCTCCCCCTTACGAAGTGGATTTCCAGAAATGAACTGCAATTTCTTGAATAAGGTAGCTAGATCAAGATGTCACAAGAGATTGTGTCAGTAGGTATCATTCCTGGTTCCCAGTGTCCAAGAGACACTGCATAACTCTCCTTGTCTACGTTCTTAATAGGAAGGTCTGACATGTTTCTAGACTCAATACAAAACTGTGTATGTGTTTAGTGTTTTCATGCCCTACACACCCTTTATAGGGGAAGGGACGTTGCAAGGCAGTCTAGAGACCGATAATTGATTGAGATAGTAAGAGAATGCTGTCACAAATGGGGCATGTGCTAAATGGGAGTCAAAGTTATTCCTTCTGGCTTAACCTCAGGGGACAGAGGATAGAACATTTTGAAGACAGTTCACGTTTTAGCTTTACACGAAATTCAAAGTCTAAGCATTTAGTAAAATTTTGTAGTATTTAAGGAAGTAGACAAAATCTCAGGAAATCTTGTTTCAACCACAATTTCCAATTAGAGGAAGTGTGGTCCAATGGAAGGAGTATTGGATTTGGAGTCAGAGGAACTGAGTTCAGTCATTTACTCTCTGTGTAACCTTGAGCAAAAACTTTCACTTCTCTAGATGTCAGCTGCCGCATCTGTAAAGTGAAGGCATTAGACTAGAAAGTTGGCCTCTACAGTTCTTCCAGATCTAAAGCTATGATACTAGAAGTCCCTGGCACAGAACAGGTGCTTGATAAATGTTAAATTATTGAGTAGGGCCTTTCCCTTGCCTCTATAACTTTAATTAGCATGGAGTGAATGGGCTAGTGCTTTCCTTAGGGCTTGTGATTCTGTGCTTCTTGTTCACAATGGCTACTATACTTCATGGTCTTAGAGACACTGGGCATAACCATCCTCTTGGAATTTTCTCATTGAGAAGCCATCCACTTCCAGTACCACTGAACCTGGGATGGGATTGTTCTTTGGGCTGCCACATACCCCTTTCTCTCCATGAAACTGTTTCTATGTCACTGCTCCCTCCATCTACCCATCAGATTGCCTTCTGTGTGACTGTTCCTGTCTGATACCCTCTGGACTTGCCATGGAGCCTTCCAGTCCATCTTCTCATGGCTAGATTTTCCCTAGGCACAGTTTCAGCTAGTTAGAGTTCTCTTGATGCTTTCAGCAAGGTACAGATGTGCTTTGCTGATATCAGGGCTATCCAAAATCCAAATTCACAAAGCAGATAAAATGAAGGATGATTGTCTGGATTTCAGAAAAGACTCTTTGTTTTATAAAAGGTTTTGCCACAGATCCTTCACATAATTAGCTCCTGAAGTGCATTTGGAATAATCCCATTTTCATAATGTCACCCTTCACATATATTTTAAAGGAACATATCTATTGCAACCCAGATGAGACTGACTTGTTTATTTTCTGGGTTCAACGGGAAACTCTCAGTTTATTAGACATTTTCTCTATCTTTTAATGAATAATATAGAATTTTGTGGGTTTGAGGGAAGCCACAGCTGATCAACTCTGTCACTTTGTGTGTTGCAATAGGAGGGAAAAAACCCCTAATAACCTAGGATGAGAAACTTGTTCTCTTCACAAAATAATCACATCATAATTTTTAAAGGTCATTCTTCAATACTTTCTATTTAGTTCAGCTCTTCAGACGGCTCATTCAAAGAAGACAACCAAAAAAAAAATGGGGAAAAAAAAAGGATCGAAGAGGACAAAAGCTAAGGCCATGCCCTTCTTGTGAAGGAAGAGGGGGGCAGAATGAAACTTCCAGAACTCATTATGATCAAAATGTACTTTGGAAATGGTGATCACTCCAATAAGGGCTGAGAACAAGCAAACTCCTTTTATGTTTGATTGGTAAAGTATCAATAAGAGGCACTGACAAATAATACAATACTAGAATTTAACACTGCTTGACACTTCCATGGTATGAATCCAAATCAAATGCTGTTTGATATTTATCAGAGTTAATATCAATTTTCATGAGTTTTCAGATTTCCTACAGATGTAATTTCAAGCATATTTCCAAATTTGCCTTTAGTGAAATTAGGTTTGCATGCCCTTACTGTTGGTCACCATTTATACAGACAATCTTCCAGGCACAAAATCATATGACATAAAAAAAAATAATTGACCACCTGAAAATACCTGGCAAATATACTCTTAAAAAGACTGAGAGGAAGGTCTCAATACTAAAATTCACATAATCTAAATTTTTCATTTGATAACAGGAAAAGGTACAGCTCTGGTTTTAAACAAATTTTGACCATGTAAGAAGAAAGGACTCATTGGAAAAGACCCTGATTTGGAGGAAGATTGAAGGCAAAAGGAAAAAGGGATGGAAGAGGATGGATAAGATAGTATCATGGAAACAATGAAAAAGAACTTGAACAGAATGTGGGAGACAGTAGAGGATAGAAAAGCCTGGCGTGTTATGGTTCATGGTGGTATGAAGAGTCAGACATGACTGAATAACAACAACAAAATCAAAAGATCAGTTATACAAAGTTAAAATAGAAATTGATTTTAGACAAAATGCTTTAAAATGAGGACTAAAAACATTGAGCCACGGTCTCCTGATTTTTTTTGGAGATAGGTTTTTTATCCTTTTCATAATATATAGATGTAGCCTTTATTATTCTGGCATTGGTAGAAGTATTTCTGCATTTTCTTAACAACTAGACATACTTATCAACATGAATCTCCTTTATGCTATGGTTTACATATAGAGCTTCTATAAGGACAAAGTGTTCATTTATCACTGGGTGGCTGTAAGGGTTACACATGTGAAAAGAATTTGACTATCACTGATAAAAATACAGAAACAAGATGGTTTGTCATAAAGTTTACCCTGACATTTAACTTGGATGACCTTTCTTTAGTTGGTAGTGAATGGAATTTATAAAAATAAGTCATTACTCTGCTTATATTTGCTGAGAAATTTATTTATGGGGGTGGAGTAAGTGTGAGTGTGTGTGCACGTGTGTGTGTGTGTGTGTGTGTGTGTGTGTGTGTGTGTGTGTGTGTGTGTGCATTTAGAAGCTTCAGAGACCTTAAGTAATCCATTTCCAACCCTGAGATCTACTGTCATTTATTTTCTCAGTAAAGACATTTAGTCTTTCATGATTCTCTTTTATTTTTTGATTCTTTCCTTAAATCATAAATCCATGCTTCTAAGACACTACCATGTTGCCACTTTCCTCTATGGATTTCTCTATCTGTAAATAAGTACTTTATTGAGGTAAATAAAGTTGGCTAAGGGGATTTAAAAGGTGTCACATAGATTCAAATTATTAATATGCAGTTAATCAATTAGCATCTATTAAGTACCAATTACCATTTTCTTCCCTGAAATTTCTGTGTGTATTTCTCTGTCTGTAAATAAGGACTTTATTGAGACAAATAAAGGTGGCTAAGAGGATTTAAAAAGTGTCACATAGATTCAAATTATTAATATTCAGTTCATCAGTTAGCATTTATTAAGTACCTATCACCACTTTCTTCCCTGAAATGTCTATATATTACTCTATCTGTAAATAAGGACTGTATTGAGGCATTAAGAATGGCTAAGAGGATTTAAAAGATGCCATATAAATGCAAATTATTAATATTTAATTGGCCAATAATCAGCTATTAAATACTTACCATGTCCCAGACCCTGCACTAGGCACTGGGGATATAAATACAAAGAATGAAAAAATTCCCTTGCTCAAGGATATTATATCCTAACAGGGAAGACGAGTACATATACAATAAGTCCAGTATATAGAGAATAAAGACAAATGTTCCTTCTGAACATTACTTTCAATCTATGATAATAGATAATAGCATTTATATAGCACTTTGAAATTTGCAAAGCACTTTATATATGTTATTTCAATGAATCCTCATAATGAAGAGGTGGCATTAATATCTCTGTTTTTACAGATGAGGAAACTGAGGTTAGGAAAAGTTCGTGATTTGTACAGGGTCAAATAGCTTAAAAAATGTTTGGGGCAGCATTTGAAGTCAGTTTATACTGAAGTGGAATATAGCACTCTAAATATGGAGCCACCTGGCTGCCTCTCCTTGGTTCTTCCTTCAACTAGTTCTGTGGGTATTTTTTTTATGAGTTCCATTAGACTCATCCCTATGACCCCTGGCCCTTTCAATAGAGCTTGAAGAACACTGGATTTTGGAATGAAAGAGTCTGGGGTTTAAACCCTAGCTCTTCCAGCATTGCTTGTGTAACCTTGGTAAAGTTACTTAATTCCTCTGGTTTTCTGCTCCATAAAATGGAATGGATGAGATGATGTTTAAGGTCCCTCCTAGGTCAAAATACAATGATTTCTATGCCTTTTCAGTGTTAACAAGTTCACAATTAGGGAAGTACCATTTCTCCTAAAAAAGGATTGGGGGTACTTAGGTCAGGGCTCAGCCCCATTTTTAATGCCAAGAGCCACTGTAGTAGTAATGTAATGCCCTTCAAGTCCACTGAGATAGAAGATGGGGAAAACAGGAAAAGGAATGGAAAAGGGAAGGAGGAATGAAGGACAAAAAAACAATGGGAGAGAAAAAAAATAGAGGTAGGAAATACTTGTGGTTGGGGGATTTTTTTCACTCTGTTATGTTTTTCTTCTTGTTTTTGCCCTTTGGGGTTGGTACCTATAATTTCATCAGGAAATTACCTATGTAATTAGGTACTAATTACAGGAACTACCTATGTAGAAACTCTCTCCTCCATTATAGATTATTCCTCTGTAATGTTAATTTTGGGGAGTTAATTGGGGCATGAAATGTTAAGCTTCTTGCCCAGGGTCATGTTGTCAGTATGTGCCAGAGACTAGACTTGTAATCATGTCTTCATGACTCTCACACTTGCTCCTTATTCACTGCCTCTCCTATCAGGTTGCCTCTCCACTGCATTCTGTCTAGCTCAAGAAACTTTTATGTATATTATAAATGATGCTTTCTGTTAGATCCTGAGAATACTAAGATCAGAACCACCTCCTCTGGGCTAACTTCCTTGTCTACTCTCACTCACACTGTGAGTTTTGGATCCCCAGAGTGTCAATTGACTACTTACTCTCTGGATTTTAGGGGTAAGTGCCTCACTCTGCTTTTTTTTTTTAAGTATATCACTCATAAGAGTCCAGTGGTATGCTTGTCATTGCTTATCATCCGGGTTTGCTTAACTTTTATAAAAGGTATTACTAAGGAAATGTCAAGTGTCAAACCTGGAGTCAGGAAGACTCATTTTTATGAGTTCAAATCTGGTCTGACATTTACTAGCAGTGTGACCCTGGGCAAGTCACTTAATCCTGTTTGCCTCAGTTTTCTTATATGTAAAATGATCTGGAGAAGGAAATGACAAACCATTTCATTATATTTGCCAAGAAGATCCCAAATGGGGTCAGGAAGAGTTCAACATGACTGAATAAAATGGTAATACTGGATTAAGAAATTGTATTTTATCACACAAACCATAAAGAGCCTCGTGGCACTGATGCCTGAGATTCTTTATCCCTGGAATTACTTCTTCTTGGCTCCCATTTCCTTAGTTCATCAAATTTGGGCAATTGAATTCCTCAAGGCAAAAAGAAAGAACCCTTTTCTTAAGGAATTAACAGGAGTCACCCTAGAGAATTCAGGTAGATAGTATAGGATAGGATGAGATAAAAAACAATCAGATAAAAAAATGTTGTCCCCTTAGGGCAACATTTAAGACCCTGCATATTTTGAACTAGGATAGACCTTAGATCATTTAATCCAGTTGTATCAAATTCAAATAGAAATGTGGGCCACTAAAATATACATAGGGATCCTTGTAGGCAGCACTTTGACTTAGAAAATCACATATTAACATTGCCTGTGTTTTATTATATTTTATTTATTTTGTTGAATATTTCCCAACTACATTTTAATATGGTTCTCTGTGTTCTAGGGAGTGTTCTGAGTTACCTGCTACCTGGCAGTAGGTGTTTGAGCCCTCTGATCTAATCCAGCCCTCTTGTATTATACATAGGGAAAATGAGGCCCAGAAAAGTTGATGATCTGTCCAAGTTCATACAAGTAATAACTAACAGAACTATGATTTGAATCTAGGTGCTCTGCTTTGAAATGATTGCTATCTCCACTACACTACCTGACCTTAAGACTGCTACACTCTTATCATCCCACCCCCCACCCCCTTTATTTCCTTGTATGATTTGTTTATATGAAGGGTTCTCTGGGCCCTTTCTCTAAGATGTAATGTCATATTTAGAACCATTTAATTAAAAGTTTTGGTCATAATCCCTTTTTGAATGTACCCACACTGAAGGAACAAAACATTTCAAGGTGAAGCAAAAAGTTTTTGATTCGAGAATGTATCTACCAGGCTAAAAATGGGTATAGATAGAAGTTTTCCCTTCTTGAAGTCTGGCTAAGCTAATGAGGCTAGTATAGCTAGCAGCTAGCTGTTGTATACTTTAAAATGTTAGAGGTTGAGTGTAACATTCACATAGTCTCCTTTTATAAACAACTCTTTCTCTGTCTTTCAATAAATTCTAGCCACTGATTGAATAGGTAGAAAGTACTTTATAACCTAGACTAGAAGTAGACAATCACATAATTTGACTGTCCTAATAAGGCAAAATTCTACTTTAAATGAAAATGTTTTGCTTTTTGGATCATAAATTTCAAGTAAAAAGGATATTGAAAATTCAGCTTCTTCATTTTATAGATGAGATTAAATGGCTTGCCCCAGGTAACATAGGTAACAAGTGGCAAGACTCAGATGTGAACACCTGTTCTTAGTCCTTTGATAACAATTGTCAAAGCCACGTTATTGTTTTTAATTTCCAAAATATTTTTACATGGAGTTGAAACTTGGACAGGCAACAGCTTTCTTTTCATCTATAACAACAGTTTACCTAGCTGGGCCTTATGCTGCCGTCAGTATAACCTAAGACTGAAGTAGCCTGTTTTGGCATCCACGTTGTGCTGTTGGCTCATAGTGAGCTTGTAGTCAGTTCAAACTTCTGATTATTTTCTTACTTAAATGCTTTGAAGTTGCACTAACCCCACATTGCCATTGAATAGAATAGGACCAAATACTGAGCCCTGCAGATACCACTAGGCTAGCTAGGTGACACAGCAAATAGAATGTTCGACTTGGAAGTAGGAAAGTAGGAAAATCCGAGTTCAGATTTGAATGCTTTGCTAATTATGTGATCTTGGGCAAGTTATTTAACATCTCTCAGGCTCAATACCCTCATCTGTAAAATGGGATAATAATAGCACCTTCGTCTCAGTATTGTCTTAGGAGTTAATATTTGTAAAGAGCTTTGTAAATCTCAGAGCTATGTAAAGTAGAGCTAGCTATCATTAGTACTGTCTTTCAGAGGGTATCAATTCATCAACACTTTTACATACTACCTAGCTGTACTATCATCCTGTTCACACTTTGACATCTTTTTAAAGTCTATAATGAGATATCATTTAAAAATATTTTATTGATTTTTTTATTCTATTTAAATGAGATACCTTTTAAATTGTGTTTTTGAAATTCAGATTTACTATGTTTACAGTATGTGGCTTATCTAATAGTATTTTTTTTTTTAATTTTGGACCTGATTTTATTGGTACAGAGAACTCCCTCTGCTAATGCATATCAGTAAGTATTCTGTAAATTATGATCTTAGAGAGCTGTTTCAGACACTTGGTAGTTAGATGACTTGCCCAAAGTTACATAGCCATAGGTGTTCAAGTCAGAACTTTAGAATTTAGGTCTTCTAGAATCCGAGTCCACCTTTCTATCTTCTATGCTAAGGTGCTTCTTTCCCAGTATAGTAACCTTTTCAAAAAAGGAAATTAGAGCACTATGAACTATGAAGCATAATGAGATCATATTGGTTCCTAATTATCAGCAATTATCACTGATGAGCATGTTGTAATGGAAATACCATTGAACCTGAAGTCAGGAGAGATGTGGTTTTCATCTTGCTTCTTATATTGAGTGATCCTGAGCAACTTCATTTTACTCAGTTTCCTCATCTTTAAATGGTAACAATAATAGTAATAATATCAATGACACCTTTACAAACTTTAAAATATTCAAATAGATCTGTGACTTCATTGGTGTATATGTTTCCCTCAAAAATATAGTTTGCAATCCAGCCACACCTCCCCATTCTGTATAGCACTTTAAGGTTTACAGATGGTCTGTAAATATTATCTCATTTGATTTTCACAACTCTGGGAAGTTCATGCTATTATTATCTTCATTTTATGCATGAGAAAACTGAGGCAACCAGAGGTTCGAAGCCAGGGCCACTTATCTAATTAGTGTCTGTGGCAGGATTTGAACTTAAGACTTCTTGACTCAGAATGTCATTATGTCACTATGTCATTTCTTAAATCTAGCAGATAACATGTGGATGGATTCTAACAGAAGGTGATGTGAATTTTGTTATTTCTTATTAGAAATATGTGCCAAGTAGTTGGATTAAGGAAGTGAATATGTGGTTTAAATTTATACGCTTCCTACTAGTTGTATTTGTTGTTCATTTAGGTCACGTCTGACTCTATAACCCCATTTGGGGTTTTCTTGGCAAAGATGCTAGAATGCTTTGCCATTTTCTTTCTCCAGCTCGTTTTATAGGTGAAGAAACAGAGGCAAGCAGGGTTAAGTGACTGCTCAGTGTCACACAGCTAGTAAGTGTCTAAGGCTGGATTTGAAATTGTCTTCCTGACTATCCATTGCATCACCTAGCTGAACATACATTTGATTTATAATTAATTGTATATTTGCTTCAAATGTAATCTTCCTTGATTCTATAACATTCAGTTTTATTTATTTCTTAAAAATACTATCTTTGTTCATAAATGAAAAACAATTCAAGTCCTCATTTGTATTATTTCATTGTTCAGTTTTTCTGTACTTGAGTTTGCCAGTCTGCAAGGTCTATATGACCACAGAGAAAACATTATCTTATACCTGATGGATGATCTGAGGAATGAGGTTTTTAAAAAAATATACAAATTCCACTTGCTGTCATAAAATTCAGTTAAATGTCAGGATTACATGCAAATATTTCTGCTATGTGTCCTTATTCTCTACCTTCAAGGTCTCATTCAGCTTTAAAGCTCCCAAATTCACATACCTTTAGATTTAGATTTTAATTGTTCATGGGTCCACCTTCCCACAACTAAGCTGCTACTTCAGTGTATGGCAGGACTCCATATTTCAGCTCTTGTTGAACCAACGGATCAACATGTATTTATAGAGTTAGTGTGGCATCAGGGCTAGTGTGCTGTGCTAGGCTTGAAATCAAGGTAACCTGGCGTCATACCTCTGAGGTTTCCTGGATGATGTGAGGGAATTAATAATTTTGCCTTGGGAAACTCCCTAAGATTTATATACCAAGTCATAAATCATTTAAAAGTTGCTTGGTGGTGAATGTTCTCCTTATATGAAGATTAATATCTATAAATGAACTTTGATTTTATTTAGACCAGAGGTTTTTAACCTTTTTGTATTATAAACTGCTTTGTCCATCTGGTGAAACCTGTGGCTCCTACCCTGAATAATGTTTTTATATACATGCAATAAAATAAATAATATTACAAAGGAAGCCAATGATGTTGAATTAGTTATCAAAATATAAATAGAAACCCAGTTCATATATTCCAACTTAAAAAGACCTGATTTAGAATGTAATTGTGTACCCCATTACATTTATAACTGATATAACAGGTGCTCATTTATACTACCTCACCTTCTTCGTCCCCTCACCCTCAACTATCTACCCAGATAAGAAATTGCTTTTTGGTCTTAAATAATGTTGAAGGTGTTTGTTTGCATCCTTTGAAATATGCAAGTGACTTAAGCAGTTACAAAAGTGATGGTCTACAGGAGCACTGACTTAAGCTAGATACACCGTGGTTTTCTATATGCTGATTGTGTCTCAAACATACTTTTCTACCTTATGAGTGGAGAAAACCATGTAGGCTGATGATATTGTGATGCATAAATAATGAGGATGACATAAAACTAATTTTCTTTCTCTTCCCACTGAAGATATGATTTCAGATCTTGTCCTTAGAAGCAGAAAAATAAGGCACTTTTTTGAATTAAGAAAAGGTCAGCCCAATGAGGCATTATCAACTCTGATGAAATAAAATCAATATACCCCATCATACCCTTCCTTCCTTCCCTTGTAAGCTTTTTTTCTTTCTCCTTCCTTCTCTCCTCCCCTTCTTCTCTATGCTTTATCTTCTTGACACAGTATCTACACACTTGTTTTGAAACTTGCAGGCTCACCACATTCTTTTTTAAGCAATATGGTCTGAATCACCCTTCTGCAGCCTAAAAAATGGCACAGTTTTGAAATAATGAGGATGAAAAATGTACACAGACACTTGCATCTAATAACAGTGATGATAATCATTATTATCAATAATGAAAAGTAGCATTTCTGTAGTTCCTTATAGTATGGAAAGTACTTTGCAGACTATTAGTCTTTTGATAACCTTGTCATCCCAGTATATAGTACAATCATTATTTTATTTTGCATATGGGGAGCCTGAGATTCAGAAGGGAGAAATGAGCTGTCCAGGGTTAGATGTTTAATAAGAGTCAGAGCCAGGATATGAAGCCAGGACTTGATGTCATTTTACTATGCCATATTGTCTTTATTTTTTAAGTACTATGTCAATTTTTTTTCCTCTTAAGTAAAAATAAAATAAAACTTTATCCACTATAAGCTTATGCATCTGCTGGGAAGTAGAGTACTCAACTCCTCTTAAAACCTTCCTTTACAGAAACTGGTCTTCCAACTCGCTGCATTTTCCATCTGCAGCTCTTCCTGGTTTCAATGCCACTGAACAAGATGTCCCTGTGCCATGTGCCCTTTTGAATGTCTCCCCCTTCCAGCTTCTTGTGTGTTGTCTTCCCCAGTTAGAATGTAAGCTCCTTGAGGGCAGGGACTGTGTGTGTAGGGGTGTGTGTGTGTGTGTGTGTGTGTGTGTGTGTTGTGTATACACATATACATAATTATACATATATACACATATACATATATACATACATATATATACATATATACATACATATTATATATATATATATATATATATATATATATATATATATTTGTATCCCAGTGGTTTGCACAAAGCCACAAAGCACATGGTGGGTACTTAGTAAATATTTATTATATTGTATAAGGCTTATCTTGATTGGCTTCTCATCATACATGTCATGTTTTAGTGTTCATTTTGTTATGCTATTAGACCTAATTTTTAAATGTCTTAGAGAATATCTTTTTAACATTATAGTTACTTTGAGAGGAGTATTGATGCTAAGACTATAAAGAATCTAAAAGGTCATCTTCATCAGTACTTTTTTGAATTCAGGCAAACTCTACATATTTTGGGGGTACATTGCAACCTGAAATCTTTTTGTTGTGTTGGATTAGATTTTTGCATGCCTGAAATCTTAGTTTAGTGTTGGAGTAGGACTGAGTAATGACTTAAATCCAACAATTATTTTTTGAGGGAAATGAAATATACCCAATGGAATTCTGGGTTTCTCAGGAGTAGTGTGACTTCAAACTGATTTTTGTGGAGTCACTCTGTCTCCATCTTAGAGATAGGTACCTATCCTGATCAAATTTCCAGGTAAGGAAATAACAGAAATTGCATGCATTCTAGCACCTAACAACTAGCATGAAGGTATTCTAGTGCCTGTAAAAGGATTGAATGAAATATTTTGTTGGAAAATATGGTGGACCTGATTAAAATAAAGACATGTTTGACTATTATTTCTGTTTCTTTTTAATTGTGTTAATCTGGCAATATCATTTATCCTCTCTGAATGTCAATTACCTCAGAAGTAAAATGGGGATAAAAGATGCAACTTAGTGGGAGTTGTTAAGAAGAAAACACTTTTTAAACCTTAAAGTACTCTATATTATGGCTCAATCAAGGATCTTGCTACTATCACTAATAATACTATAACATCTGCCACTATGTAAATAAAAATTTGGTGAATTCCTATTTTTTCCATGATCCTGATAGGTAATGTCCCAATAATCTGTAGCTATACAAGTGGGACTGAATCTCCCTTTTATGGAGAGTTATTCCATGCATACTAAGAACCCATTTAGTAGGAGAGGGAATAAAGTTATTACACATAAATAATGAATAAGGAAAAAAAAAGCTTCATTACACTCTGTTTTCCTAGGATTAAATATTAACACCTCAGCCCAACATCTTAGGCTCTCCATAAACTGGTTTCAGTGGATCTTTCTGTCCTTATGTCATATAATTTCCCATTCACACACTCTATGTAGATGCTAGACCACATTACTAACTATTCCTTGAATTTAACATCACCCTTTGCATTTGAATGAGTCATTTGTAATTCCTGGGATGCATTCTCTCTCAACCTCTTTCTCTCACTTTTTTCCTTTTTTTTTTTTTTTAAAGACAGCTCAGGGGCTCCTCCATTGAAGCCTCCCTCACCCTTTCCCCCTATTTGCTCATACTTTCATCTGTATTATTTTTAACCTATCCTGTGATAAAATTGACATAGGGAACTCCAAGTAAAGAAACTTTATTTACTAATGTGGATTGACATTTGCTCTGTAAGTTATAGAGAATTTCCTCTGGTTCTGAGTTTAAATGATTTCCCAGGTCCACACAGTTTATATGTATCAGTGGTAGAACTTGAATCCAATACTTTCTAACTCTGAGGACAGTTCTCTATCTGTCATTCTGCCTCTACAGATTTTTTTTTTGTATCACACTTGTTTGTTTATCCTTGATACTGTCTTGTACAGGTTTTCAGGATAATTTTCTCTCTTGGTTCTCCTACTGGTCTCATTATTCCTTCTCAGTTTCCTTTATTGAATATTCATCCAGGTTATGGCTGCTAACTGTGGGTATCCCCCCCCCAAGGTTTTGTCATAAATCTCCTCTTCTATCTGCACACTATTTTCACTTTTTTTGGGGAGGGGGGAAGGTAGGGCAATTGGGGTTAAGTGATTTGCCCAAGGTCACAAAGCTAGTTTTTTTTGTGTGTTAAGTGTCTGAAGTTGGATTTGATCTCAGGTCCTCCTGACTCCAGGGCTGGTGCTCTATTCATTGCGCCACATAGCCACCCCTCTCCACACTATTTTCTTAGATGATTTCACCAGGTCCTATGGATTCAATTGTGATTTCTATGCAGATAATTCTCAGACTATTTATATCCAGTTCTAACCCTTCCCCAGACCTCTAGTGTTACATCACCAATTACTTATTAGATATCTCAAACTGAATGTCCTGGAAGACATCCTAAACCCAACAATTCCCAAACCAAATTAATCTTGTCTCCTCCACTTGGAATTGTCCTTTTCCCTCAAAAAACATTCTTCATTGTTTGCTTATTATTGTCAAGGACTCCATCAATTCTTCTAATCATTCTGGTTTGTAACTAAGGTATAATCCTCAACTTCCCACTTTCTCTTTGTATCCAATCTGTTGATGAGTCCTATCAACTCTACCTACCTTTGCAACATCTCTTGCACGTGACCCTTTCTATCCTCTGACACTGATGTCCCTGGTGTAGGCCCTCATCATCTCATATCTAGATTATTACCCAACAGCCTTATAAATGGTCTCCCTGACTCATCTCTTCCCACTTTAGGGGACAAGATGAGTCAGGGAGCAGAAAGAAATCTCACCTTTTGCAAGAAGCGTTTCTCAGTCCATCTTAATTGCTAGTGCCTTCCCTCTAAGATTATTTCCAAATTATTCTGTTTATATATCGTTTGTACATAGTTTTTGTATGTTGTCTCCCCCATTAAGATTGGTAGTTATTTGAAGACAGGGAGTGCTTTTCCTTTCCTTGTATCCCCAGCACTCTGCACAGTTCTTGGCACAAAAGAAAAATGCTTATTGATTTGACATGACTTGGATATTTTCACTGTATAATGCTCAAGATACACAGACTCAGTAAATTCTTTTATTTCATTCTGCAATCAAGTCCTAATAGGGAACCTTAGACATTCCATCTGTTTTAATTTATGATGACAAACCATTATCCTTTTAAAAAGTATCAAATATAACCTCCTAGAGAATGAAGGAATGCCCTTCCTAGAAACAGATTCTCTTATAATGGACAAATGGTACAAAATGACTGACATAGCAATTTAAATTTAGCCTCTCTGAAGGCCTTCCCTGAATACTTTTCTCATGGAGACAAAGTGGCCTTTCCTCTTCCATTGTAATCATTTTGAATGTGAGATATTAAGGCCACTTTTCTTAGTGATTCGACATTAATTTCACCGAGAGCTTCCTTATCTTTCCTATTTTGCATGGTCATTTTCATTATCACAAAATGACTTTATTCTTACATTTTACTAGCTGAACTGTAGAGAATGCAGATGGCCTTTTAATTCAATAGATAATAACAGAGGCATGGAATCTTTAGTATACCTCTTTGAAAAAAAAATTATGATTTGTACTCATTTATATGATTCCCAAGTTAATCTCAGGTTTCTTTCCTTTCCTTTTTTTTCTTTTGTATCATTGATAGGTGGCTCATATTTCCCTAGGGCTTCCCTGACAGCTCAAATGAAACTTCAAATTTTATCATTTAAAGGAAGATTTTCTTTTTCAAAAGGCAGTTGCTGTTTTAGATCAGGGTTTGAGTCAAAAGTGGATTCCCAGCTATAGGATATTAATGTCCTAAGTTGTAAAATCCTGATTATACCTTGGAAAAGGATTTCTAGGTGCTCTCATTACACCATAGCAAAAAGACGGTGATAACAATGCAATTAGAAGACAGATCCTTTCTCCAAAATGATTCAACAGAATCAGAATATTAGAGCTATAAGGAATGGACCTTCAATTTAATTCAGTAAACATTTGCTAAATGCCTAGTAAGGAACAGTCACCTTGCTATGGAATTAGAACTGACAATATGTGAGATCTAAGAATTCTTCTAGTTCAACAGAAGTGGTTAGGTAGAACAATGGAAAGAGTATTAGACTTGGATTCAGGAAGATCTGAGTTTGAATCCTGTCTCAGCCACTTACTAGTTATATGACCCTAGACAAGCCATTTAGCCTCAGTTTCTTTGTCTGTAAAATGATGGTGATGATGATAATAGAACCAATTTCAGAGTTGTGAGAATCAAATGAGGAAACAAATGTAAAAAAATTTTCAAAACTTAAAGAACCTGATAAATGCTAGTTTATTATTATTGTTATAATTTTTCAATTCACTTATTTTGTAGGAAACTGAAGAACTTGGGGAAAATTTAAAAAAATATTTTAATATTCTTATGTGCTTTCACATATTTATCATTTACTGTCTTTATGAAGCCAATAAAAGAAGCTCAATTATCTCCAGTCCTAAATAACCAAATTTATACTTCTTTTACCTGTAAAAAACAAATAGTATACCTCCTCTCCCCACCTCAGTGAACATGTCCCTTTGGCATGATGAGCATGGAATAAATGTCTATTAACTTACTGATTAAAAATAAATTTAACCCCCCCCCCCCAACCATTAGATCATAGATTTAAAGCTAAAAGGGTCCTATGGGCTATCAAATCCAACCCTCTCTTGTAAAATGAAGAAATTGAGGCCCACAGAGGTAAAATGTCTTGTCTAACATTATACAAGTAGTAAGCGGCATAGCCAAGACTTCTGACCCCAAATGTGGTTCTTTTCCCACGATATTACACTTCATTTTTGTTTGCATCTACATAGCATCATAGAGAATAAGCCTCAGGAAGCAGAGACTTTCAGTTATAAATAGGTGTTTCCACATAGGAGGTTTCTCAGGTTGATAGAATCACAGGATTTCCTTCCTACCTCCCTTCCCCCCACAAAATAAGAGGACAAACAAGTATCAACTGTACACAGTGTGTATTTAATAAATATTTTCATTATTTTATATTGTATTGATTGAGTTTTAATTGAATTGGCCTTTTTACTAAGTGATAGATTCAGACAGTGGTTTTCACTGCCTTAAGGCTGAAATCTTAACATTTTTCTCCATGGTATTTCTATCAATTCATGAAAGAGCAGTGAATACAATGACCTTTTTTTTTTAAACTCTGGCTTAACCAATAGATCCTAGTTGAACACACACACACATATACACACACAACACAAAATCCAACACTTCAAGACACATCATGGTTCCATCAAATATTATCAAATATTATTCTTTTTAAGAAGGGCTGGCATCTCACAAGCATTAAATCATTTGTTCACATTATGTGTGCCAAATTTTTTATAGAGGACTATATTGCCAGTTTCTCATCAAAGAAACTGTTAATTAATGTTATAATTATATTATTTCTATTCTTTTAAATGTTAATGAATATAGTATTATGTATTCACTAAAATGCCTACCTCCCCCCCCCCAAAAAAAAATAAAAAAGCCTTTCTGTTAGATATACTTTTGACTAGTTGTTTTCATTGGGATGGTAATGGTGCCTATTTCTTCATGAGTGTCAGTCATCATTCACAATAAAGAAATCTTTTTCTTTTGGTGACAATGCAGTATAGCTTACGATAGCATCAACTTAATTTTAACCAATATTTGTATTGTCTTCTTATTAATGTCTATGGAAAGGAAATCCCACTGTCAACAGTGAATCTTTGTCACTGAGTCTTATTTATGTAGGAAGGATTAGAGATATGACAGATCCACACTTCTAAAGTAGACAGGCCTGTCTAACAGTTTGACAAATATCCAGTCTAAGAAGTATGTATTCAGGGCCCAAGGCACTGAGCTGGGTACTGGGTCCTTTATTTGAAAAGATAGCAGATATAAACAGAGACAATTTAAGGAAGCAATTTTGAAAGGAAATGTGAGATGGAGGTAAATTCATGTATGTGGGAAGAAAAACAAAGTCTACAACTATGCTTTTATCTCCACAATAACAAACTTCCCATTTCTGAGTCTGGAAATCCAGTTAATTATCCAGATCAGTGACATGTACCCAATGAGCTCCTTATACATATTCATTGTATTGAGGATTCATCAACCATTAGACAATCCTTTCTATGCCAAATCTATGAATTTGTCATATTTCATATTCTTAGTGAGTTAATTGATGGATTTGCCAGTTTTTCTCTAGATGTTTGCCATGCAGGCAGAATTTTAATGTTAAAAGTAAGAGTGATGAAAATTTCCAAATGAGCTCCTTTCCAAAGTCTTAGTGAAGCAACAGAATTAAGAGAGTCTCCACCCAATGGAAATAATTCTAGCTTTGGGTTGAGGATGGTGTGAACATAAATCAATCTTAAAGAATTTATTAAATGTTTACCATGTCACAGACACTGATAGGTACTGGGGATTAAAAGGAGCTTGTAGTTTATGGATGGTGGGGTTTATATAAATACAAAGAATATGCAAAGCAAAACAAGGTAATTTTTGAGGGAAGGGGGCATTAGTCTGGGGGTATTAAGAAAACCCTAACCTAAGAGATGAAGTTTGAGGTAAGCTATGAAGGAAGCTAAGGCTTTTTTTTGTTTTGTTTGTTTTTTGCTTTTTAGAGGGGGGAAGGTAGGGCAATTGGGGTAAAGTGACTTGCCCAAAGTCACATGGCTAGTTTTTGTGTTAAGTCTGAGACCAGATTTGAACTCAGGCCCTCCTGACTCCAGGGCCAGTGTTCTATTCACTGCATCACCTAGCTGCCCCAGAAGATAAGGCTTTTAAGAGAAGAGGTAGTACCTTCTAAGAAAGGGGGTGGAAGTGTACAAAAGCAGGGAGACAGAAGATGAAGTGCTGTATGTGAGGTTAGTTTAGCTAAACCTTAGAATTCAGAAGTAGGTGGGTGGGAGTCACAGTGTTAAAGGTTTTCAATATCAAAAGAAGTCTATAGTTTTTCTTAGGGACCTGGGAGGCACAGGAGTTACTGTGGGAGTATGTTGATCATGCCTGAGCTTTAGAAATATCATTTTGCTGACTGGATGATGGATTTCAGAGAGAAGAGATTTAGAAGGAGCTAAGTGACTCAGTGGCTAGCACTGGACCAGGAGGAGTCAGGAAGATCTGAGTTGAAATCTGGTCTCAGAAACTTGATAGCTGCATTCCCCAGGGCAAGTTACTTGACCCCTGCCTCAGTTTTCTTACATATAAAATGGATATTATAATAACAGCACCTACCTCCCAGGGTTGTTATGAGGATCAAATGTAATAATATTTGTAAAGTATATCACAAGCCTTAAAACTCTATAAAAATTCTAACTATATTTTGAGGTAGGGAGAATTTGATATTTGTTACAATAGTCTAGGGGGAAAAGTAATGATGGTCTATGGAGAAGGGTAATGAAGAATTGAACTAGAGAGGTACCCTGTGAGCAGACAAAATGGTTGTATCTTGTAGAGGTAGAATTGACAAGATGAGGCACTTGTTTGGATATGGGGGATGATGCCAAAGGAAGAGTTGAGATTATCTCTAAGGTTTCAAACCTGACTTACTGGAAGAATGGGGGTATACTTATAGAGCTGTAAAGAAAAAGGCTAGGATTTTGAAGAAGGGGAATGACTTCTGGTTTGGATCTGTTGAGCCTGACATGTCTATGATGCTGTAATCCAAATTATCATTACAGTTAGATAATCAGAAATGACTAGGTTTTTCCAGTGGCTGGTGATTATTTATATAAAATATTGACTTTTCAATTTACAAAATCCCCAAATGCATAAATATTATTTATATAAAGTAAGGACTTTTCAACTTGTTAAGCTCCAAATTTGTCACTTTTAATGTCAAATTAGGAGGAAATTATTCAGTAATACTGAAGAGGGGTTTGGCTTCAGTGGAGTCTCCCATAGGAAGTCTTTCCTGGTCTTTTTAGTTATTAATACTCCTTCCCTCCTCAAATTACCCAGTGTTTAATTATCTATTTGGTTATTGTATCCCTATAGTAGACTGTAGAAATCTTTGAGGGTAAAAACTCTTTTACATTTGTATGTATCCCTTCTGATCTGCACAAAATAGTCATGTATTAAAATATTTTTTGAATTAATGAAGTAGAAATGCCTTTCCTTTAATGCTGTGAATCTGTACTAAAGAATTACAATGGTAATTCAATTCAATTTAACAAGCATTTAATAGAAGATAAGAGGCCCTCTCCCTGCTTGCCCAATTTTCCTTGTATTTTTCTTCCCTCCTGCTGTTGTCATCTTCAAAAACTACTAATTTATTACAAAATGCCTTTTTACTTTGCTTTTTTTGAATTCTGTATTTTGGCAAAACAAGAATAATTTAAACCCACAAAGAAAATAGGTTACAGATAAAAGGGTAAGAAAGAAATGATCACAGAATCATAGAATCTTGGAGTTTTGAGGGACCTTAGAAATTATCCGGTCCAATCTTCTCATTTTTATAAATAAACCTGAAACCCAGAGAGAAGGGACATGCCCAAGTTTGCGTAGCTAGGCAATAGAAGAGTTAGAACTTGAATTCAGGCCTTCTGAGTTCAAGGCCAGCACTTTTCCCACTACAACCAGCTATAAAGTCTGAGTTTCAATTAAAGCTAAGATCTAGCACATTAATCAGACACATTGATGTTGCTAATCGTATAAAAGCTGATGACAATTTTGCAGATTGGGTGTGGGGTAGGCCTGGGGAAACAGTCCTAGGCTTTGAAAAATTCAAAGACATGGGTTTATTAAATAAGGACTCTACTGCATGATTTTGAACAAGTCATTTAGCCCTCTTCTCCATTTCTTCATCTAGGAAGAGGAGCAATATTTAGATACTACCAATCTCACAAGCTTATTAAAAGGATGACCTTTCAAAAAATTTTCTACGTTAAAAAATAAGCAAAGGAAATTGGACTTGGATCTGGAGGGACCAGAGTTTGAATCCAATCTCTGCAACATAGCAGTTTTGTAACCTTGAGCAAGTCACTTCTCTCTAGGGCTCTGTGTCCTTCCTCATCAGCAAAAGGAGGTTTGACTAGATAACCTCCAAGCTTTCTTCTACTTCTAAATTCCATGATCCTATTATAGCCATGCAAAATTGTGGAGGAGGTGGGGGGAGGGTTTAACCCATCTGTACGATTTCTTTGTTCGGTTAGAAGATGAAGTTGGATTTATTCAATATTTCTCACAAAAGCACTTGCCACTTTTACGTAAGCACGACTCTACTGCAAGTGCCTAATGGCCAAATACAGCACCAGCTTTATTGTGCCTAGGCCAGCAGAAAAATAAAATTACCACATGATTGTAACTAGCGCCAAGGAAAATAGAAACTGACAGTAATTCAGCACTCCCTCTGATAAAAGCTCATAATCCATATGCAGCATCCAGACCTGTGCCAACATAGGAAAATTAGATGATTTGTGTCAAGTAATACATTTATAAAGAAAAAAAACACAAATAAAAAGGATTTGAGTCCCCACATTTATATTTAAAACCTCTTATACAGAAGACACAGATGTAGCTTAAAGAGATATCCAATCATGGAAGAAAAAGCCAGAGGGGTTGCTTTATAATGTGTAAAGTCAGTTCAAAACAATTCAACAAAAATTCATTAAGTACCTAGTATGTGCAAAGAGAGAGGTGGTCTGGCAGGGAGAGGTAGGAGAGGACTAGCCTTGGAGTCAGGAAGACCTGGGTCCAAGTCTTGTCTCTGACATGTCCTGGCCATGTGGCCATGATCAAACCACTTAACCTCTTAGCACCCCAGGCAGATTTCTAAAATAATAAATTGTGGACCAGTTGCCAATCTTCCTATGTAGAGGGAGTTTCCCCATTGGGAGTCTCTCACTTGTGAAGCAATCACAAGACTATATTCTGTTCCCCCCCTTACAAGAGGTGAGGTAGAAGGTGGCATTAAGTGCTAGAAAGACCTAGAACCTTGGGAGTCATAGATTTTTAGAGTCAGATGTGACTTGACCCAATCAATTCTCTCATTTTCTAGAAGAGGAAAATCCTTGGTCTGCTTTTTGGTTACTTGTCATAATAATTGGTCTCCTTTGGGAAAATATCTTAATAAGTCTGTGGTTTTTAAAAATAACTTTTTAAAGCACATTCCCTTTAGTTTTCACTTAAAACAATAATCCTCAAAAACAAAACACCAAACCTTTATCATATTGTAATGATCAATTATTAGAATAAATTTCAGAAACAGACACTTAAAAAAATCATCAAATGGTTCACCAATTTCTGGGTGCAAAATCTGTCACCCAGACTTGGAGATGACTATATATAATACAATCTAAGCTTTCCAACAACCAGTGCTGTGTATCTGTACTCTACCTAGTTCCTCCTCTGCTGGCCCTGGAAAACTGATCCCGGGCTGGGCTAGATCTCCGCCCTCTTCCTCTGTAAAGACAGAAACAAAGTAAGGGTTTAATATCTCTTCACCTTGGATCACAGTCTTCCAAAGTGAATCTTTAAAACAATTGTTGGTTCCCAAACATTTGAGATCTTTGCATTTTCTTTTAGGTGCTGCTGTTTGGCATTGATTGACTGCTGGCAAGTCTTTCCTTTGCCTTGAAAAACAGACCATATTTCTCTCAAATGCATTTCAGGACCAAGGCAGTGCCATATATGTTTGATGAATCCCGATCATTCATATTTACATGAACCTGGATGGTCTCAGATAAATTTAGAGTTTTAAAAGCTGTGTTTAAGGAAGAAACTTACAAAGACTTCTATAATTATTCTGTGTTTCTTCTAGCTACATCAGGGGTTGCTGTTATTGTTTTAACGGTCTGTTCTATCCAAAATATTAACTCATTTCCTACTATTGAAAGAATATTATAGTCATTGATATTGTGCCCATGTTAACTGTCCATGTAAAAGCATATACCTGAATTACAGAATCGAAGAGCTGGAAAAGAACTCAGAGCCCATCTAGCATGATCCCTTTGCTTTATAGATGAGCAATTTGATACCCAAACAGAAGTGGTTTGTCCAAGTTAATGTAGCATGGACAATATAATATATATCATATTATATATTAATCATGTCTTCTCCCTTTTAACTCAGTATTTTTTTCTATTACACAGTTGCTTCTGTCTCTGCAGAACTTTATTGGTGTTGATGATGACAGTCATATCTATATATTTCTAGGTCTATCTATAGTCATTTGGAAACAAGAAGTATCAATGGACATCAGATTAATACTTAACACATATTAATATATATATATATGTGTGTGTGTATGCACACACACATATATAATATTGATTTGACTATATAGAGAATCTATTATTAATAATAGTTGACACATAATAATTTATGAATTGAGAAGCATTTTAAATGCATTTGATCCTTATTGCAGCACAAGGTAGGTTGTAACATTATTAGAATCATAGCTCTAGAGTTAGGTGTCTTAGTCTATCTAATCCAACTCCATTTTATAGATGAAGAAACTGAGGCCCAGGAATATTCATGGAATCAAAGATTAATCACTAGGAGGGTCTTTAGAAGTCATCTAGTTCAACATTTTTTTTATAGATGAGCAATTTGAGGACCAGTGAGTTCACATGGCTTGCCTAAGGTCACACAAGTATTAAGTGGAATAGTCAGTATTTAAACCTAAGCCTTCTGACTCAATATTCAACCCTCAGTTCCTTCTACTGCTTGGTAATTTGTCGATAAACACAAAGGCATTAAGCATCAGAGACAAATTTTTTATTCAAGTTCTCTTATTTCATAGCTGGTGCTCATTCTACCCTTAGAAGTAGGTTTGAACTCAATATAGTGGTTTCCTCAGTATAGTGCTTTCTCTATTGCACAATACATAGTGGAACCAAACTCACCATTTTAGTGCATATTCCTTAATCTAGTAACTTGTTTATATATATATATATATATATATATATATATATATATATATCTCCACTAATCATACATGTTTATCTTTGTATGTATACCTTTTCCTCCCACTGCTTTCAATTTTCCTCTTAGTTATGAAAATGAACACACCCCTGTATTACCATTGTACTCTGGGAAGAAAAAAAACACCTTAGGCATATACATATGAAATAATATTAAAATTACTGGGAAGGTTTATAAATGACTTGAATCTTAAAACTGGATTTTTCTGATAAAAAAGATAATATTTCAAGTGCATTATTCTAATTTTTGGACCCCAACACACAATTACAGTTTAGAATAAAATGTCACATACCTCCAAAGCAACATGCATTGCCATGAATATGTTTAAAAATAGTTAACACATACATTGATATACATACTGCAGTTAACCTTGAAAACCTGCTAGTTTCATATGTAAACCCATTCAGAGTTCTACTAGTTATAAATGGACTCTGTCATTTCAACTGTTACTGAAAAGAAGATGATTTTGAGATAGGAGTGATCAAATGGATAATAGCTAAAGCCATATTCTACTGTCCTGGATTGTGTTTACTGAACACTTAACTAGAGGTCATCATATTTCTAAATGCCCTTTTATTTGGAATGAATGCTTTAGAAGACATTTTATACAAAATCTATATCTAGTACAATGCAACCAGTCTCTATTTTTTTTTGCATACCCATAGTATTTTCAGCATTGTCTGATTTTTTTTTCTTTCTTAGCTAATGAACTATCTACCAGAAAGCTTGTCAGTCCAATAATCACATTAAGAACAATATGAAGCCAGAGATGGATATGCTTTCTGCTTCTTTTTGAAATCTAATGGACAGTTCTAATTAAATCGCCTCTTTTATTGGCCAGTTTCCATGGAGATGATGGTCCCATGATCAACCTGATTAACTCCAAAGTAGAATCTACATTTGTCGCCAAAAACAAGAGTGTTTGACTATCAGAATGACCAATAACAAAAAGCAGAATAGACATTACATTTTAAATTAAGTTCCATACAGTGCTCTCTTAAACTAGAACAAACTCTCAGGATTGTGAAAGGACTGCCTCTGATTCCAATGAAAAAGCAATTTCAGGGGCATTGTATGCTTAAAGACACTCTCAACCAATAGGCAAAAATGTTGCTAGTTACAGTGGTTCTTTGTAGGCTGGCAATTCATCACATCAACTAACAAACATTTATTAATCCCATATTATTATGTTCCTGGCATCATGCTAAGTACTGTCAAATACAATGAAAATAGCTAAAAAAAAACCAAACCAAAACAAAAAAACAGTCCCTGCCCTTAAGGAGTTTATATTCTAATGGACAAGACAACATGTATAAATTATTCTATGATCAGGTGTTATAGAAATTTAAATTTAAGATCTTCCCTTCCCCTAGGCCCTTTGATAGCCTTAAGTGTACCTGGAGCTTGTGGAAAGCTTGTTTTTCAGGAGATGCTTTTTGTTTAGTCAAGAAGGTTGTTACATTCTCTGAGCCAGGAGAAGGCTATATAAACCCAGATGGGAAGCTTTGTTTTGGGGCTCACTTTGAGAAGTGTTGTGTGATTTGACCAACCGAGACTGGCCAGCTGTTGATGCTTCCCTCTCTAATAACTGTGACTAGGTATGTAATGGTCAGACAGTTGGAGGCCTGTCTGCTTTAAATGTTCTATTTTCTTGTAACTTCTGTCTATATACTCTGAAGTTCAGGGTGCTGACTTTTTCCCTGAACTAAGTAAATTATATGTTTGATTGATCAAAGCAAGATTGTTAACCCATTTTGAGTTGCTTTCCTTTAGAAAAGCAGATCTGAGAACCTGTGTTGGCAGCCACCCTGGGTATGTTGGGGTGCTTGCTGCTATATCAGGTAATAATATGATGTAAGTGAAAGTGCTTCATTCACCATAAAGGCTAAAGAAATAGAAACTCTTAATTTCCAACTGACTCCTCTACCTTCCTCCTACAGCTCCTGCTTGGTTAGAACTCCACAAAACATCCCCTGCCTCTGCTCACCCTTTCTAGCTTCCTTTTGCATGTTATTTGACCTCCATTAGATCTCCTTCCATGGAAGCTCTTTGAGGGCAGGGACTGTTCTTCATTTTTCTAATTTGTTCCCCTAGCACTTAGCACAGCTACCTGGCACATAGTAGGTACTTAATAAAATGTTAGTTGAATTATAACAAGTATCAAAATTGTCTAAAGTTCAAATTACCTTTCATAGGTAATAAATATTGAGTCTTTCATGCCCAATGGTCTCTGTCTTTACCTCTCCCTCTAGGAATATTTTGAGTACTTTAAAGGCCTAGGTCAAATGATACTTATATTAAACTAGCATGACCAATATATTGATCCCTGCCTCAAGAAGCTTTAAACAGTAGTAAGCAAGAAAGGGTATAGACAGAAATGCAAACTAATAAAATCTGATGCATGTGTAGGAGAGGCACAAAATTCTACAATATAGTTGGTTGATAAGATGCATTTACATGGTAAACAGAGGAGCCATGTTCTTGTATTCAAGATAATCTATTATATACAAATGTTTAGCAAGTATCAGTTCATTAGGGTTTGCAAAAATATTGTGAACATAAATAAAACGAAGTATGTATGTACACATTATCATCCTGTGAGCATCTCACACTCAAGTTTCAAAAGAGAATTTATTATATTTTTCCTAAAATGTCTTTTCTCCAAATTTATCTATTTTCATGTCATTCTCCTACTCAAAAATCTACATTGCCTCCCTATTGCCTCTAGAACAAAATATAAATCCTGCCTGACATTTTGAAGGCAGCCAACAATCTGGCTCTAGTCTGTTTCCCAGGCTTCTATTACACAACTCCCCATCATGCAAACTCTATTCTAGTCCAACTGGCCTGTTCACCTATTCCTTGTGTATGACGTTCCATCTCCTAGTAGTGCATATAGTCTTCCATGCCTGGCTTACTCTGCCATCTCTTCTCTTCATCTTGGAATACCTAATGTCTCAATTCAGGTACCACCTTCTACATAGTCCTTTTCTGAAGTGCCCCCACCCCATGAAGTCTCCCAGATTTGTAATACCTTCTCTGTCCTAAAATGACTTTCTTTTTACACATCTGTGTAACTATTGTATCCTTCCAGTAGAATGTAAGTCCCTTGAGAACAGGGATTATTTCATTTTGGTTTTGTAAGTTCAGTGCCTAGCATAGTATGTGGCACAGAGCAAATCTTTAATATAATTGGCTTGAAATAGAAGAATATGCATATTTTGAATATGACTTATTAGGGGAAGAAAACTGAGCTTAATCTCCTATTTATATAAAACATCATATGATGCCAAAATAAAACAAATTTAGGATTCTATAATGGAACAATAGTTCCATTAGCTATGGTTTTTTAGACATTATGGGATTGGGAAACCATAAGCTAAGTGTGCCTATAGCTCAAGCCTTTTATATTTTCTTATCTAAACCACTAAAAATGTCAAAGTTAAAATGGACTAGTGACTACATAGACAATGTATGTGAGATTAATCTGTGCTGTAAAATTAATAGCATCTGTATCCCAGTAATGCCTAAATATCTATCACATTTTCTTGGAGAAAATAGAAGTGTTCCTTCGACTGAAAAAAAATGGAATCATTCACTTACACATCTGAGTGCTTCTAATGAGTTTTAGTCTCCACTAGAGAAACACAGTCTTTTTACTGTTATGACTTCTGATGGTATTTTCCTTACTTCATACTGCTGGCTTACAATATTTTCCAGCTGAATTCACTTTATGAATGATTTTTTTTTCCTTATATACTGGAGCCTAATGATAGCAGTATGACCTAGCATACCATATTTCACCTCTGGTAAATTGTGTGTGAAGTCTTTTTTGCCTTTTCATTATCATTTTTATATTATTATTAAAGAACCAATGCCTGAGTTTTACATAGACTGCAAGATTTCTGTGAAGGAATTGTTTGTTTCTATTGTTTGGGTGCTGATTCTTGAGAGTACAAGAGACAAGGAGGCCTTAGAGACACCCTATAAAATGCAATTAATACAGGGGAAAGAGCCCTGACTTGGGTTAGAAGACCCATGTACCAATTCCAAATCTGGTACTTAGTGCCTATGTTATTTTGGACAAGGCTTTATTCCTGTCATTTGGTAAGAAAGCAGGTTGGACTAGATGACTTCCAACATCCTTTCTAGCCCTAAATTTATGATTCTTTTGAGTACTCTCAAATAACAAAGTCTGGGGTCACATTTCCTCATAGATAATCACACTTCATGATCTTATCTACTCAGACCAGTGCCTACGATCTTTACTCTCCCCTAAGATTTTCAAATGCCATTCAATCCACTTACTCAAAGATCTATATCCTCCCAAGAATAACATGGATAAAATACATTGACATGGAAACCTAGGGAAAGACACAGCTCACATAGCTGGACAAAAGAATTCTGTGATTGCTGTAGGCAAAGGAAATTACTTAGTTCCATGAACTCATTCAAGTCTTATGCTTAGAAATCACATAGCTACCTTAATGTAGGAGCTTGCAAGGGGAGGGGACCAAATTAAATTACAAGGGGAGGGGACCAAATAAAAACATATTACCAGAAACTGAGTTGTTTCTACTGCTGGTTTTTATACATAAGTACTTTTTTTTTTTTTTTTTGCTTTTTGGAGGGGGGAGAGCAGGGCAATTGGGGTTATAAGTGACTTGCCTGAGGTCACATGGCTAGTAAGTGTTAAGTGTCTGAGTTCAGATTTGAACTTAGGTCCTCCTGACTCCAGGGCCAGTGCTCTATTCACTGCTCCACCTAGCTGCCCCTACATGAGTACTTTCATAGGAAGAAAAATGACAGATGAGAATGACCTCGAGTATGCTACTTTTCTTATAAATCTTATACCTGCTTACTGATACTGTCTTTTTGCTTTTTACAGTTCCTCTCCTTGCTCGTGATTGTGTGGTGGCCACAAATTTCACTAACCATAATAATAGCCCACAATTATATGGTATTTTAATCTTTCTAAATCATTAAATTCACAACTTTCCTGTGAGATAGGTGATACAATTATTATAACCCCCATTTTTAAAATGAGAAGAATAGGATTCCAGATACAAATATGACTTTCCCAAGTCACACAACTTGTTATTGGGAAGGTAGAGATCCAAACCCTGGTCTTCTAATAAGAAACTCCTTCAACAATATTGCATTATCTCCCTCATGTGAAGAACAGATGTAATGCAATATGTGTCTGTAAGTAAGGTGGATTTTAGTGTGTGTAAAGTGGATTATTATTATTCTTAGAGTTTAGTTTCCCAGGATCCATAGCCATAACAATCTCTTGTTCCCAGATATTAGATAAGCGTTCTTATGATTATGGTTAAAAATATCACTACTACACAGGCACAGCATTACATAATGATAAATATTATAAACATTTTTGCTTAACTTGTAAATATCCACTGGGATATTTACAGTGAGATATAGGGATGGGGTAATGTACAATTGCAGGCTACTGCTGGCAATATACTTTTTTGTCTGTTGCCTTATAAAGTAGGTGGGCACCAGTCAATGAATGGATGCACAAACTGGAATGTTGTGTGTGTCTTGATCAACCCCCACCAAGGCTTGGAGGAATCTGTGTTTGCCTCATCTGGCCCCCATTGAGGCTTCAGGGGATATAGAGGAGTGCACAAGCTGTGCCTGTCTCAATTGACCCCATCAAGATATAGGGGTAGTTTCCCCTCCTTCTCACTGGCCCCTGCAAGAAGAGTGATTAGGGAGTCCTATCAGAGTTGGTGCTCCCATTATCAGCAACCTTTTTGAGAAGACTAAACTAGAATAAAGTAAGATTATTAACCCCTCTGGAACTGTCTTCCTGTCTGACCAGATCAAGAGTGAACCTGTGCTAGCATCCCTCCTGCGTGCTAGTGTTATCTGTTTTACAGTGTCCTAGGAGAAAATATTCACCTCCCCCACTAACATTTTACTCCAGTGTTTCATTATGCAACAGAGGTAACCCAGGATTCTCAAACCATGACGGTAAAGGCCAAGTTCTTGCAAGTACTAATGAGCTGGATAAGCTTGAAGTTTGGGCCAATTGACATGGGCGGCATACCTGTTCTTAGAGGACTGCAGAATCATGAAATGTTTGAGCTGGAAGAAACTTGAGAATTCAGTGAATCCAATCCCCTTTTACAATGGTGGAAACCAGAATTCAGAGACAAGAAATGAATTTTGGTAGATCACAGACTAAGGATGCAAATCTATCTGCCAACTCTAAGCCCAGTAGTATTTCTATGACTGATAAGTTAAAAGAGGTTGGTCACCAGACATGATTTTATATGCTATGTTTTTCAGCTGCAACAATTCATGAAACTGTTACTAAGGTATGGACTAGCTATGAGTAGGGAATGTGTAGACATACCAAAAAAGTCACAGATCCCTAGAGTACTGAAATGAATTATTAATTGGAGAGAGAATACATTAGTTGATAATGCTCAACTCATAGTCAAATAGTCCAGAGTTCAAGTTGTTTGACACAATCCTTTAGCCTCTCAGGAAACTACACAAATTTCTAAGACTATAAAATGGTCATCTACATTGGTAGAAACATTTAAAAAAATGACAGTTCCTTACACCAACGAAATTGCAAGTGGAGGAAAAAAAAGCCTTGTATAATCTAAAAAGCTGCATTTTAATAAATCTTTCAGATAGCTTAACTTGCCCTTTCTCTGGTTATTTGGGTAGCTTGAATGGCTACCTTTGACTACCTTCATAGAGAGTAAAATTTCATTTTGTGAACCCTGGCAGCTGGAGACAGTGGATCATTATTGTAATAGTCTTTTAAATTGGGGCCATCCTGGAAGCAGTATAAGAAGTTATCTTCATCAGGTGGTTTCAGGGGCTAAGTTTCTCTTCTTTAAGCCTGTTGCAAAATATCACTTGCTTACTGACACAAGTTATTTTTGACAACCTTTAGCTTTTCACACTGTCATTATAGAAAAAAGTTTAAAATGCCAATACCCTTTAAATTCACACTAAGTGGCAAATGACTTCTATCAGATCCTCTACTGAGGGCAGACTTTGATATGACTGAGTAATAGGGAGGCCAGAGACACCAGAGACATGCTTTTGCTTAACCAGGAAAAAAGCCCCATGAAATTGGAATCTTACATTTAGACATTTGAATGCATCTAATAAGTTTAGCCTCCTCTAGAGAAAAATACATCTCTTGTGACTCCACTATGCACCTGGCAGCCACAGGAACATGAACCACCCACGTGGACACAGCTGTCATTGCTTACTATACAGGCAGGAATGGGGGCAGCTTGGCTCCACTTATCAGGAGAGCCCAAGGGAGTGTGTTCTGCCTCTTTCCCAATGTGCAGGTACTATGAGAACCAGCTGATGGTTCCCATCCAGTGCTAGTTATTACATCTTCTAACCCAGTTATTTCAGCTCTCTAAGGTTTTCAGAGTACTCTGGGTTGTTCTTGCAAAGAGAGAGGCAGGAGAAGAGTTCCTTCTGTATACTATCACTATAGCTAGAGGTGGGTGTTTCAATTTCTTTATTTGTGGCATCATCCTTTCTGAAATCACCTTTCATTTATTATCTGTATTTCATATGTACCTAGTTGTTTACATGCTGTTTCTCAACCCTCCCCTTACACTCTAAAAATGTGATCTTGAAGGCAGTAACTGTTTTTTTTACCTTTGAGTCCTCATCACTTAACAAAGTGATCAGCACACAGTAAACACTTAATACATACTTTAAAAAACCTATCTCTTGAGTTTAGTGCTATTATTATGAATAATTCACATTTATGATATCACTTTAAGGTTTGCAAAACACAACAATCCTGTGAGGTAGCCAGTCCAGGTATCATTATCCCCATTTTACACATGATAAAACTGAGCTTCAAGAAGCTGCAGTGACAAACTTAGCACACAACTGTATCAGATCCAGGAATGCTTTAGTACAAATTTGAACTCTTGCTTGTGTGCCTGAAATAGTGGGCTCCTACTATGAGATCTTACTGGTTTGTGCATGATATTGAGGTTTGGGTTCTTAAGGAGCTCGGTGGTCTTATGTCAGTGGAGTTAACAGCTAGTCAGTGGTCTGTGATGAACTGACTTAAAGTCACTTGTCTGAGCCACAGCAGTCTGAAACTCACCTTTACCTGAGAACAGATGGAAATAGAATAAAACACTAGGTATTCATGACCTAGTTCTTTTTCTAAAATACCTCACTGCTACATTTGGCATTTAGGTGATATATCATATTATTTCTCTTCCAGCAGATGGATTTCCTTGTTATGTCTTTTTTTTCAATCTTATATTTAAATGAGTTTGCATTCCTAAAGCATATGGGCAAATTTGTTGGAAGGAAATAATAATGAGGTGTGTCCTATATTATTTAAAATAATTATTTTAAAGTTACATGTGTATATCTGGACATATAATTCCTTTGGTGTAGGGAGCATCCACAACTCAAATGTAACTCAAAAGTCCTAGATGGGACACTGAACTGAGAGGATATCAGTCAATAATAGAACATTAATAAGAGGGTATTAATCAATAAACATTCACTAAATCAGCTATGTTCCAGGCATTGTGCTAAGTTTTGGGGATACAGAAAGAGGCAAAAGATGGCCCTTACCCTCTAGAAATTCACAGTTTAATGGGCGAGATTATAAATAAACAAATATATCCAAATAAGCTATATACAGGACAAATAGGAAATAATGAACAGAGAAAAGGCATTAGAGTTAGGAGGAGTTGAGAAAGGCTTCTTGTAGAAGATGGAATTTTAGCTGGGACATAAATGAAATCACAGAAACCAGGAGGAGAGATGAGAAAGGAGTATTCTAGGCACAGGAGACTGCCAGAGAAAATGCCCAGTGCTGAGAGATGGAATGTCTTGATTGTGGAACAAGTGGGAAGCCAGTGTCACTGGATCTACTGGTATGTGGTGGGGAGTGAGGCATAAGAAGACTAGAAAAGTACAAGGGGGCTATATAGTGAAAGGCTTTGAATACCAAACAGCATTTTGTATTCTATCCCAGAGACAATAGAGAGCCAATGGAGTTTGTATAGGAGGATTACATGGTTGGACCTGGTCTTTAGGAAAATTATTTTAGTGGCTGAATGGAAGGTGGATTGGAGTGGAAAGAAACTTGAAGCAGGCAGACCCACCAGCAGCAGATTAATGAAATAGTCCAGATATGAGGTAAAGATCTGTATTATGAATGGTAGCAGTGTTGGAGAAGAGAAGGGGGGCATTTTTGAGATGTTGCAAAAGTGAAATTGATAGACCATGAAACAGATTGACTCTGGCAGGGATGGGGGAAGAGAGAGAGAGAGAGAGAGAGAGAGAGAGAGAGAGAAGAGAAGAGAAGAGAAGAGAAGAGAAGAGAAGAGAAGAGAAGAGAAGAGAAGAGGAGAAGAGAAGAGAAGAGAAGAGAAGAGAAGAGAAGAGAAGAGAAGAGAAGAGAAGAGAAGAGAGGGGGGGGGGAAGAGAGAGGGAGAGGGTTTAAGGGGAAAGATAATGAGTTCAGTTGAATTTAAGATATCCTTTGGATATCCAGATGTCTGAAAGGAATTTGGCCATATGAGATTGTAGGTCAGCATAAAGGTTAGGTGGGATACGTAGATTTGAGGATCATCATCATAGGGATGATCATTAAGTCCACGGAAACTGATGAGATCACCAAGTGAAATCGTGTAGAGGGAGAAGGGAAGAGGGTCCTGGACAGAATCCTGGGTAAACCTATGGTTAGAGGTCATGAAATGGATGAGGATCCAGAAAAGCAAACTGATAAAGAGGTGTCAGATAGGTAGGAGGAAAACAAAGACAGAGTGGTATCCTGAAAACCTGGAGAGAAGACAGTATTATGGAAAAGGTGCTTAACAGTGACAAAGACTAAAGAGGGATCTTGGAGAATGAGGATTAAGAAATCTCACAACTAGTATATGTTAGAATTGGGACTTGAACCCAGGTCTTTCAGATTCCAAGGGCAGATCTTCTAACAAGTGTACCATGCTGCCTCTTCAAATAGACCATATAGCATATAATTTACAATGAACTAAATTGATTATTAAGCTTTAATTTCCCACTAAAGCCAAACTATCAAGTTAAGATAAATATATTGATTTAAGGTTTAAAAAGTGCTTTCTGACAATTGTGTGAGCTAAGTAGTGAATTGTCTTTTTTATGCAGATGAGGCAATGAAGGCATATTCATGTTAAGAGACTTGTCCAGAGTCACAACAGTAATTCTTTTCCAAACTATTGAGAAAATTTGGTGCTTTTGTTTGCAAAATATAATGTTTGTTCTGGGGAAGAACCTATAAAACACTGGAACCTGATGACTCAGGGAATATACTTTGCATTAATACTCTTGGACATCTGAATTTACATTCTACTTTTCTCCATTTTTAAAGTACAAAGAAATACCCTATGTAACTAATATTCTCCTCCAATGTATTGCAAGAGTCCTATAAAACCTTTCAGTTGCTATTAGGCCTATCATTTGATTTCCAGATATAAATATAATCTATTTAACATCATAGATTAACTGGATTGACTGAGTTAAATTTGGATAATTATAAAATCATAGCATTCATTTGTGAATAATAGAGATTTTTCATATATTAAGTGAGACAACCCTACTGGGACAGTGAAATGAGAACATGTAGATGCAAAGACTGGGCATGAAGGGAAGAAAGGATTTGAAGAAAGGAGGACCATTAGATGGGCAGCTAGATGGCACAATGAATAGAGCATGAGGCTTGGAATCAGGAAGACATCTTCATGAGTTCAAATCCAGCCTCAGACACTTATGAGCTCTGCCAGAATGGGAAAGTCACTTAACCCTGCTAGCCTCAGTTTCCTCATCTATAAAGTAAGTTGGAGGAGAAAATGGCAAATCACTCAAGAAGATCTCAAAATGGGGTCATAAAAGTTGGACATGACTTAAAGGACTTAATAACAAAGAGCCTCAGATAGATCACCACTCAAAGTAAGACAAAAGCCAGTCTTTCCTGCTTTATGAATATTTCCTAAGAAAAAGATTCAAATATTTCCAGATGCAAACATTCACAGCTTCATAAATACTTAGAATGGATTTTGGCTTTGCAATCATTTATTATAATGACTATTTGGTTACACACATTTTTCCAGATCTATTCATTATTACAGACAGAAGGTTTTTACCTTTGTAGTTACCAGTAGACAGCAGGTTTAAGAATAAGAGCACTTGACTTTTATTCTCTTTTTCCCACTGGCCTAGGAGTCTCTGTGTGCATGTATCTGTATCCACATGTGTTTCATAAGTTAATGGGTAAAGAATGCTTTGTATTTTATAGGTTTTCCTATTACTTTTTGGTAGTGGGATTTAACTGCTACATTATTTGACTTCTGTGATTAGCTTGATTTCTAAGTAGAGAACATGCTGAATGGGGGATCAAACTGAGAATACAAGCCATCCCAAAGGTCTTAGAGCAATTTTATGCCTAAAACTGCATTAACTATTTACTTTCTACTCACTGGGCCTGAGCATACTGTGAGGTCCACTAAGGTGAAGTGAGAGACTTCCATTACATTTCAGTAGTGATTCATCTGTGATGTTGATTTCTTTCTTTTTTTTTTGCAGGGCAATTGGGGTTAAGTAACTTGCCCAAGGTCACACAGCTAGGTTTTTGTTTGTGTGTGCGTTAAGTGTCTGAGGCCAGATCCGAACTCAGGTCCTTCTGACTCCAGGGCTGACGCTCTACTCACTGTGCCACCTAGCCGCCCCCGATTTATTATTTTTTTTTAAATGTGAGTGGAAAATCTAGGTTACCTACACTGTTAGGAACATGTTGGGACCCCTCCCCAAGATTACATTTCTGTGGGGGTTCATGTAGTTCAATATTTGTAAGGCTACCAGCATTAGCACTGTGGAGACCCATTGAGAATTAAAACAAACAAACAAACAATTTTCCCCCCAAGGACTAAGCTATAATTTGGCAGCAGTTTTTTTTTATTGATTTTTTCCTCCAGTGCAAATTCTAATAGATATCTGGAGAAACTAATTTAAAGAACACACAGATAATAGTTTCAAAGTGTTATGAGCCATATTGTTGAACTGTCATGGAACCTTTGTGGATAGCCACCATTGCAATTCGTTTGGTGGAAGACTTGTGTGCTCAGTGGCATTATGTGACCTTCACGAAGGACTGTTAGGAGAAAAAGGAACAAATTTCTAGCATTAGGTAAGGGAACTCACTACTTAGTTGTTAGAATGGCTCTTTGGACAGCTCATTGCCTGCTCAGCTGACGTGAGGCTAGGCTCTGCCTCAGAGATGCTAGCTGTTTCACCTGTATTTCAGTTTTGTTGCTGTATTTTTGCAGCTGGCCCCACTTAAGCCCAAAGTATAGTGTAGTGGACAGAACAGTGAAATTAGTTATAGGACCTCAGTCAAAACCCTAACTCTGCCATTTATTACTTGTTTGACCTTAAGTGATTCGCTTTACATTTCTGGCCTTTAAACAGCTATGTTGATATGTGTCTTGGGGGTATTATTAATTGTCTTTTAAAATTAGCTTTCAGAGACCACATAAGCCATATGCCTGAGAGTGATTTATCACTTTCTTTAGCTTATTTTTCCCACCTCCATCTTTCCACTAGATGGCACCAAAAGAAGTCTCATAGCTACTTGCTATAAAACACTTCACCTCACACCAGTAAATAGGTGTTGGTCTAAAGGGCTTCCAAGATCGTTGCTTTAAGATACTTATTTATTCCTCTTCAGAATATCTCCATATCTCAATGACTACTGGGGTGATTTTCTTTTATGTATTCCCCACCTTAAGGACAAGCAGCTTGCTTTCCCATCCTGCCTGGAACTTCTCCAATTTTCTGAGCCTGAGGTTAAGCCTTGTCCTCCCCCTCTCTGCTCCCTCTCCCCTTATCTGTCTCCACTCCCTTCTCCTTTTCATTCCCATGAAGCCCTACCATGCAAATATTCTTGAAGTTTGATTAGTCTGAAATAGGTGTCAAAATCCTGGTGGTGGGAAAGGGATGTAAACAATGAATTTTCTGCTGGCATTTTTGCCACCCCCAACCAAGAGTTTTATGTGAGTAGAATCCTTTTCACAAAGAACTTAGATATGCATTGCTATATTAAATGATAATTTTTGACTAAAATATGCCCTTGGATTGGGCATATTTTCTTATAAAGCACAAACTGTTTACATATTTATATTCAAAACATTTCTATAAAGTACTGAAGGGCAGGAATAATTCCTACTTGACAGATGGGGAAACTAAGGCTCATGGAGATTAAATAATGTGCTAGAGATCACATGATCATTAACAGCACCCCAACAAATTGAATGTGTGCTTTTTGCAGGATACTACATTAGATTAAAAAAAATTATCAGCATGGAGGACATGTTTTCTTTTGGTTTCTGAAGCAGTCTAGTCTTTTTTTTTTACCATAAGATGACATATTTTCTTTTCAAATGAGTGCTTTTACATATTTAGTATGGGAGATGCAACACTCTTCTGTTTGTCCAGTAACATCAGTTTTAAAGGAACAGTTAAGTTGCAAAGGTCAGTGTGGTGCGTTAGAACGAGGCCCTGGGCTTCAATGCTAGCTCTTCTGTTTAATACGTGTCTTACTTTGAACAAGTTACTTAAATTCTCTTGGCCTCAGTTCTAAATCATAGGATTATAGGATCAAAAGGGGAAAGCACCTCAAAGGCCAGTTAGTCCAACTTCTTCGTTTTATAGATGAAAAAGCTGAGACCCAGGGAGACTAAGCAACTACCTGGAGGTCACAGATTGTATGTAAGTACAGATCCAGGATGTGCCCCCTAGTCCCTACAGCTCTAAATCTAGAAGTTTTTCAACTATGCCATTTTGTGTTCTCATTGTTCTCCCAAAAAAACATGTTCATTCCCATCTCTCTGTCTTTGGTCATGGTACTCTCCTTACCTTACTCTTCTCCAAATTTTATGAATTCTTCAAGGCTACCTTAATTTTAAAGTCTTATTTGACTAACAAATCTAATAAATCACAGGATTTATCTATTTTAAAGTTTATTGTTCTTTTAATGTTATATATAAAATTATAAATTGAACTTCTATATACTAAAATGACTTATACCTCCCTACTCCTGTAACAAAGAATAAAGAGGACAGAAAAAATATTTTGGCAGCACATCATTCAAATTTGACTGTGCATGCAGTTTTCCATGTCCATAATCTCCCACCTCTGCAAAGAAGGAAGGGTGATCATAAGACCTAGCACAGAAAGAGAACTTGGAGATCATCTGGTCCGAAGATGAAGAGACACTCTCAGACAGGTTAAGGTAGCTCTCATTAAGGTAGTCTTCCATTTCTCTCTACTTCAAATATATTTGACTTTTCTTCCTAGTTAGACTGCAAGGCCTTTGAAGATATTAAAAATAATATTTCTTTCCTGTCCCCCCAGTTTCTGATTCACAGAGCTAGGCATATAGCAGACAAATTCTCTTGTTAATAAAATGAATGACAATTTTCTGGCATCTTATGCAGCGATTTGAGTAATTTTATCATTTGAAAGTTAACTTTTGAAGGAGAAGTGAACAAGGCCATGTCTTTAGCCACTTCCTCTAATGAGAAGGGCTGAAATCTACTCAAATTGAAGATTCATTTATGCTCTGTTAGGACAATGACATTGATTAGTTTTAATGCTGATTTCCTCTTCCATTTTGTTCACAGCTGTGTAACTCAACTCAACAAACATTTATGCAACAAGCCTGCATTCAGCCCCTGTTGTAAAGATTACTAATGGATTTCTTTAAGCACCCTGAAATAGTCGCATTTTTACACTGAATTATGAATTGTATCTCAAAAGAAATTGCCCCAGCATATCTGTAAAACTTGTCACTTCAATGAAACTGTGAAATAAAAACCCTCCAAGTTACCAGTGATGTACCTTGTGCCCTAAAAAATAACAATGAATATTATTGTGTGAAAGTAGATGGTAGAGAAAACTAATTATCCTCATGTAACCATAGAATGATTGTTGCTCTTCTGTTACTTGGGCTCTTCTGTTCCTTGGGGAAAACAAACAAGGAGAAAAGGAGTAGTGTTGGTATAAAGGGGAGTCCTACCTACAACAAGTTCAGTCACACATGGAGAAGAGGGGCAGCATTCTAGCCCTTACAGTCTTTTCCTCCTCTTCCTGTGCCATCCAATTAGGAAGGGAGGAATCAAGAGAGAGGTTCAAGGCGATAAGAGTCTTGGCATGGTGGCTATGCTATGCCAAGTAGAGCCAGTAGAGTACCAAGAGGTGAGGTATAAGGAGACTAAGTATGGCAGGGGAAAAGTAGCCATGGCTACTAGCTAGGTAGTGAACATAGTAAATAAAAGTGCTAGACTTGGAGTCTAGAAGACGAGTTCAAATGCTACTTCAGACACTTCTGATTCATCTGACCCTGAGAAAAGCTTTTAATGAGACTCAGTTTCCTCATCTGCAAAATAGGGATTATACTAGCACCTATTTCACAGGGTTACTGTATTGAACATATGCAATAACATTTGGAAAGTGCTTTGCAAACCTTAACATTACATAAATGCTAGCTATTTGTCAATAATAATTAAAATTATAATAAGATAATTATAATTATTGCCATCTTGGTTCAACATACTTTTGAGTAATAGCATTCGGCTAAATTTCATTCATAAATCAATTCCATAAGAGCTGTTCCTTAGCTTTGAGGCTCCAATCAAAGTTTAGTTACAGACTGGGCTGTGGTCCTTCCATGTAATTTAAAAAGTTGTAGTAGAAAAAGAAATCAGTGCTGCTTAGCAATCAAGATACACTTAATTTCTAGTCTCTCTGTAACCTGAAGGGAAATTTAGAAAGGCCCTTCAGTACATTAGTGCAGTGACCTTTTGCTTCATCTTCAAATAGCCTAAAGCTTCAAGATAAAATCATGGGTTTTTATATTTTCAGAGCCATCTGTGCCCACATAGCAATATTATTTACACCTAATTCTATATTCATTATGTTCCCCAATACAATTTAAATATGATTCTGCCTTAATATAAAGTTCAATCCTTTGAGCTACTATTTTTATAATAGAATGTTTTATGGGATGGAGCCAAGATGGCAGAGTAAGAGCAGGAACTTGCTTCAGCTCCTGCTCCAACCACCTCCAATACCAGTGAAAAAAATACTCTAAACAAATTTTAGAGCTACAGAACCCACAAAGTGACAGAGACAAACAGATCTCCTGCTGAAGGCAGCCTGGAAGGCCAACAGGAAGGATCTGTTGCACCGGACTAGGAACCCAGCACAATCCCGCACAAGCCGCAGGCCCAGACCTGGGGTGGCCCTGACTACCTGCCCAGACCTCCAGAGGAGCCTTCAGGAGAGTGAATCACCAGCAGCTGTGGTGGTTTCCAGACTTCTCAACCCATAAATGCCAATGAGAAAGTAAAAGGTCAGTAGGGAACTCTGTTGGAACTGGGTGATGGAGGAGCATGTTCCAGCCCCTGCCCCTAGGGCGATAGGTGGTAGAGGCATGGTGGCTGAGGCTGCTGCTGTGTAGCTACCTCTGGGGCTCCTGGCCTACAGATTGTAGGGGGACCAAGTGACCATTTAAAGGGTAATCACTCTTGCTTTCACCTGCTTGGATCTTGTCTGCAATCTTGGGCAGTGATCCTGGAGTGAGGAATGCCTGTGTGCCAAAGTTTGTGGGGGCTGTAGAGAGGGCACCCTTCTAATAGCTGTGGCAACTGTGAAAAGCCCCAAAATTTAGGACAAAGCTCTCTCCACTCTGGAAGCAGAGTTCTACACTGGCAAAGAGCTCAAAGGTCAAATAATTGGCTAGCAAGGTGAGCAAGCAGAGGAAGTACAATCAGACCATAGAATCCCCTTTTGGGGACAAAAAGGATCAAAACATGGAACCAGAAAAGGAAAACAAAGTCAAAATTTCTGCATCAAAAGCTTCCAAGAAAAATATGAATTGGTTATAGGCCATGGAGGAACTCAAGAAGGATTTTGAAAATTAAATAAGAGAAGTGGAGGAAAAACTGGGAAGAGAAATGAGACTGATGCAAGAAAATCAGGAAAAGCAAGTCAACAGCCTGCTAAAGAAGAGCCCCAAAATACTGAAGAAAATAACTCCTTAAAAAAATAGACTAACTCAAATAGCAAAAGAGCCGAGACAAAAACTGTTACAATGGAGGGGAAGAGCAGGAAAGTGAAAGGGAATGGGTCAACCTTACTCACATTGAATTTGGATTAAGGAGGGAATAACATACATATTCAATTGGGTATCTTACCATACAGGAAAGTAGGGGGGGAAGTGAATAAGAGGGGGGAGGACAGAAGGGAAAGCAGATTGGGGGAGAGGGTAGTTAGAAGCACACATTTTTGAAAAGGGACAGGGTCAAAGTAAAAAAATAGAATAAACGGGATAGGATGGAGGGAAATACAGCTTTTCACAATGTAAATACTATGGAAATGTTATGCATAACTACACATGTACAACCTATATTGAATATCTCATCTTCCCAGTGAGGGTGGGTGAGAGAAAGAAGGGAAAGAATCTGGAAATCAAAATTTTAAAAACAAATGTTAAAAATTGTTTTTTTTTTACATGCAACCAGGAAATAAGATATATAGGCAAAGGAGTACAGAAATCTATCTTGCCCTACAAGAAATAAGGGGGGGCATGGGGGAGGACATAAGAAAGAACAGCTTGGGGAAAGGGATATTCAATAGGCTCACTATATAGGGGTGGAGGGTAGGGGAAAGATGGGGACTTGTGGAAATGCATGTTGAAAAGTAAAAATAAATAAAAATAAATAAATAATATATTTAAAAAAGAATGTTTTATGTTAAATTGACATATTGCTTATGCAGAAAACTATTTTAATATGAAGACCTTGGCATCTAGTAATAGTTACTGTGTATACTATATGGTCTGAATTTCTGGGGATTAATAGTAATTCACAGAGATTAATAATAATTCATATGATCATTTTCCATGTCTGTATTGTTATTTTAAACTTCTCTGTAATTAGCAGAAAACATTGAAAAACAAAGACTGCCTTTCAAAATCTAATGTCATCCAACAGTTGGATCTTATTTAATTCTCAAAAAATTTGGTCTTGGGGCAGCTAAGTGGTGCAGTGAATACAGCAATGGCCCTGGCATCAGGAGGAACTGAGTTAAAATCCGGCCTCAGACACTTAACAGAAAACAAGCCGTGTGACCTTAGGCAAGTCACATAACCCCAGTTGCCCACCTTCCCCCCTCCAAAAAGCAAAAATAAAAATCTAAAAAAAATTGGTCTTATATAGTGTAGTTGCAAAGGCATTAGACTCAGAGTCAGTTCACCTGGGTTCAAAATTTTGAATTCCAACCAAAGACATTTTGCTAATGGAGTTTTCATGGAATGTTGTTATCTAGTTTGGCATAAGATGAATTCATCTACCTGGAGATTCCTCAATAAAGGCCTGTAGGAAAGCACTATAGTTGAGTTCCAGAGTGTATTATTGTGTGGGTATTATAATCATACCAATTGTGTGAGTGCATGCTTGTGTGTGTGCAAAGACATGGAGATATAGATATCCATTCATATGTAGTCATATTCACAAATATATAGGGTGTCCCAAAAGATTTAGTGTAACTTTAGTAACTTTAGAATTATAACTATAACAAACTTACAAAGTCCATTTGAAAGTTTAATTATTTAAATTTCTTTTGCACCTGGTTTTGTGGAATTTGGATAATCTTTATCTTTAATTTCAAAAGTACATGGCATCTAGCAGTTATGCATTACACATGTGATGGTTTCTGGATGACACTTTTGCAGACTACAGGATGTGTAGAAGTCCTCTTACTTGGGTCACCAGATCTATTTCCATTAGACTTTTTCTCATAGGCTCATGTCAAACTCAAGTATGCACCACAATCTCATTGTCTGGATCATCTTAATGTTGGGATCATAAACTCAGTTTTTTGAGTTTTTACCAATTTCAAAAATTAGCTACTGCAATGTATACATAGCACAAGATAATATTTATATTGAATATGAATAAGATCATAAAATTTTTTAAAATTAAAGTAATTAACCTTTCAAATATTGCTTTTTATAAATTGGTAACATTTATAATTCTTGTTATTAAAAAAATTAAAACAATACTAAGATTTTTGGGACACTATGTGTATATGATATCTTCCCAACTTTGGAATGATCTGTTGTAAGGCAACTTATTAATATTATCATTTTTATAGTCATGGGTAATTATAATATAGCTCTATACCTCTAATTTCACTAGTATAGAGAACTTGCTGTTGAGAAAACTCTTTCCCCAGTTTAGGCTGACCCCTGCTTTGCAAATACATCATTTTAGAGGCATATAGCCTAAGGCATTGAGAGATTAAGTGATTTCACCAGGGTTGTACAACCAGTATTTGTCAGAGGAAGGATTTTAACCCAGGTCTTGCTGATTCTGAGGCCGGCTCCCTGTTACTATACTAACTGCTTCTCATGTATCTATTTTATACCTATACCTATCCTTGAACATATAGCTGCATATGTACACTCAGCATTTCTCACAAGCATCCCATTATCTCCACAACAATTCTAATTTGTTCCCTCTTCTCTCAATGGGATTACTGCAGCAGACTCTTTGTATCTAACCTTGCTCCTCTACAATCCATTTTCTATATAACTGCCAAATATGCCCAAGGCATAACTCTAAACATGTCACTCCCCTGCTGAAGGATGTTCATTGGCTCCCTATTAACTCTAGAATGAAAACCAAACTTCTCTTTTTATTTAAAACTCCTCATCTGGATCCACTCTTCAATCCAGGGCTTTTTAAGCACTACCTCTCCCAGACTCATCTATTCTAGTCCCAGGCTCTATCCATACTTAACAGTCTCACCAAATTGGCTTGCTTACTGTTCACTACACAAGCATTGCATGTCTTGCCTCTTGTGTAGCCTTTCACACAGGCAGCCTGGTGTGACTGAAATGCCTGCCTTCCTTATTTTATTCTCTTAGATGCCCAAGCTCTCTTCAGGACTAAAATCAATCTCTTTCCTCATTTTCCCACTACTTATTTCTCTCTCAAACCATTTTGTATTTATTTTGTATATATCATTTATTTAATGTTCTGTGAACATGTTCTACCTCCTAACTCCTGGGAGAATATAGGGTTCTTGAGGGTAGGAACTATCTCACTTTTCAAATTTTAACCCTAATGCCTAATAGTGCCTGGTATTTGATACATTCTTGGTAACTGATTGATTGGCATGTATATTTATACAAAACTATATGTATATATACAAACACATACTCACATAGATCTATAGGGATATGTTTGGTGAATTCATTAATATATGATATTTTCACATGAGAAACTCCCTCTAAGTTCTGTGTAACTCATAGTCTTAGTTGTTACTCATTTCAGTCATATCCAACTCTTTGTGATCACATTTGGGGTTTTCTTGGCAAAGATACTAGGTTTGTCATTTCCTTCTCCAGCTCATTTTACAGATGAAGAAACTGAGGCAAACTGAGTTAAGAGACTTGCCCAGGGTCATGTAGCTAGTAAATATCTGAGGTCAAATGTGAACTCAAGTCTTCCTAATTCTAGTCCTACACTCTATCTGATGTACTACCTAATCTTATAGAGCTACCTAGATTATTAAGAAGTTGTGACTTCCCCAGAATCACACTGTCAGTATATGCCAGAGGTGAAGTATAAAAAGATTTTGCTGGATTTGAGGCAAATTTGATTAGTTCTCTACTAATTATATTCAACTGCCTCTTGTTATATGAACATGCATACATGTATGTATATATAAGCAGTACATGTGTAAACACATGTACATATTTGTATACATATATCTATACACAGAAGTATACAACTACAAATACACACAGATAAAATGTATATAGATTTTTAAAAAGATGATCTATACAAGTACATAGCTTGTCCAGGTAATGAATGAATTTATTTAATGGAATTAGGCACACTGGTAGAGAAATTAATAATGCCATAAAATTGTTTTACTTCTAGATTTAGAGCTGAAAAGGACCCTAGACCTCATTTAATCCAACCCCTTCATTTTAAAGAAGAGAAAATTGAGTCACAGAGAGGTTATGGGTTTTCTAAGTTCACATGAGTAGTAAGCATCAGAGCTAAAGTCCTTTCTCTAAATAAGGAAGGACATAAACCCAATATTTTTCTCCTTCTGAATGTATGCTCACAAATTATATTATATTTCTGAATGTTGCCCATTATTACATTTCTAGCTTATTTGAAGCATGTCTACAAAACAGAGGTAGCTTATAATATTCTGGGAGCCCAGTTGTCCCTGAAGAAATACTTAGAATATGTTATGACATAGCAAGCATATGAAGAGAGAAATGCCACCTTTCTACTTCTTCCTGCCTAAAACTCACCCAACTCTCCTCTAAGTTTAAGTAACATTCACTATGCAACGTCCTATAATTTCTTCAAGCCACCATCCTATATTTCTTAAAGTGCAAGTTCCAATGGAAACAAAGATAACTCATCTTAAAGAAATTAAATGGGTAGCTTAGGCTTGGGTGCTGAGTCCAGAACCCACCATTTTTTAACTTCCTCTTTCATATTTTCTTTTTTACAATATGGCACAATTGGTAGTTAAGAAACATCTGCTGGGTACAGAGCCTTGTAATGAGTATATGGAAGATGCCAAATAAACTAAAACCTGACCTCTGTTCATGTGGAGCTCAAGGTATATTAGAGGAATAAAATGTGCCTTTTGTTGTTCTTTCAGTTGTGTTTGACTTTTCTTGACCTTATATTGGGTTTTCTTGGCAAAGAACCTATTTACCTTTGGAAAGAAATATAAATTCCTCTGTTTGATACTTAAACACTTCCAGAATTTGGTCTCAATTTACTTTTACAGTACTCCCTTTCGTGAATTCTATGATCTGCCCCATCTCCCTTGCTCTTCTTCACACAAAGCACCCAAGTTCCTCCCTCCATGTCTTTGTACTAGCTCTTTTCTATACCTAGAACATACACTATGTCCATACCTGGTTTCCTTCAAGGCTCACCTCAATTATTAACCTAGACATGAAGCCATTTCTAATTTTCCCAGTTATTAGTACTGTTGTTCAGTTGTTCAGTCATATCCAATTCTATGTGACCTCATGGACATAGTTCATGGGGTTTTCTTGGCAAAGATGTTGGGATGGTTTGCCATTTCCTTCTCCACTGTGCTCCCATTTCATAGATGAGGAACTGAGGAAAATAGGGGTTGTCATTTGCCTAGTGACTTATGTATCTAGTAAGTGTCTATAGCTAGATTTGAACTTAGATCTTCCTGACTTGTACTCTATCCACTAGATTCCCCACCAGTACTTACACACCTCTAAATAAGCACATATCTATTTTCTATTTTGTATAAAACTATATATGTGAATGTTTCTACTCTTGTTATTTTGTCAGTTCCTCAAGATCCAGGGACTCCAGCTCATAGAATAAGTGCTTGTTGGTTAAAAGAATGACTGAAAACTCTAACAAAGTGAGGGTTTCTTGGTTATCCTGAATGGCAGGTTTGAGGGATGCTCTTTAAAGACATATATGAGAAACAAAACATGCCTGAGCCTTGTTATGTTTGGACATTAATAAGACCATGTTTCAAGCTACATCTCACTTCAATATTTTAAGTATTAGGTTTTGAACTGTTTAAGATGGTGGTCAAGTATGGTGGTTCACATGCAATCCTAGCTACTAGGGGAAACTGACACTGGTAGATTGCTTGAAATTGGGATCTCTGAGCTGCAAGCCTATCATGTGTATCCACTGAATATGTCACTAGAAAAGTGAGGCCCTAGGAGTAGGGGCTACCAGACTTCTTAAGGAGAGGCAAACTGACCAAGGTCAGAAATGAAGCAGATCAAAGCTTCCATACCCATCAGCAGTGGAGTCAGATCAGTAAGTGGCTGCTATACTGTCAGCCTGGGTGAGATAAGCAGACCTAGTCTCAAAAAAATCTTCCCCAGAACCTCAAAACAAAGTGTAGGATGACATAGGGCTTAATGTATATACCTTACAAAGACTAATTGTAGGGACTCAGCGAGTTTAGCCTGGAGAAGACAAAAAAATTGGGGATAGGGAAGAATGATACCTTTCTTCAAGTATGTAAAAAGCTATTATGTTTAGTGAAGGATTAGAATTGTTTAATTTGGTTTGAGGGGGCAGAACCAGGAGCAATATGGGAAAGAAAATGGGAAGAAAAGTTTGTAGCCATGTAATTAAAAACTTCAAAAAATTAGTGGCATGGACTATTTTTGTAGTAGTAGGTTTTCCCTCAAGATCCTTGAAGACTAGAGGTCTTCAAGCAAAGTTTGAAGGATCAGTTATTTAGAATGTCATTGTTCAGGTATGGGTTGGACTAGGCTACTGAAGTACCATTAACCTCTGAGATTCTATGATGAAGTATTTGCTGAGCTTTGATTATGTTCCTATCATCTCTGGGCCAGACACTACTGGGGTACATTCATTAGATCTGGTTTCTACTTTCAAATTGCTAAGACTTAAACTACATGGAAATTTGTATTTTAGTCTGGCATAAAGAATTAAGGCAGAGGAATCATTCTTGAGTGATAGAATTTCTGGAATTAGACAGCCTTTCTGGGGTCCTTCAAACCATAATATCAGCAGCCAACTAGCCAGAGAGATGTCTCTATTTATAGCTCTAGGGAAACAGCAGAGGAACCAAGAGTCAAAAGAATTGCCTTGCAGATCTTGGGATTTCTGTTCATAAGCTAAACAGAAAGAACCAGAATTCCAAGTAAGAATCCAGGTTGGCTTACCTTGTCTTCAAGAAGGTTTTTCAATCAATTATTGAAAAATTGTTCTTACAAAGAGGAATATTACATAACATCATATTCTTCTCCATATTCAAGGCCACTGAATAAGGAGATGCATGATCATTGAAGGTGTCCTTCAGTATTAATTAATCAATCAATCAATCAGTAAACATTTGTAAAGTGCTTACTGTGGGCTAGACACTTTGCCATACTCCAAGGATACAAAAACTAGAACAAGATGTTATATAAGACATTTTAGAAGATGTACCACAAAAGTCTGAAGAGAAGAAATATTTCTTACTAATAGCAAAATGGGCAGCTAAGTGGTGCAGTGGATAGAGTGCTGGGTCTGGAGTCAAGAAGACTCATTTTCCTGAGTTCAAATCTGGCCTCAGACACTTCCTAGCTATGTGGCCCTTGGCAAGTCACTTAACACTATTTGCCTCAGTTTCCTCATCTATAAATTAAAATGGAGAAGAAATGGCAAGCCACTCCAATATCTTTGCCAAGAAACCCCAAATGGGGTCATGAAGAGTTAGATGTGACTGGAAATGACTAAACACAATTGTAAAATGCATGACAATGCCACCTTAGTGAAATCCATAACAATTTTAAAAAGATCAGCTTAGCTATCTACACTGAAAAAATAAAATGGATGAAAAACCATATAGTATCCACACTGGAACAGTTGGATGGGTATACTATCAAATATATATACAATGGACAGGCATTGCAGATAGACAAAGAGCCAGTCCAAAAATTGAGGAGGCAGGGAAGGAGGAGTCTTGGTAATACCACATTTGGGAAAATCTACTGTAGTTTTGATAATCCCAGAATCCTACTTCCACTAAAGCATACCTCCCTAACACTTAGATTCTCAGCTATGGTATGTGACTATAGTTCATGGAACAGCACAATCTTGAAATTAGCATTTAAAATAGTATAAATATTTTAATGGAAAGATGCATGATAAACATGGGCAGATTACTAATGACAAAATGTGCATTAGATTTAGTGGAGGAAAGAAAAAAATTACTGAGGACAAATATGGCTAGGAGAAGAAGGTAAGCTGAGTAAAAACCAAGAAAGACAGTTAAACTGAGAATTACAGTGTTCTTGAAGTAACAAGATGGAGGATTTAAGCATATTAGGTGATGCTCTAGATCTTTAGAATATACTAAAACACTGCATAGGGTTGTGAGATGAGTTTTTACTAGAAACTAGTTTTTTGCAATGAAAGAAAAATATAGAAATTTTAATGGATGGTAAACCAAATATAAGCTAACAGTGTTCTATGGCAGACAAGAAAGCTAATGGAGATTTTAGTCTGCGTTAAGAGAACCATTACTTTTAGCAATAAAGAAGCACAGATCTTTCTACATTTCACTCTATCCAGGTTACATTGAAGGACTAAGTCCAGTTGTAGGCGCCATAGTTGAGGTAGGACACTGATAAACTGGAGGGTATACAGAGAAAAGTAACTAGAATACTGAAGGGCCTCTAGTTTAGGGCACATAAGCATTGGTGAAGCATGTCTAGCTAAGAGAAGACTCAGTGGAATATAATAGTTATCTTCAAGTATTTGAAGGCCATCACGTGGAAGGAGAATTGGACATGCTCTGCCTGGTTCTAGAGAGGATCCTTGATGTGAATTCTGGTAGGGTCCTCAGTTTAGTCAGTCAATTGATAAGCACTTAAGTACATACTGTATTCCAGAGTGCTAAGCCCTGGGGATACAAAGCAAAGCAGAAATAAGTCCTTATCTTCCATCTAGTACAAACTCCTTATTTTACAGGTGAGGAAACTGAGGCATAGCAAAGTTAAATGACTTTCTCAAGGTCAGGCAGTAAGAATTTGAACCTTGGTCCTCTGAGTCTAGGCTCAGAGTGCTTTCCCTTATATCACATGATTTTCCCATGGAGTCAATGAATGGCATTTGCAAAGATGCAAATTTATTCTTGATGTTAGGGAAAACTTCCTAACAATTATGGTTGTCCAAAAGATGAATGAGCTAACTTGGGAAATGATTCCAAAAGACTTCACTAGTGGTCTTTAAGTCAAGGTTGGATAGCCTTGGAGGACTAGGTATGGGTTGGACTAGATAGCAACTGAAGTTTCTTCTGAATCTGAGATACCTTAATTCTGTGATTGGAAGAATACCATAAATGGGTGAATGAAGGAATTATGTTATAGTGAGGTTTTGTGATTTTCTGTTGGGCATTATAAAACTGTAATCATGTTATCACAAAATGACGTGGTTTTAAACACTCTATTGTTGCTACTCTTCAGTCATTTTAGTCATGTCCTGTTCTTCATGATTCTATTTGAGGTTTTCTTGGTCAAGATACTATTGTGATTTGCCATTTCTTTCTCCATCTCATTTTACAGATGAAGAAAATCAGGCAAACAGGTTAAGTGACTTGCTCAGGTTCATAAAGTTTAGGAAGTGTCTGAGGTCACATTTGAACTCAGGAAGATGAGTCTTTCTGACTCCAGACCCAATACTCTATCCACTGTAGCAACTAGATGCACCCTCCTGCCCCTCCCCTCCCCTCAACACTCTTAGGTGGTTTGTAATACTCAGGCATTAAATGATTATGCATTGACTGCTTAAATCAGCAGACAGTGTTCTCTTAGTCATGCATAAAAGCAAGTTTAGAACCACAGATAGAGTAACATCTAAGATATAGTATAGTTTGGTTTATTAACATTATTAGGCCTGATCAAGAAACATTTTGCTTCTTAAAATTAGTAAGCATTCTTTTCTGCTTTTAGGTATCACTGAATTAAAGTTCTTTCCATTTTTTAGTCATTTAGCAAATATAAGCCCCCAGGGAAGGAGAAAATCTTCCAAAGCAGGGAGTTTTATTTTATCTCTGCATCCATAGTACCTAAAAGGACATCATGCACACTTAATATACTTTTGTTGAATTGAATTAGTTCAAGCCAAGATTACTGATAGTTATTTTAATCAAGAGAACTTCCAAAAATAGGTTGCTGATTGGTTCCTTCTCTTCTATATCACTATCTAATTCCTTAGCCATTAGTTATAAACACTGAATTTTGATCTATATTTCTGTGCCTGACCATTATTCATTTATTCAGTTTGGAATATTAATTAATGGCAGTAGCATTTGTTAAAATATGACAAATGACATGGATTACTTATAATTCATGGGCAATTCAAGCCCCTGGCATCAGCCACCCCCTTTTTAAAGAGTGTACTTCCTAGGCAGATTTGCTTATAGAAAACATGGTTCACTGCAGGTTTCAGGCCAGCACCAAGACTACAATTAATTGTATTGCCATTGAATTTCAGATTGATTTTAATTTAACAAATTATGTAGTTCTTGAGGGGGCAGTTGTTAACCAGAAACCAACTGTGGCAAACTGTGGCAGCTCAGCCTCTTTCAATGTTGTTTCAGTAAAATGCAATAGCTGCTCTCTGTGGATGAACCAGCAATCTTTTTTTTTAAGTTAAATAATTTAAAAAGGAGAGAGAAAGCAAGTATGAGAGCCCAGTCAGCCAGCCATTCACAAAGGCGACTGTTCCAGTCTCTCCATCTGTGAATGTTCTCCGGCTTAGTGATTGCATCGATGCATGTATTCTATGCAATTCAGGGACACAAGTGCATGATTATTACAATGACAGCTTCACTGACAGCCTATCTGCCTTGGGCAATTTATGTTTTCTATAATGAAAAGCCCTGGCAATTTCATCCTATTTGGCATAAAGCATGAGACAGGATTCGTGGTCTGGAAAAGCAACCAAAAGGAATTACTCTAACATTGATGATATGTCTTTGCCCACCATGTTTGCATATATCACAGCTGTTGCTTAGGCAAACAAATGCCTTAATTCCCTAATACCCTCCACAACCACACCCCAAACCTTGAATTTGCTTAAAAGAAAATGTTTCAATAAAGGATCTCGATACTTTCCAAGGCATTTTTTTTAACTGTCTGGTAGATGATAAACTGAATGCACTTCAGGGCATGGGCTAGCACTTGTTGAACTAGACTGAACCGAAGATAACTCATCTTAAAGAAATTAAATGGGTAGCTTAGGCTTGGGTGCTGAGTCTAGAACCTGCCATTTTTTACTTCCTCTTTCATATTTTCTTTTTACAGCATAGCACAATTGGTAGTTAAGAAACATCTGCTGGGTACAGAGCCTTTTAATGAGTATATGGAAGATGCCAAGTAAACTAAAACTTGGTCTCTGTTCATGTGGAGCTCAATGTATATTAGGAGATAAAATGTGCCTTTTGTTGTTGAGTTCTTTCAGTTGTGTTTGACTTTTCTCGACCCTATTTGGGGTTTTCTTGGCAAAGAAACTAGGATGGTTTGCTATTTTCAGCTTGTTTTACAGTGAGAAAACTGAGGCAAAGAGGGATAAGTGACTTGTGCAGGGTCACACAGCCAATAACTGTCTAAGGCTGGATTTGAACTCAGGTCTTCTTGACTTCAGGCCCGGCACTCTACTGTACCAAACCAGCCTTACCATATATATTGCTATAATGTAGTGTCACCATGCTAAGTACATTATAGAAGGTCATGGTACTATGTGAGGTTAAACGTAAGTTGCTGTCATTTCTTGTAAGATCAAGAAAGGCTTCATAGAGGAGGTGGCTTTAAGAAGAAATAGGAATTCAATAGACAAAGCTGTGGGATAAAGAGCAGAAATCTCAGTTGTTCTTAATATAGATCCCCATACAAATTTAAGCTAGTCTTCCATTGAATATGCTAGGCTTGTCATTAGGTCTAACTATACAGGAGAGTAAGAAGGGACATCAGACATTGTCTAGTCAAGCTCTCATTTTACTGATAAGGCAAGTGATACCCAGAGAGAGATTTACCTAAAGTAGCACAGGGATTTTCAACTTGATCTTTGGACTTACAATACAGTGCTCTGTTAGGCAAGTTGCAGTCAAGTAATAGGCTAATTCCACTTTATTTCTAAAATGGGTACAAGAATGGATAACCATCTACCTTCCAGGGTGATAGTTTATATGGATTATTGGCTAAGGATTAAATACTTTGAAAATGTAGAATAAATTATTTTTATATCACTACAACACATTTCAAACTTAGAACACAGTGTCTTTTTCCTCTTTTTTCATTACTTTCCCCATTTTTATGAAACAGAAATTAACAGTATGGGATTCAATAATATCTTGCCTCAATTTTCTTATGCATGCATCAACCATGATTGGAATGTTTTAATGTACTTTTGAAAAATAATTTTTTGAATTGAACTAAAGATAAATCCTGCACACTGGATGTGCTGCTGTGAAGAGAACAGGAAACTATAAAGAATGTGTGTATGTATGTGTATACATATATATATGTATATTTATTTTCCATTAAGTGTTTTTTGTAGCATAAGGTAGTGTCTAGCCAATCAACTTAATCTCAGTTGTACTCTCAAACTTACAAGAACTATGTGGCAGGGACAGAGAAAAGGAAGACAAAATAATTTCTGTGCAAGGTTATGGCACAGTTTAAATATGAACCATCCTATTACCTTTGCACATTTCTCCAACTTTTTTTTCAAAAGAAATTCTTCGGCTTCCTTAGAATTCTCTCTTCTTTTGTGAGAGAGGTTCTTGGAATCTCTGACTTTAATTTTCTTATTTTCTTTCTTGTTCTATAGATCCCCATACAAATTTAAGCTAGTTTTCCATGTTTTGCATTTCTGTCATTTTGCTTGGCAACATAAAGTTCCAACAGGAAAGAAATGACCCCAAAAAGTGAGCCAGAAATCAGAAGGTAAAACAGAATTAAGTGCTAAGACAAATCTATTGCGATGGATTTGGATGACTCGGTTTCTGTCACTGCAAGAAGCTCAGAAGTCATACAGTGATCAACTACCGTCCCTACTCCTCAAATATCCCAGCTAGGGTTAGGGCAATTTTTCATGCATTGCCCTTAATGGCTTAACAGATTTATGATGATTAATACATGCCCTATAGCTAACATCATTAGTACATTTAGATCAAATGTCTTAGCCATGTAAACAGAACTCCCAGGACAGCTAATAGTTCAGGCTTCCACAGTCTGATCTCAATTTGTTCAGCCCAGCTGGACTTTGCAGGAAATGTTGTTAATTTCTCGGGTGTCATTGAACTCCTATTTTACTTTTCCTGATGGGTGTTCATAATTTGTTCATTCATCCACTCAACAAATATGTATAATTTCTTCTAGGCTATTATGTCCCAGATGACAATCTAATTCAGCTAGTGGACCAACATCCTTTTCCTTAAGATCTTTAGATTTTGAGGTCCTACAGTAACCCTTTGAAGCAACTAACAACCCTCAATTTCAGAAAATGTTTCTTTCATTACCATCTCTAATTCTGTTGCTTAAAGCCATGTCTTCATTTTGCTCTCTTCATGGGCAAGGACAGAACTTATCAACATATTCTGTGTAATAGCCCTTTGCTTGAAGGTAGCTATTAAACCCATTACTACTTTACACAGTAGGTAATAATCTTAAGAAACCCATTACCACCAAGAAACAGGATGAAAATATAAATAGCACAAACAAGAAGTTTTGTTAAATTCATGACAGCTGAACAACTTCCTTAACCTTTTATGTTCACACCAGAAAAGGAAACCATGCTGTCCCTTGATACCATTGTCAGAGACAGAAAAATTTTCAGCATCAGCCATGAGGTTGACTCCATGTGGCAAGTCTTAAATTTTTATGTTTAACTTTTAAATGGAATGTTATTGCATAATAGATTCCTTATATCATTTTTCCAAATTAGTTTAAATTCACTGTTACATATGGATGAATATATCCATACATGTGTGCTTTTGTGTGTGTATATACTTTTTTCTCCCTTGAGTCATATCACCCTTAGTGGTTAACAGATTAGGAAGGACTTCAGAGATCATCTGGGCCAACCCCTCATTTTATAAATCCGGATATTGATTCACAGAGGGAAAGTAAATTGCCCCAAGGCACACAGTAAAAGAGTCATTACTTGAACCCAGGTCCCCTAACTCCAAATTCAGTGATCTCTTCACTATACCCTGTGACAACTGACATTGATTCCCACAGACAATTAACCAAACAATCAGCAAGCATCTATTAAGAATCAAATACTAGGCTACCACTGGGGATATAGAGCCAAAAAAATTTAAACTTCCTTGCCCTCAAGAAGATCACATCTTATTAACAACAAAGATTCAGAATGCTTATTTAACTTGGTAAGATCTAAATAGGGCAGATTTTTGTAGACTTTTTTTGGTAGATTATTTCTATAGTCTTTAGGTTTGCAACTTCAACTTAACCTTGTCAGTACATTTTTAGTGTCCCTGGATAGAGGTTCCTGTGCATTATAAAAATTCCCAGGGAGTTGGTTTTATCAATGGTAAAGAAAGAATTTGAGTTTGGGGATTGGGGAAGAGCTTAACAAGAGAGCTTAAGAGCTTAACAAAGCAGAAGGAAGTTTTGCTCAAGAGTAGAATTCTTTCCACTGGTGACAGCTGTCTTCATGCTTTGGTTTTCTCTTAGTATGTGCCTCTTGGGCAATCAATCCTCCCTAGGCCACTATCCCTACCTGATACAGATTTAGATTCCCCTCATGTTCATTTATGTAATGTGAAAGGGGGAGTAAGGGAAGGAAGCACACAGTTTTTAAGCATCCACTGTATGCCAATTGCTCTAAGTGCTTTACAAATATATTATTTGATAAAGAACATAAGAAAGAAGGAGTATAATTTTTGGAGTCAGGAGCAATCTGAATTTGTATTCTGGTTCTGATACTTAATAGCTGTTTGGCATTCACTGCTGAATTTCCCCCTCTAAATCTCAATTTATCTGTAAAATGAAGCTGAATTTATTTTAAATACAGAATTTCGCTCATGGCATTGCTGTGTTGTATAATCTTTAAAGCAACAAATACAAGTGATACTGCTTTTATTCCTAGACATGGTACTAAGGAAAAGGAAGATTGAGGCAAGTGGGGTACAACGGAAGCAATTATTTTTAAATTTTATGAAGGCTTGACATACTGAGAATTTCTGAAGAAGATCCCTTCAACACAATACGCTATAGAGAATGGCACTGCAAACCATAAATTTTTGCCCTCTGATTTTGGATGTATTTTTCATGGAGACTGAAGACACATCTGTCAATCAAGGTTCAGCACAAAGGTGTGTCTTTGATAGAAAGATAATTTTCTAGCAAGAGTGGAACCAACATCATAAAATGCATTTTCTTTATGTCGCTGACAATGCCAACACCACTTTTTTTTTTTTTTTTGCGATTTTTGGAGGGCAATTGGGGTTAAGTAACTTGCCCAAGGTCACACGGCTAGGTTTTTTCGTTTGGGTGTGCTTTAAGTGTCTGAGGCTGGATCCGAACTCAGATCCTTCTGACTCCAGGGCCGACGCTCTACTCACTGCACCACCTAGCCGCCCCCGATGCCAATACTTTTGACGGCAATGGTTAGGCTACCACGGATCAGGGTAAAAATTAAACCAGGACAAAGGGACAGTAACTAGGGGCAAAGTTCAATAAAATCCAAAGAAATGCATTAATGATAGAAACAATAGTGTACTATAGTTCATATAGTACATAACCTATTTCGCACCATGGACCCTTTTGGCAGTCTGGTGAAGCCTCCAGATACTTTCTCAGAATGATGTTTTAAAATGTAAGATAGGTTTAATAACATTTCAAAGGAAATCATATATTGAAATAAAGATAAAATTTGTCTCTCCATCCAAATTCACAAAGGTTAAAAATCCTTATACTAGATAGAGTAACTGTCTTCTATGAATAAATCTTTAGTTAATGAGGAAAAAATGCTAAAATAAAATAAAATACAATGAACTTCAGTAGGATTTAGAACTGGAAGGGACTTTTGAAATAATCTCATCTAGTTCCCTTATTTTTAAAAATAAATAAAATTTAAAGAGAAGAAAAATAGCATCCCAATGTTACACAGGTAACAGAAATTTAAACATACCTATTCTGACTCAAAATCCAGAATCATTTCCACTTCACTGTTGTAGGTTGGCAGTTTGTATGTGGAATTTAAAAATAAAAAAGATTAAATGATTGGACTTTTAAAATTATATCTTTTGCATTTCTTGTTGTTCATGGCAGAAATGGTTAAAAGTTAACTATTTTTTAAAGCCAATGCATTATATTTATTTAAAAAGGAGTCTAATAGGGTAATACTGCTGTATTTGGAGTTAAAAAAATCTTTTACCAAGTTAGAATAGTAAGAGGAGATGGGATAAAATATCCCCTTAAATCTGTGACATACTCTCCCATCAGTATTTATAGTTGAGGGCTATAGTTGAGGGAAAGTGGGCTCATGCTTAAAGAACACATTTATCAAAGGTATACTTCACAGATTTAAGTGGTTTCTGCATTCTTTGTTTGTTTGTTTGGGTTTGATTTTTTGCATTTTGGAGGGGGGGAAAGTGGGACAATTGGGGTTAAATGACTTTCCCAAGATCACAGGGCTAGTTTTGTGTTAAGTGTCTGAGGCTGGATTGAACTCAGGTCCTCCTGACTCCAGGACTGGTGCTCTATTCACTGCACCACCTAGCCACCCAGCTTTCTGCATTCTTTTATTTCCCTTCATGGTATGGTGTGCCTTTTCTCCCAGGTTCTTTGAAGCTGCCTTTATTTAGTAGGTCTAATTTACCCATGTTTCAGATACTGCCTCAGATTTGTGTGGTACACTTCTAGAATAAGGATATTGATGGAAAGTTGCGGAGCCTCCTCATAATGTCCTCCTGTGATGGGAGTGGAGAAGTGTCCTGAGGATGAGGCTAAAGCTAGGCCTTGATGCCCTTCTTCCACTCTTTGATTCCTTTTTAGAGGGTTGGCTGGAATACTTAAATTGCCCACACACTTCTCAGTCACTGGTTCCAAATTGGCTTACTGTTTTATATAAAACCCATAGGTCCGTGAATTCCCACTCTTGGGAGGTTCTTAAGAAAATATTGGAGACCACTTAGAAGATATATTAGTCTAGCAATTCCTTTTCTTTTAGTTTGTAGGGATTCAACTAGATGGCTTACTGAGGTCCTCCTAGTTCTAAAATGTTGTTATAAAATGTCAGAGGTAGAATTTGAAACTGTTTCTCTTGATGATTTCAGTTCTCCATCTATTATATTACCTCATATTTAATTTTGAGGATCTTAAAATTTATCTACAGCAATTAAATAATGTCTAAGTTAGCTAATCAAGAAACTGTCTTTACCAATGTGCTCATTTTTGAATGAAATTTTCCTTTAAAATTGATCAACTAATAAAATATCTCACTAAATGTTTATATAACATAAGACTAATAATATATCAATCAGAAATATTTACATCATTTTATTTGGACAAGGGAATGGTTCTGAATTAAGAAGGAGTAATCTAAACTTCAATATTTCTATTCCTTCCAAAAAAGGTGTTGTCATTGACAAATATATATTTGTATATATAGTTTCTTTCCTTTTTCCCTCTAATTTTCTCCTCCTCATCTTCTTTTGGTATTTTTTCTGCCAACTCCAGTTATTGCTTAAAATTTTCTTTTTGCTTCTCAAACATCGACTTTCCTAAGAGAATGTCAGGAGCTGTCTCCCTTAATAGGCCTTTCTCTTTGTCCAGGCCCATTTCCTTTAGTATTCTGTCTTTTTTTTATGGATAGCTTGACCCTATCCTTCAACTCCTCTGTAATCATCTGGAGAATCCTCTCTCCTATGCCTTGTGATTCTGCAAATTTATGTGATTCAATTACATCATGCTATGATGTGCATTTTTTCTTTGGGGACTTATTTCTGTTTTATTTTGGGACTTATTTCATAGAAAAGACATTTTTAAATCATGTCAATTTGTCAAACTCTTTAAGCAGTCAGAAGCAATAGAGTTGGTATCTTTAACAATATGGTTGATCATTATGCTGAGCTGTACAATCTGGACCTTACAAATTTCTAAAGAAAAAAAGTGTGATCTACTGGAAATGAAGCTTCTCTTAATTTAGCTTTTAGAAACTCTTTAAATTATAAAATTGTAGCTAGCAATCCTAACTTTTTCAATAAGTTAAATATGTTTGTCCAACTTTGCATAGATATGTGTTTTATCAGTAGCAGCATGAGGGAAAAAGTTGTCTTACCAACAAACAATGTAGTGGACTGAGTAAGGGATGGACAATTGGGTCTGAAAAGAGTTTTGAATGCCACCTCAGATGTTTATTGGCATCAGGAAATCATTTAAATTCTTGTATACTTAATTTATTCATCACTAAAATGGAAACAAGTTTTTCCCTTATCTACTTTGCAGGATAATGGGGAATGCACTTTGGAAGCCTTAAGAAGCCATGCAAATTTGGACAATTCTTATCTGTTAAAATATGTCCTTAAATATTATTCTGACTTGATTTGGGTCACTCAGTAGCAATCCAAAGCAGATATAACTTTTGGATTTCTATTTTAGGTACAATATCTATTCTCTAAAACACAACACAACTGTATGGTACTCATTCTGAAGTCACAGGCTGCAGCTCAGATCCCACTACTCCGTATACTACCTGTGTGTCTTTGCAGACCTCCATTCTCTCAACCTTAATATGAAGTTGTTGGACTAGATGGCTGTCAAGTTTCCTTTCAACTATAATTCTATATTCCTAATGAAAGGGAAAACTGAGTACAAAAATTTTAACTTAATGATAAAATGATAAAAAAATGCCTTTTTAGAGGTAAAATGTTCCCATAAACATCAGAATTAAGTGCTGAGGGCAAAGACATGCTATACTATGAAACTGCAACTTTGAAAAAGATCAAAGATAGCCATACATTTTGTGAGAGAATGAATCAGAATGCTCTGAAAGTACACAGGACTAAGGCTAAATGCTTGCCAGTGTACTCCTCTTCTGGTTAGAGAAGAAGGAGCAAGACACAGCACCAATAGGCTATGATATTGAGGAGGTAAGACTTGGTGACTGATCAAGTGAATTCAAATCAATTCAATTTGGCAAGAATTTCTTGCTTGAGTACTATGTGCCAAGCAGGGTGAAAAGTGCAATAAAAAACAATTATTCCCCTTACTAGGGAAATATGTATATATGTATGTATGTATATCTCCCTTGATAGATATGTTTATAAAAACATTTATGCATATGTATATATGCCCATTTATACATTTGCACAGATAAATAAATTAAAAAGTATACATGTAACACCACTAGGTGTCAGTATAGGTTAGGCTTGTGGTCTAATGGGGGCAGATGGAAATGCCTAAATTCATAGTAATTTTGCCTTTGGAAATGTGAATATGAAACATATGACTGGTTGCTGATTATGCCTCCAATTAAAGAGAATATTCTTTAACAATAAGTTGGAAGTTTGGAATCTCAACGCTGCTCTAGAAAAGCCCTTGTATGGCACCCGAAGTTGGCTTGCACCCCCTCAAGCCAGGAACAAAAGGCAAGGAAATAGAAAGGACATGGCCAACCCAAGGTTTTTTGAGAAATAAGATTAGATTAGTCAAATGAAGTTTAAAACAGAATAAAAGAAAACTCCTAGGAACAAATGCTAATTGCGTCCAGCAGAAATAAGGCAGGGGAAGAGCTATCAGTTTTTCCATATTTCCCACTATGAATCCATCCCCCCCCTCCCCAAGCACTCTAGGCATCTGAGAGGAATACTTATGATTTTTTTTAATTTCAAAAGCCCCCAAAAGTCTTATACCTTACTTTATGTAGCTTTACTTTTACCTCTCTAGTCTACCTAGAGGTGTGGATCTTAGAAAGGAAAGCCACTGATATTTGATACCACCACTCTGTGGTTCCATGTGTCTTGGGTTGAGGTAAAGGGAGAACTCTACTACCTTCCTTCATTTCATTCTTTTTCTCTTGGGTGGAAAAAAAAAACCTGAAACTTTGCTGCTCCATTAGAAAAACTTTCCTGCCCTAACTTACAATCACCTTCTCTCTCTTCCCAAACTAGGAAGGAATAACAACTTCCAAGGTCTTTAGTGACTTAGCTCCACTTGCAAAGCATCTAGTTCAAGCCTTGCCAGAAGGACTGTTACATTTAAAATAAATGCAAAGTAACATTTGGAGTCCAACTCCATGAAACAAGATGTCCCTGCACCAAGTAGCTCCTGGTGTCCCATCCTCCCTCCCTATTTTCCTCCCTTATTTTTTATGTTGTTTCTCCCTTTAAATTGTAAGTTCATCAAGGACATCTAATATCTTTTTATTTATCATGTCCCTAACCAGTGCCTGGCTCATCGTAGGTGTTTAATAAGTGTTGATTGGATTGGATAATAATATTATTCATTCATTCATTTATTGTGAGGTTTGGATACTAATTACTAAGGAAATCAAGAGAGACTTCTGGCAAGAAATAGCACTTTAGTTGGGCCTTGGTGGATGTTAGCATTCCAAGGGATGGCGATGAGGAGAGAGAGTATTCCAGACACAAAGTATAGAAATTGGCAATAGGATCTCATGTATTGAGAGAAGCAAGTAGTTCATTTTCATTGGAACACTGAATGTATAAAGGTGAATAGTATGAAACCAGTACTGAGTTTTAAATGCCAAATGTAGGAATTTATATTTTTTCCTAGAAGCAATAGGGAATGCTGAAGATTTTAAAGCTGTGGTCCAGTATTGTCAGTCCTATGTTCTATAAATATCAATTTGGCAGCTGTGTAGAGGATGGATTGTAGAGGAGAGGGAAGTCAGGGAGTCCAGTTAGGAAACTATTACAATAATCCAGGCCAGAGGTAATTAGGGTTTGCAGTGAGGGTTTGAATTAAGTTGGTGACTATACAAGTGGAAAAAAGAGTACAGAACATAAAGGTGTTGATAACTAGCATCTATATAGTTATGGTTTGCAAAGTGTTTTACAAATATTATGTCATTTGATCCTCACAACAACCCTTGGAGGTAGATGCTATTATTATTATCCTTATTTTACAGAGGAGAAAATAGAAGCAGAGGTTGTGATTGCCTAGGGCCACATAGTCTGGAGCAGGATTTAAATTTGGATCTTCCTGACTCCAATTCCAGCACTCAAGATACTAGACCACCCAGCACCTGCATGTTGAGAAGGTCAAATTGACAAGATTTGGCAACTGATTAGATACAGAAGTGGGTGAGGGAAAGTGAAAAGTTAAATATCCCTGGATTACAAACCTAGGTCATTAGAAAATTGGTGTGCCCTAAGGAAGTGAAACATAAGGGTAGGTTTCCAGATGGAAGTTACCATCTATTAAGTTGTGTTTGGACAAGGTAAGTTTGAGAAAGCTGTGGGAAACAGAGGTGAAGATATCCATCAGGCATTTAGTCATTCAGGAATGGAGTCAAGGAGAAAGATAAGAATTGGATATAGAGATTTGGGACTCATATGTATATAGATGGAAGTTGACCCTCTAAGGATAGCACGACTTGATAGCACCAGGAGTGGAGAGAATAAGGATCCTATGGTATACACATTTATAGGTGGAAGGACATTGATGATGATCCAGAAAAGGAGATTAAGGAGTGACCAGATCAAAAGTGACCATGATAGGGCAACGTCACAGAAACCCTGGGATCAGAGAGTATCAAAGAGGAGGAAGATGATTAAAAATAGCAAGCACTACAGAGGATGAGGGCTGAGAAAAGGCCTCTGTATTGAACAATTTGATCATTAAAAATGCTTCCTTTGGTTGATGGCTTCAATAAGAAGCCAGATTGCAAAGGGATGAGAAAAGTGTGGGAGGTAAAGAAGTAGAAGAGAGTAGAATAATGAGTTTATTTTCAAGGAATTTAGCTGTGAAAGTGAGCAGAAATATAGGACGTTAACTTGAGAGGGTTGGAAGTGGAAGGATTTAGAGAAGCTTTTTAGGGATCTAGGAATGAATCAATGCCTTAGAGCTCGAAGGGATCTCTCAGAGGCCAATTAGTCCAGAACTCTCATTTTGACATATGAGGAAACCGAGTCCCATAGAACATACATGAGTTGCTTATAGTCACAGGCAGTAACTGACATAGCTGAAATTGGAATACAGGTACTCTGACTTCAAGGCCATTGCACTTTCCACAGTCTCAGTAGAAATACTGGAAATTCATGAGGGAGGTACATGACCTGAGGGCCAAGGTTCTAGAGGATACTGAAGGGAATCGAATCAAAAGACCAAGAGCTTCTCCTTGCTTGCTGCATGAAGTTAATTTTTTTGAAATGGCAAAACCATCAAATGTTTTGTAGCTTTATTCAAATACAAAGGCATCTTAGATGAAATACTGTGTAAGAACACTAAACCTGCAGTCAGGAAGACCCATGTTGAAATTTCACCTTAGATACTTACAACCTGTGTGACCTTGGGCAAGTCACTTAATTTGTCTCAGGCTAAGTTTCCACATATGTAAAAATGGGATAATAATAGTACTTACTTCACAGAGTTGTTATGGGAACCAAATGAGATGATGCATATTCAGTGCTTTGCAAAACTTGAAGTACTATATATAAATGGACTAGGAGTGAAGAAGACTTGAGATCAAATCTGGTCTCAGATACTTGCTAACTGTGTGACCCTGGCCAAGTCACTTAATCTCTGTTTGTCTCAGTTTCCTCATCTGTAAGAAGGGGATAATAATATCACCTACTTCCCAGGATGGTCATGTGGATCAAATGAAATAAAAATTGAAAAGCATATGGCAAGTAGTATATAAATGCTAGCTATTATCATTTTGACAGTGATACTGGAGTGGTTTTCCATTTCCTTTTCCATCTCATTTTACAGATGAGGAAATTGAGGTAAACAGGGTAAAGGGATTGTTTCGTAATTGTCCAAGGTCAAATTTGAACTCAGGTCCTCCTGAATCCAGGCCCAGTACTCTATCCACTGTGACACTTAACTCCCTCCATTGTTATTATTGGGACAGTTAGGTGTCACGGTGGATAGACTACTGACCCTGGAGTCAAGAAGACTCATCTTCCCTAGTTCAAATCTGGTCTCAGATGCTTGCTAGCTGTGTGACCCTAGGCAAGTCACTTAACCCTGTTTGCTGTGTATGTGTATGGAGGAGAAAGATGAACAGTCTCCCACTCACAGCATTTTCTTAGCCATATTTTCTCATTCCTCTTTCCATCTTCCATCAAACTGGACCATGGCTCCATCCCAGTTCTAATGATCCCTTTAAGCAGGATGAAGAAGAAAGTGGTTGGCATGGTAAGGAAGCATTGTGATATGTCGGAAAATGTGCTGACTCTGGAGTCAGAAGACATGGGTTAAAATCAGACCAATGACTACCACTTCCTCTGTAACCTTGGCCAAGTCACCTTTTTTACATGGGCCTCTGTTTCCTTACCTGTAAAATGTGTGTCTCATTTCCCTTCCAGCTCCAGATCTATGATTCTATGAAAGAGACACTATAGTAAAGTTCTTTTTTGTTATTACTGAATTGATGGGCACTGCTTAAGTTTTGCTTAAGTTATCTGATATCTTGATAACATATGGGACTGCAGCCTGGTTAAAACTGCCTTTTACAAACACCTTCAAGACCGTTGATTCTCTTCTGAGGGCTGGTTTCTTGACCCTCTTGGAGAGCAGGGCTAGCTGCAGCAATAGAAATCAGTCATTCATCTTAATTATACATAAACCTACTTAAAATGATGAGAGGTATCATTTAATGGCTACCCAGCCAACATCTGAAGGGAAGTGAAATACACCTTGCTCTCTCTTTGCTTTATGAATTAGGGCCTCAGTCATGTGGATTCCTCCTCCTCCCACTCAAGCCAACCACCCCTGCTTTTTTTTTTCTTTAAGGCATTCAATTTGCAAAGAACTGCTTACAATTAATTACTGGTTAAATATGCTGTTGAGTTTTAGCACCTCAGCAGTAAATCCTACCATTCTTATGAGTACAAAGCAGTCTCATGCATTTATACAACAGAGGTCATGTTCACCTCAAAAATCCTATGTTCCACATAGTTGAAAATTACACCAAAAGGTAGCTTCTTCTTGAATTTGTTGTTGTACAAAATGTCAGAGTTGGAAAGGTTCTGAAGATAATTATTCATTCAGTCTAAAAATCAATACACATTAAAAAAAATTTCCTATATGTGGCAGGTACCATGTTAGGCACTGAGAATACATAGAAAGGCAAAAATGGCCCCTGCCCTCTAAGAAGTTATATTCTGATGGAAGAGATCACAGACAGCCACACATGTGTGTGCGCATATCTGTCTATATTTCTCAGTACATGGAAGATAAATACAGAATAGATTGACAGTAACCTTAAATGGGAAGGCTCTAGTAGAGAATTAGTAAAGGCCTCCTACAGAAAGTTGTGGGTATTGGAAAATATATCTAGTCTGCCATTTTATTACTCATATAACCCTGAAGTGTTCTACCCTAGGATATGGCATTTGAGTCAAGTCTTAAAGAAAGATATTTTAATAGTATCAGAGTTGAGGAGGAAGATCATTCCAGGCACAGGGGTGGGAGTGAACCACCAATGCAAATCCATAGAGATATGTAATATAGCATCTAGTCTAATTAGTACCTGGACAAGAATACCTTCTACAATATTCAAGGCAAATATTCATTGGCTTTCACTTAAGTCTTTGCAGTCAAAGGAGAATCCTTATCTTCCAAGGCAGCCCATTTTACTTTTGGGTGGCTCTAAATTTTAGGCAGTTGATTGAGAGCTAAGCTTAAGAGTCAGGAGAGCTTCTGTTTCTACTCTTCCTCTGACATGTAGTAACCGTGTGACCTTGGTGAGTCCCTTCATCTTTCAGGCCTCCAGTGCAGTGCAACTCCCTAAGACAATGAGTTGCAAAGCAGGTGCTCATCTGCATTGCTAGAAGGCAGAATGAATTTCCTCAGTGGGACTCCTTCTACCAATACACGTTTAGATTTTTTTTCTTTTTTAATGTTAGGAAGTTTTTTCTTCAAGTCTAAAATCAATGCTTCTTTGTGATTTTTGCCCATTGTTCCTAGTTGTGTCCTTGGGCATTCAGTGAAATCAGATAAGTTTGTAAAAAGAGACAAAATATTTCCACACATTAAACATATCATTGGGGGAGGGAGATAAATCTGACGTCTAAAGCCTTCTCTTTTTGTGTGAAAATGTATCCCCAGTCCCATGATCTCCCAAGATGTTCCTGTCCTTCCTGTGTACGACATGATAACCCTGCACTCATATCTATATTCATACTCACTTTAGGCATTTTGACAATCCTAGCTGGTTAAGAGATCACCATGTGAATGGCAGAGAGAGGCTCTATTTTCATTTCACTATCTACCTAAGAGATTATCAGAGTACTTAGAGTGGCTCTTTAAGCCTCATGAGGTACTCATCATTCTCAAGGCTCAATGAGTTGTTAATTTTCTAGATATAGATGGAACAGAAACCTTCTTCTATGGCATATGTTAATGTACAAGACATTGAACAAATATTTCAAAACATATGGTCCTTTGAATGAAAGTGTCTCAAAAGTATAAATACAAATTGTCTTTATGAGGTCTGGATATTGAATACTGAAACTAAATTTCCTATTTGTTTGTGAAATACCTCACACTTTTTAACCTTACTAATACTACATAGAAGAGAGAGTATAGTAGGTAGAATTAGGCTTAGCATCAGGAAGGCCTGTGTTCAAGTCTAGTCCCTGGCACATAAGATCATTTATTCAGAGAATAAAGGGGTTGTAGAGGAAATCTAGTCCATCCCATGATTTAAAGATGAGGAAACTGAGTTCCAGAGGGGCCAATTTGCCCAAGATCCCACAGGTTACTCTGGCAGAGCCATGATTTGAGCCTAGGTCTTCTGATCCCTAATCCAGTTCTCTTGTTGAATGATTCCTTTTTCCTCTCTGAGCCTCAATGATTTTAGCTAAAATGAGAAGGCTAGACTAGATCTCCTGAGTCACATTCAACTCTGATGGTCTGTGATTCCAATGGCATACTGCATTGTGGAATAACGTCTTCTCTCATTTGAGAAAATGTTGCATTGAAAATCATTCTGATATGAACTCTTGCATTATCATTTAAAAAGGCACTTTTCCCCCCAGAATATTCTATAGGGGCATAGATGATATTTTAGGCATGGCCTTTGTTGCTGAGGAGCTAACTAATTAAATAGGAGACATAATATGGCAAACATGAAATCAACAAAAAGATGGACAGATAAATACTGTTAAGTAATTATGGGTTTGAATGGGAGGAGTGGGTCAGAGATTGTACTAATGGCAGATAGGTGAGGGTTAATACAAAGCTATAATTTAAAGGAAGAAGAAGATATGGTAAAGTGAGCACTAGAAAGGAAGTCCAACTATGTTGATGTGACATAGTATTTTACAAAGGTTTCCAAAAGAATAGCTGGACAGCAAAAATTGAAAACACATACAGATTTCAGTACTTGGAGAGTTTGTGTGGGCCCCTGATTTACTAATGAAGATTACAGCTCCCTTGACATCACAGGATAAGCCTTCATGTTTTGCTATTGCTGAAAATAACCCTTAAATGATGGTTGATGTTATGGCAATGAATGACTGTACTTAGCTAGGCTAGCCCTTGGAGGAAAGGCACAGCCTATTGATGCTGAGCCCATATTTAATTTAATCTTTCCTGTATCAACAAGGGCAGCCTAAAACATACTTCATTGACATAGCCTTCTGGAGCCCACGGTCACTTCTATAGCCAAACAAGGCATTGGAGGAAAGTTTCCTTAAATAAATGATTGCTTGAGGTCACATGAGTAATAACTAAGAAATCACTTAAGTAAACATTGCATCTTTAAAACTTTCATAGAACAGCTTCCCAGGCAACAACTGCTTGTTTGCCCAAATTTACATAACAACACAAACAGATTTTCAATTAGGAACTGGACTGAAACCATCGACTCAATTCTTATAGGCTATCCAACAGCTGTCAGATGGTGACAGCCTCTAGTTACTATCAACTTGGGTCAAATTCAAATTGCTATTGCAATTTTAATTGATGCATGAAAACATGTTGGCTATGACACAAGGATGCCAATTGAAAAACCTGAAGGTGGCTGAATTCTGAAGGTCATTTGAACTCTTTTGTGCAGAAAGAATGATATAGATAGACCAGTCTAACAGATAGTTTATAAACTTCAACTGCAAGATTTTCTTTATCCGTCTGACACCATTTTTCTAGCCCCAATCCTACCTACTAATGGCTTAGTCAGGGTGTATTTGATGGAAATGAATAGGTTAACTATAGATTTAAACTCTACTATAGATTTTCAAAAGTTGTAATAGTTGTTGGGTTACAGTTTAATCCTATGAGTTCTTAGTATAACAGAGTGAACCTGGGAGAGAGGTACCAACCTGATTTTGTGATCCTCAGTGGCAAAAAAGACCAAGAAGAGAGGTGAATATTATTAATGCAACCTCCTGCTCATACTGTATCACCCTAGTACTTATCTTATTTTCTTAAAAGTATAGCTTGTTCAATTCAAATTTTGTGTCAAAATCCTAATGCTTTATCTCTTCTTGTAATGCTGCTTCAAGCAAATCTCTGTGTGAGGGGCATTGCCATAGCAGTGATGGGACTAGACATGCAATTTCACTGGTATATGGAATAATCAGGTGAGGAAATTCCCTCTTCCACTGGACCTCTGGAGGTGGAAGTCTTAGAATGCTATTTAGTGACTTGCACAGTGGTATAATAGTGTGTCAAATGTGGAATTTGAACTCAGGTCTTTTTGGTTTTGAGTCTGGCTCTCTGTTAACTGGACCACCTTATTCTCACTGGCTTAATAGTAAATTTGATTAAATTAGGTAAAAAGGTAGCTTGGTGAAGGGGAGTTGGAGGAAAAGAGTTCAAATCCTGACTGCCCCTCTTTCTCTTTGGTAAAATTGGGCAGTTGGAGTAGATTATCTCTAGATGTAAGATCCTATGATTTTTATTTGGAAATAAAATGCAAGCAAAAGACATGTCCATCTTAGAAGTAGTATCTAAATTTTTCTGCCTCTCAGGGTCGAAAAACTCTATTTGGGTTGGTGTCCATTCCAAACTCCCACCCTTTATTTGAGACTCCTAAAAGAAGTGTACATAATGAGATCAAAGGAAGTCAGTATCTGATTGCAAGCACCACAGGTATAAAGATTAACTATAATGCAGGACACTGGGAAACAGCAAGACACAATAAGTATAATGGTTTCAAGTATGGAAGGCTAGTTTTGCTATCACAGAAGTTCATCTACTGGTTACTTTTCCCATTGGCAACTAGAAGTCTATTTTTGCTCTTGCAAATATCAAAAGGTCAGAGGTAGCTGGCTGCTCAGGGGATAGAGCAATGGGTCCAAAGTCAGGAAGACCTAAGTTCACATCCAGCCTCAGACATTTACTGACTGTGTAACTCTGGGCAAATCACTTAACCTCTGTTTGCCTCAATTTTCTCAACTGTATAATGGTTACTTTTATAGCAACTACCTTGAAGGATAGAATGAGATGATATTTGTAAAAAGTGCTTAGCACATTGTCTTGCACATAGTAAGCATGATATAAATACTTATTCCTTTTCTTCTTTTCCCCATATACTTAAAGCTGTAAGGGATGATAGATTTTATAGATGAGGAAAGTGAATCTAGAGAGGTTAATGAATTTGTTCTGTACCATACAGCTAGCAAGGGTCAGAACCAGGATAGAACCTAGTTCTTTAGATTCCAAATTCAATGTTTTTCATTATTTTTTGTCTCATATGTTACTCCCCAGTTCCAACTTTTAGTGACAACCTATCCCCTTCCTCCATTATTTACCTAAAAATAAGTAAGCTCTTTTGGCTGGCATTCAAGAATGTTGAAATGGAAAAAAAAAAGATCAGAGGTCCTAAGGTAAATACAATGATAATAATAAAAAGTACCATTTGCAAAGTACTTCTTTATCCTCCATCTTATTTAATCCTTAGACCTTGTGAGGTAGGCAGAATAGATATTATTATATTCATTTTACACATGAGCAAAGAGAGTATTGAAGTGAGTTGCATACTCCACCAATGACACATATATCGTATGTGGGAAAGTCCAATCCCTAAGACAACTAATTGAATGAGATTGGGTGTTTTTGTTTTGTTTTGTTTTTCGGGGTGAGAGGTAGGAGGGGATGGCAGTTAACAACAATATATAAACTGGCATCTTAGTGAATGGAATGATCAAAATAACCATGCTGCTCTCAGCAGCCTTTAACTAAGCTCAAAATCTATATTGCTATGCTCAGCTAAATTACAAAAATTATAAAGAATATTGGGGAAATTGAGACCAGTGGACATGATTAGTAGTAAAAGAACAACAATGAAAAAGGAAATGACTATGGTATTTGTGGATTTCTTCTAAAGAAATGATTTGTGTCACTGATGAAATAGCAATAGGGAAATAGAAAAAAATATATTTCCTATTTTCTATGAATTACTATAACTAAAACTATCTTGAGGAATATTGTGCCAAATATTCTAAAATATTCACATTTTTTTTAAAAAAAATCACAAAATAACAATATTCCAAGAAATCTATCAAAGGAGAATGGAGTGTTTCCAAAGTTTTCCTCAATGCAGTTCTGTGAAGTGAATCATAACACAAATTGTCACTGTCTTGGAGGACTTTCTGAGCAGAGAGAGGTCAAATGAAAGTGAGCCTATATAAAGACAGTGAAATTGTCTAGATTCCAAGTAGTATTATGCTGATTGCATTAAACCTTGGAATATTTCAGATCCTTCTCAATGAAATCTATGTAAGAAGGAGAGGAAGAATGCATGTTGTACATACTATATCATTCAATTAGATGTGGATCTCATTGAATTAGTCTATTATGACATATATCTTAACTAAGTACTGCTGATGGACAATGAGTTAGTCCCAGGAGTGACTAGGAAGAAGAAAATGGGCCAAATCAATTGTGGTCAATTAGGTAGTATTTTCAAAGATGCTGAACTAATTGTTCACATACACCAGAAACCTCAAACCACAACTCCCACCACCACTCAGAATTTAACTTAGTTCCTGGCACATATTAATAAATGTTTTTGACTTGACTTTAACTGCAATATCCACTTGCTAACACTATATAGGTGTAAATTCTAGAAGACCATAATCTCCAAGGAACAAAATTATGTAGGATCCAAAGGCCAATAGTGAAGGGAATAATGTATGATATATGAATAATATATACATTAATAATGTATGATAGTACCTACTATGTGTCAAGCATTGTATTGAGCACTTTACAAATATTATCTCATTTTATCCTCACAAACCTGAAAAATAAGTGCTATTATTATCCCCATTTTACATTTGAAGAACTGAGGCAGACAGCAGTTAAGTGACTTTCCCAAGATTACACAGCTGGTAAATATCTGAAGTTGGATTTGAACTCAATATAATTAATGTTAGAAGGTTAACAATGATTTGCACATAAGAAATGGATATAAAGATATCACTAAGCACATGTAAGCTCAGAAAAGGAGGTAGGCCAGCCATGTATTAAATACAAGAGATTACTGAATGGATAGGCCATCTGTTGTACATGTTCCCATAAAATGGGAAAAGATACAGCAGAAAATGTTCAATGTAATGGGTAGATGCACTGTGGAAGATTACAGAAGGGCATGGATAAAAGCAGAAAAGCATGAGAAAGAATGGATGGGTTGTGAACTATAATGGATGGGTTATGAACTGAAAGGAAGCTTAGATAGTCTTCAATTGGAGGATACTAAAACCCAGAGAAGATATTTGTTCAAGATCAAACAGCTAATATGGGATAGAATTCCATCCTTCCAACTTCTAATCTATTATACTATGCTTCTTACAAAGTATTTCACATTTCTTAGCTTTAAATGAATGGTTCCAATCCTTCTCAAGAATAAGGAGTAATAGCTGCTTTTGAAATAATGTGATTGACACTCAATATTCAGCTCATTCTAAATTAACTTTGGTCACCTCTACAATTATATTGAACTTTGAAAGAACTCAGAAAAACCCTCCTCTATGAACCACATTTTCCCCTTAAATGCTTTAAAATGAAAAAAAAAGATATATTGGGTCTAAAACACATACAAAAATTGAAAATGGAGTGTATCAAGTACATATGAAAGAAAGATAGCTATTTCATTAACAATTCCTGTGAATTCATACATTGTAGTAATTATAGGTGTTGGCTCTCAGAAGACAATCCTCTGCTCCACATTCATTGCCATACTTACCCTACTTAGTGAATTTAGAGACAGCAAGCAAAACACTGGTGATTCATGGAGATTAATGATTGGATTGAGGCTTGGGGGTGATGACCTGAGTCCACAATGAAGGTAATTAATCTCTGGTTTTTATCGATCCTTATGAAATACCTGGCAATGAATCAATATGTTTCCTGTGGTTCAGAAGATGGCCCTTTGGGATTGGGGGAAGAAATATTTTGTTCCCATTTGGAACCATAGCATTGATAACACAATGGGCACCAGCCCTTCTGTCTATAATGAAGATGTCTCATTAGGCCACTAGATTTCTCTTGTTGGAATTACAGTAATCCAAGCTAGGTGTTCAGACATAATAATAGCAATAGCTAGCACCTATATGATGATTTAAGTTTGCAAAATACATTACACATGTTACCTCATTTATTCCTTGCCATCATCCTTGGGTAACAGATGCTAGTATGATGAGAAAACTGAGGCCCAGAGAGTCTAAGTGACTCAGTGTCACTTAGCAAATAAGTGTGATACAGAATCTGAATTCGGTTCTTCCTGACTCCAATTGGCTGTCTCACCTCTGCAATATTATCTGCCTAAATCAGACAGAGTCCAAACTTCAAGGAGTCAGGGGATGACTACTAAGAACCAAACATTGGTTAGATTCTATTCTGTTTTTTTTTAAATGGAATTGGAATAATTATAAGTGGATCTGGAAGAATTAACTCGGTGTTTTAGTATTCCTGTGGACCAAGCCTGGAGTTGATTCACACAGTCATTTAAAAGGCAAATGCAAAAATTTCTGATCTTGTTTCCTCTTCTGTGAAATGTGGGTGACTGGGTTGGATGATCTCGAAGTTCTTTTCTAACTGTAGATACAATAATCTTGTGAGTAACATGGCCTAGTGGATAGAACTTAGAAACAGGAAGACCTGGACTTCATCTTACCTCCAATGTTTTACAGCTGTGGGACTGAGCAAGTCACATCACTTCTCTGAGAGTCACTTTCTTCACATGTAAAATGAGAGATTTGGACTTGATGACTTTTAAGGTCCCATCCAGCTCTATCTAAGTCTAAGATCCTGGGAAATACTCCATCTCACCATTAGAGTTCTCAGACCAGGAACTTCTGGCCTTTTATGAGGAAACTGAGGCAAACAAGGATAAGTGATTTGCCAAGGATTACACAGCTAGTAAATGTCTGAGGCTAGATTTGAACTCAGGAAAATGAGTCTTCCTGACTTCAGGCAGGAATTTATACTTGTAAATGTGCTCTCATTCAGAGTTCCCTGTTTTCCATTACTCATTGTAAGTACTAGGGGTGACTCAAAACTCTTCTGGACCTAATCTTTAAAACAAATAAATATGCCATCACTTTTTATGCTAATTGTATGGTGACAAAATTAATAACCCACAAACTTGTAGTCAAAATTATTATTGTGGCAATGGTCCTCATCAGTATATATCAAACATCACTTAAATTTGGTCATCCTTCAAAAAGTATATGACCAGGAAAGATCTTCCTAACAACATGTAACCATAACACACAAGATCTATGGAGATCTTTTGGGATGATGTGAGCCCTGGTCATCACACCAGAGGCAATGTGATGCACCAAATAAATGACTGGATTTGGAGTCAGAAAGATAAGAGTTCCATTTCCACTACAGATATTTGCTAGCTGTGTGACCATAGGCAAATCACTTACTTAACCTCCTTGACCCTCCGCTTCCTCATCTGTAAAATGATGGAGTTGGACTAGATGCACTTAGAGGTCCTTTCTAACTCAAGATCTATGGTCCTATGATGCTTCCCTGCTTCCTTCCTAGTTGAAAGTAGTTTCCCCTTCATCTAATTTCATAACATTTTCTATGCTTCATGTACTTAAATCAGATGTGAATTTGTTTTAGATTAAGAAAAATGTGTTTCCTCTTCAGAATCTAAACTCCTCAAGGGCTTGTACTGTGTCTTATTTACTGATTGATATCTCTAACACAAAGTATGAAGTAGGGATTTAAAAAATATTTTTGAATGAAAGATTTTATGGAATCATAGAATATTTGACCTATAACATACCTTAAGAGTCAACCTAGTACATTTTTTTCTTTGGACAGATGAGAAAACTGAGGTCCATACAAATGAAAGAAAGTAACTAAGTTCACACAGTGTGACTACAGCTGGGACTAGAACCCAGGTCTCTTAACTTTCCACCAAGTATTTTAAATCATCTTTAAATCACAAAACAACACTGTTGACAATCCTGCTTTAATTTTAAAATAATTTCTGTGAAAAAGAGCTATACTAGGGTGCTAAAATATTTAAAATTTATAAATCTAATACCAGAAACAAAAACATGGTGAGATCACACTTGCTACCCATCCTAATAAACATTGTTACATGTGGGAAATCAAAGATAGTGGTGGTGTGAATGGATCTGAGGGCAAGGACGAAGTAGGTTATCTTAAAATACTCAAACATAGTTCTTCATCATTTTAATCCTCTATTTTGATTTTTTAATCAGAACTATATTTTTTCCATTTTTTTCATGATTCCTTCTAGGTTCTTTTCATCTCTCCCTATATTATTATCCATTCAATGTTGTTTCTAGTATTCTGGAATTTCCTTGAGAAAGTGGGTGATGTGATGTAATGGCAAGGCCATTCAATTTAGTCAGAGGTTTGAATTCCAACTCAGCTATTTACTTACTATGTGACCCTGAACAAATCACTTCACTCTGCCCCTCAGTTTCCTTATCTACAAAAGTAGGAAGCTAAGCTAAATGATTATTAAAGTCACCTCAACCATTGTCATATGATCTTATGGGATAAAAATATGGCATTAAAAGAGACTAGTAAAATTAAGCATAGTTAGAAAAAAATATTAGTGGAAATAAACTCTGTGATGTCTTAGCAAAAGATGTGTGCTGGTCATGGAGAGCAGTATTTTCTGGAAGAGAAAACATGCTTTAAGTAGACATATTCATAGGGGAAGCATATTCCCCTAGATCTTATGCTCCAAGCAGTTGCCAACTTTCAGGTCTGAGATCTGAAGAACGTGGCAAGTTTTCATTGGTTCACATTTTCCTGAATTGAATATAGAGAGAAAAGAGAAAAAGGGTAGTAGATCTCCATTCCAGGGATATCTAGTATACTGGTGGACATGTAGAAGCAGCTCAGGAAGTAAGAGTACTGAGTGTGGAGTCAGGAAGACCTGTTCAAATCTGACCTCAGTCACTAGCTATGTGACCCTGGACAAGTCATCTAACTTCTGTCTGCCTTAATCCACTGGAGGAGGAAATGGTAACCCACTCTAGTATCTTTGCCAAGAAAACCCCTTACTGGATCATGAAGAGTCAGACATGACTGAATGACAGTGGACATGCACCCAAAGTCACTGCAGTATAGTCTTAAAAATTGATGAAATTGATTGAAAAGTGTTTTCAGTTCTATCTACACAATATTTCTCACATCTGTACCTTTCTCTTTCCTCACATAAACAATTACCATTCTAATCTAAGCCTTGGTAATTTGTCATATTGATCACTATAATAGCCTCCTAATTAGTCTCTCTCCCTTCAGTCTTTCCCTTCTCAAAGCTATATGCCAAGATAATCTTTCTAAGGCATCCATATGACCATGTCACTTTCTGGCTCAAACTTATTCTTTGGCTACTTATTACCTTTAGAATAAAATACAATATTCCCATTTTTTGGATGTAAAGCCTTCCACAGGATGACTCTAGCCTACTTTTCTTTCTAAAAATATATGTTTTATTGATACTTTTGTTTTTACATCACTTTTATTTCTGAATATATCCCTCATGTTTCTGCTACCCAAAGTCATCCCTTGTAAAAAGGAGAGAAAAAATAGAGGGAGAATCAATTCGATAATACCAAATGACATAGTTTCTGACTGTATTCTTAACATTATACACCTTTATCCTTATTTCCTCTTTAACTGATGAAATGAGATACATTTACTCAAGGCTTCTCTGGAGCCAAACTTGGTCCTTATATAGTGTTTGATTCCATTTTGTTTTTTTTTTTCTGTTTACATTGCTGTAGTCACTGTACACATTGTTTCCCTGGTTCTGCATACTTCATTTGGTATCAGTTAATAAAAGCATTTCCATGCTTCTCTGATTTCTTCATATACATAATTTGATAGAAAAAAATAACATTTTGTTGCATTGATGTATTATGGTTTAATCATTCCCCAGTCAATGAGTACTAACTTTTGTTTCTAGTTCTTTCTTACCATGAAAAGTTCCATTTTACCTCCCAGAATTTCACATTATTTTCCTTCATAAACTCTGTTATATATAAACTTATTTGATCTCCCCCAACTTGTCATTTGAACTTCCATCTCCATGTTTTTGCACATGCTGTGTCAAATGTGTGGGGCATGCTTCATTTCTACCTCTTAGAATCCTTAACTTACTTCAAAATTTAGCTCTGGTACCACTTCCCACAAGAAGCCCTTTCCTGATCCCCATACTTGCTAGCACACCTCAAATAATATTGTATTTATTTGTGTGTTTTTCATGATATACCCCTTTTCAAAATAGAAAGTAAGTTTTGCATGAGAGAAGTGATTATTTTTCACTTTTATATTTGTAATGTCAGAGCTTACTTAGTATCATGTCTTGTACATAGTGACTACTTACTAAAATGGTTGGACTAAGTCACCAAAGGTTACACTGCTGGTAAATTCTCTGAATCCAAATTCAATGCTCTTTCCACTACATGGAACTGAAATGGATTATCTATTCTATTCTGATGGATGAGTCACTCAACCACTGTGGGTTGCAATTGCCTTATCTAAACAATGCCTGTTCTGGAATACATGATTGCTAAAGTCCCTTCCTTCTCTAGTTGTATCATCCAAATCTTCATCAAGTTAACTGGCAAAGTTCCATTTTGTCAAGAGGGAAAATGGAAGTAGTATATAATATAATAAAAACAATGATAGTAACAGCAATAATAACTTACATTTGTATGTGCTTTCTAAATGTGCTAAGAGTTTACAATCATTAATTCATTTAATCCTTCTAACAACTTTAGAAGGTAGGTATTACTATTATCTCCATTTTACAGTTGAGGAAACTGAGGCAAACAGAAGGTAAATGACTTACCCAGGATTAGACAGCTAGTAAGTGATCAAGAACAGATTTTAACTTCTGACTCCAGACCTCATGCTCTAACAAAGTGCCACCCCGCTAAGAATATTAGATTTGGAATGTGTATCCTAAAGTTGTATAGCTATGTAAGCCTGAGAGATTCAGTTTCTCTCCTCTCAAAAGGAATGGGCACTTAGGAGCATTGCAGTTTACCTAGTATAGCTAGTATAGACTCATACTCTTTTGTTTTCTCATCTATCTCACCAAATGACTCTGAAGATTAATTTCCAGGTGAAATCCAGAAAGGGTTTGTTTCTTTGCAACTGAACTCTCAGATATCTTCATAAGCATTGGACATGTATGTCATGCTGGAAGCTATTCCCATCCCCAACTCCTCTCAGCCACTCATATGCAAAATAAGAATTTAATGGCTTCTTCTGGATTTAGGAATGCTGAATTGTATAAGTACATCAAAATGACTGGTGAGGTGAACAAAATTAGGGTGGATAAACTCTACCTAACAAAGAACATTTGTCGATGACAATTTATTCCTTAAGATTGGGTTTCTAAGCCTTCTCAAGTATCTCCTCAGGGTGAAGACAGATGAGTAGGAAGAGGAGTGATTCTTAGAAGGTACAAATCATAGGCTCTTAGGATAGAGTTGAATGAATCTCTAGACACCATCCAGTTAAATTCTTTTATTTTCCAAAGGAGAAAACTGCATCCCAGAAAAGAGAAATGACTTGCTGAAATCATATAGATAAAAAGCAAATTGGAATTTGGATCTAGGTTTTCAATTTCATAACTAGTGCTTTTTCCAAAACCTCAATACATTCAAGTATATAGCCTTTGTTGACCCTGAGGCACGATTTAATCATAGAACGAATTCATCATCCTCAGTCCTGCAACATATGCCCAGGCCCCAGGTGTCTTGGAAGTATGCCTAGGCACAAGAAACTTAACATACCCTGGAAACATTGGCAGAACAAAGGAAGAACTAATAGACCCAATGGGAAAGATACTTAGGAATTCCTGACCCTTTAGCCATAAGATTTCAATAGGATAAATTCTAAATCTGTTCTTAATCTCTTTCAGTGACTGAAAGCATGAAAGAAAAAATTGTGCCAGGCATTATATTAACCTGTATTGGGCCATTTATGGCCCAATGGCTCCCATACAATTCTGATTATTAATTATAATTGTTATAGGTAGAACTCTCTTGCAAAGAAGGAAATGACAGCAAAAAGAGGCACACATATTCCTTCTACTCCTTGGCTCAAGAAATTGTCTTCAGTGGAGTTAGAAAAAAACTAGAAACAGAGTGTGCCCATCACTAGGAGAATGGCTAAAAATTATGGTATATGAATGTAATAGAATATTTTCATAAAAATGACAAAAGATACAGATTCAGAGAAACCTGAGAATATTTGTATGTAATGATACAGAATGAAGTGAGTAGAACCAGAAAAATAATCTATATAGTAACAGCATTTTAACAAATGCTTTATTAACTTCAGGTTTACATCATTGATTTCCACCAGATTTTGAGTTACAATTTTTTCCCCATTTTCCCCTACCCACCACCCCAGAATAGCAGTCCCACAAGATATGCCCTCATCCACTCTGCTCTCTCCCATATCTTCCCCCATACTCCCTTAGACTTTTCCATTAGGGCAAGGTGAATCTCTGTGCCCTAATGCCTGCACATCTTATCTCCCAATTACATGCATAATACTATTAATAATAGTATTTATATATATTTGAAAAATTTAATTTAAAACTTCATATTCCAGATCCATTCCCTTCCTCCCTTGTCACCATCCCCCACTGGGAAGATAAGCAATTCAGTATATGTTGTACATGTATAGCTATGCAAAACATTACCATAGTAGATATATTGTATATTGACTATATTTCCTTCCAACCCATCCCACACCCCACCTGGTCCATTCCCTACTTTGATCCTGTCCCTCTTCAAAAGTGGGTGCCTCCAACCTACCCTCCCTCCAGCATGCCCTCCCCTCCATCATAACCCCTCTCATCCCCCTCACCCCTACTCTCCTGCAGGGTGAGATATCCCATTTAGTATTTCTCATTCTCTCCCTGAGCCAGATTCAATGAGAATATGGTTTTGCCTTTTTGCCTTCCTGTTCTTCCCCTCCCCTGCAACAACTTCCTCTTGCCTCTTCTACATGAGATAGTTTACCCCCAACCCCATCTCTGCCCATCTCCTCTTGCCACATTCCTCTCTCACTTCTTAACTTCACCCCTTACATATCATCCCTTCCCACCAAATTTGGCCTGTGCCCTCTATCCATGTATACCTGTAAACATATATATATATATATATATATATATATATATATATATATATATATATATATATATATATATATACATATATATGTATGTATGTATGTATACATATTCACATATGTATTCATATGCCCACATACCCTTCTTCCATTATTTTCATACTGAGAAAAGTTTCATCAGTCACAGTTATTGTTTTTCAATATAGGAATGTAAATAGTTCAACTTTGATAAGTTCCTTTTCATTTCTTTTCCCTCTTTACCTTCTCAAGTATCTCTTACTTCTTGTATCTGAATGTCAAATTTTCTATTCAACTCTGTTTTTTCCCTCAAGAATGTTTGAAAGTCCTCTATTCCACTGAATAACCATATTTTCCCCTGAAACAAAATATTCAGTTTTGCTGGGTAGGTGATTCTTGCTTTTAATCCCAGCTCCTTTGCCCTCTGGAATATCATATTCCATGCCCTTTGATCCCTCAGTGTAGAAGCTGCCAGGTCCTGTGCTATTCTGATTGTGTTTCCACAATATTGAAATTGTTTCTTCCTGGCTGCTTGGAGTATTTTCTCCTTGATCTGGGAATTCTGGAGCCTGGCTATAATATTCCTAGGAGTTTTCTTTTTGGGATCTTTTTCAGGAGGTGATCTGTGGATTCTTTCAACCTCTATTTCCCCTACTGGGTCTAAAACATCAGGGCAATTTTCCTTGAGAATTTCTTTAAGGATGATTTCTAGGTTCTTTCTTTGATCATGGCTTTCAGGTAGTCCAATAATTTTTAAATCATCTCTCCTGGATCTATTTTCCAGGTCAGTGGTTTTTCCCATGAGATATTTCACATTGCCTTCTATTCTTTCATTTGTTTGGATCTGTTTAATAGTATCTTGATTTCTCATAAAGTCACTAGCTACCATTTGCTCCAGTCTAACTCTCAAGGAATGAATCTCCTCAGTGAGCTTTTGAGAATCTTTTTCCATCTGGCAAAATTTGGCTTTTTAAAGCATTCTTCTCCTCATTGCCCTTTTGAGCCTCCTTTGCCATTTGAGTTAGTCTGTTTTTTAAAGTGTCATTTTCCTCAGTCAGGCTGTTGACTCTCATTTCATACTTTTCCTTCATCCTTCTCATTTCTCTTCCCAGTTTTTCCTCCACTTCTCTTATTTGGTTTTTAAAATCCTTCTTAAGGTCCTCTGTGGCCTGTAATCTGCTTGTATTTTCATTTGGGGCTTTTGGTGCAGTATTTCTGACCTCAAAGTCTTCCTCCTGTTCCATGCTTTGATCCTCTTTGCCCCCAAAATAGGAGTCTAATGTTGAATTTTTCTGTTTATTTTGTTTCCTTTGCCTAGGCATGTTGCCACTTAATTACTTGCTTTTTGGGCTTGTTGCCACAGTAGGACTTTGCCACCAGACAGGGGAGCTTCCATCCCAAACGTTGGGGTCTTCTCAACTGCCAGAGGTATTAGTTGGGTGCCCTCCCTAGAGCCCCCACACACTCTGGCAAGCTGGACACATACCCCAACACCTCCACCCCACACCGCAATCCAGGTCCCAGGAGGCCAAAGCAGGAGCGATTATTCCCCCAGACTGACTGCCACATCCCCCTACAGTTTGCAGGCCAGGAGCTGAAGCTGCAACTGAAGCTGAAAAATGGCATTTGTGCTGCAGCTCCTCAGCAACTTCTCACTCCCAGGGGAAGAGGCTGATGTGTTCCCAAATACTGTTCCCAAAGTCCATAGGGCACTAACCTCTTACTTTGTCCTAGGCATATATGTGTTGATAATTCTGGAGTCGCCGCAGCTGCTGGTGTTCTGGGGTCCCTCCAGCCAGCTGCTGGTCCAGCTACCCTGGAGCTAAAACCTCCCACTCATGTGTTCCTGGGCTTGGGTCCCAGAGGGCTGCACTGGCCACTCCCTGCCAGGCTGCCGGGCTGTCCTCAGCGGGAGGTTAGTTTCTCTGTGTTATTCTGTGGGTTCTGGAGCTCCAGATGTTGTTCAGAGTCCCTCTTTTACATAATTTTGAAGTGGTGTCGGCTGGAGCACTGTGGAAGTGCTGTTTCTACTCCGCCATCTTGGATCCACCCAAGTAACAGCATTTTAAAAGAAAAAAAATGCTTGAAAGACTTAGGAACTCTGATCAATGTAATGACCAGCCATAACTCCATAGGACCAGTGATGGAGAGTGTCTTATCTATATACCGGGTAAATGGCTGATGGCGTCAGGGTACACAAAATGCACAATACACACACACACACACACACACACACACACACACACACTTTTGGATGTGACACATGTAGATTTATTTTGGTGATCTATGCTATGATTTTCTTTGTTGAAGGTGAAGATTAGGGAAGAAAAGGGAAACTATTGATAGTATTGCCAAAAAAAGAGAAAAGATAACTGAAATATTCTTTTAAATGCTTGGAACAGAATAGAAGAAAGTTTAGAAGGCAACAAACAAACAGGACAGCTTTGCAAGGAACATGTTGGATTTATTATATATAGATACATGTTAAGTGAATATCTACATATATTTAAAAAGCAAGCTATAAGTAATAGAGATTCATGGTTTCACACAATTTTTCTATTCTAATATATATGCATTTATATGTATGTATATGTGTATGTATATATACATATATGTTCTCTTGTGTGTTTTTCATTATATTCTAAATAAACTAATAGGATTTAATAAAAATTTCATGGGTACTGTCCAGCATAATGACCAATGTCCATTTCCTTTTTTTCCTTAAGCCTCACTACTTTCCTGCTGTGCTAAGTTTCAGAGTTATTTTACATGACCTACTTATTTTTGATTCAAATCCCACTCTGAACATATACTGGCTGTGTGACTGTAATCTAGTAAATTAATCCTTCAGTTGCCTAAGATTATGAGTTTATAAGCAAATTAGGTGCTGATCTCCATTGGTAGAGAGAATTTCCTCACCAGATTTTCTCTACAGCAATGAGATATCTCATCTGGACCAATCTTAAACTGTATATTACACATTGCTGTTAAGGAATAAATCATGTATATTCTCAATAGGGAAGAATAATTAGTAAATTCTTAAGTTGTATTTTTCATGGCTGACAGTTATATTTTTGTCTTGGTGACAGGTGTCATTACATAAGTTGATTCTTATTTGCCTAAGTTCTGTTAATCTACCCCAGAAAGGTCTCCTTTTCTCTCTTCTAATTGCCAGTATCATAGCAGAAGTGTCTGGTACTATGGAAATATTCTCCCAACAGATATTTTCATAGCTTCTTGCTTCTACTTTTAATCTACTCATTTACTCATGGCCAGACTAATTACTCTTCCTTATATTTACACAGTCATATTACTCCAAATCATGTCACTCTATGTAGAAACTCTTCAATCTCCCTATTAATTAGAGAATAAAGTTGAGAATCATTAACCTGCCATTCAAGGCTTTCTCCCTTTCTGACATCTCACACCACTACACTCTAATGCTCTTCATCCAACTGGACAATTCTCTGTCCTTTAAATATAATCTGTACACTCTTTCTGACACCTGGAATGCCCTCATTCCTCTTCTTATGTTGATATCAAATAATCCTTTAAAGCCTAAATCAAATATTACTTTTCTCCAGAAAACCTTTCTTGATTCCCCTCTGCCATCTTGTACCTTTTAATAATTATGTCTTTCCTATTTAGACCTCACAGAGAACTTTTAGTTGTTGTTGCAACTTCCTAATATAATGACCATGCAATCGTATCTATTATTGTATCTGTGTCTTAGAACCAGGATAATAATATTTATACTGCCTACCTCAGGGTTTTTATGTCAAAAGAACTTTATCAGTATTAAAAAAACAACAGAAATGTGAGTTATCACTGTAATTACTAGACTTTAAGTTCCACAAGGATAGAAATTACTACTACTTACTAAAAAGTCACCCAAAAGTCTTACCTAAACCTTGTATTTCTACCAGTACACAAAGCAGTTTTTGCACAAGATTTTGTTAATAAATGTCTATGTAATTATTTTTTAAAAGAAGATTTAAATGGGCCTATTAAAAAAAACATTTTCATTTAATAAAGTTATATGTAATCAACACTAAAGCTTAGTTAAGGTGTCAAATTGAGAAATAACTATATAACCAGAAACACAGTTCATTACTTTACTAATTACTTCTATTTCTATGAATATTAGGTAGCATTCATAAATAGTATGGATTTCTAACATAACATTATTGATCTAACTGTTAAAAATATGTAAAATTTCCCTAAAAGCCAAGGCATTATTTATGAAAGCTTTTCACTTTGTATGCACACATGTGAAAAACTGTGTCATATTTGGGATCTTTTGGTAATTTTTGGTTAGTTTCTAACTTTTCTATGTTCTAGTTCATTTCATTTAGTCAAGTGCATGGAGGTTTGTAGTTGTCAAAATTAAAGCAGGAACACAATTTTCTTAACTATTTTCATTGGAGAGACTGAAACAGGGGAAGGTTTCAACTGCTGTTTGCTTTGTGTTCATGGTGCCCCTCCCCGCCCCCCCACCATGACTGAATATGTGCATATCATTTATGGGTGGTGATATAAGTCCTGAGACTGAAGCTAACATTTTCTGACTAGAGGAATCCAGGAGCTGGCACTGAGGAAATGGGATTTGATCTAGGTCTCGAAGGATGGATAAACAGGTTTGCATTTCACTTGGTTTTGATTAGTCAGGCTTTGTTCCATGATTCACTCCCAGGGTAAGAATACCCCATTTAGAAAGGAGGATAGCAGGGATTAGGTTGGAAAAATCATTTCAGTCCCTTTGATCATAAGCCACTTGCATGAAACTTTTTGTAGCTTAAGAGATTTAGAACTGGAAGGGACATCAGAAGTTCTCCTTGCCCAACTACCTTCATATTACAGAGGAATGAACAGGCTGGAGTAGTTAAGCGACTAGTCTAAGGTCACACAGGTAAAAAGTGGCAGAACAAGAATATAAATTCAGGTCTTCTGACTGCAAAGTCAGATCTGTTCCCTTAACCATGGTGGCTCTTTTTTTTTACTAACCCCTTCTCTCCCCACCCTTGTTTCTCTTTCCCTTGAAATTACTGTGAAGACACATTATAATTACATGTCTATGTTTTATCCCACCCTCACCACCCACTCCCAAGGATAATATAAGCTCCAGGATTGCAGGGACTGCTTAATTTTTGTTATCATATCCCCTAACAGGGCCTGGCACCTAGTAGGCTCTTAAAACATTTGTTTAATTGAATTGTTTAACTGAACCAATCACTGATGATTCATTCAAGAAGTACTGAGCATTATTAATAAAATTGGATTAAGAAATCACCATCAATTTGTGTTTATTACCTCACTACTGGAATGGGCACATCAGACTCATTCTCCAAAGAGATAAACAAGATGCTATGGGGAGGAGGTCATAGATATACATTTCAGTAAAGCATTTCATTATCCAACTGTACATAATTAGCTCGCATTTACATAAAGTTTTAAGGTTTACAAGACCCTATTCACATATCCCCACACATACATACACCTCCCCCAGGTAGGATATATATCATCTTCATATCACTAATATTCTGAGAAGTCTAGTGATTTATTCATGGAAACTTGAAAGTCTAAGAGACATCCTTCAAATACAAGTCTTCTAATTCCAAGTCCTGTGTCCTTTGAGGTATAGCTTATGGAATAGCACCTATTTTCTATCCTTTCCCTTAGCCTGAGACCAACAAAAGCATCCACTAGCAAACCTTATTAAAATATGATTTAAAATCAATTATGTTCCTATGCTTACATATTTTTAAATTCTAGTCACAGATGATTTTTTTGGGTTTTTTTTCCACAGATGATTTTTTAAAAGGCATTTTTAGCATATGTGAAGATTTTATACCAATTGCTATGAACTTTAGTTAGTAAATATGAGGCCATGGGAGGGATATTTATTCTTTCCAGTTGGAAAGAGGGGATCCTGCAAGGCCTGTTTTAGGGGTAATGTTATTGAGGGCAATAACAACCACATAAAATGAAATAAAAATATCCAGGTAAAAGGGTAGGAGGTACCTTTGACATTATGAAAGAATCCTTAGGCAATAAATAAGCACAATAACAATAAGCCTTTGGTGATTTTTCTATTGTCAGAGTGGTTCCAATAAAAAAATATATCAGAGAGCCTTGAAACATGGTAAATCCTGACAGTCTAAGGACATCAATAGCATGCTTCTCTCCTTAGCCTACCTTGCATTGTTTCACTCTCCCCTTTTGAAAAAAATCTCTTCAGTGGAGAGACTAATGAAGATAATCCTCCAATTATGAATATTCTTTCTTGGAGAGGGAGTTGGGAAGTGAGGAAAGTACTATTTCGAGTCCCCTTTGGCACTGGCAGATCTCCACCTTCCTTGCACAAAATAGTCTTCATTCTTGAATGGAATTCACTCTGGGTCACAGGTGCACACTACTCAGTTGCATTATTGGAGCTGTGGGGAGCTTCTAACTGCCCAAGGCCAGCTGCTAACGGGCTAACCAGGTTTCTTTTATTGCACAGTAGCTGGAAATACAGCATGTCCCTAGCCTGAAGCTGTGTGCCCTGGAGCATCTGTGGGGTACTAAAGGATTCATGCAGAGGGAGTAGGGGGAGGGGTGACGGCTAGATGAGAATGGGTGTAGACTTCAAGAAATCTGTCTATACCAGGTTTGGTTTCGTCCACAGCCTAACCCAGCCTTATGGGTCCCAGCACAGTAGGAGGAGATCCCTGGTCTCCAAAAATATTCTAGGGCCTTCCACAATGAAGTCAGGCTGAGTAAGACAGGCCTCCCATGAACATTTCTAGGGAACTATGACTAACCCACATTCATTTTCCCTGACCACGACTGGATCCTTTGGAATAGCTCAGGCTTCATATACCTAAGCAGAACCTTGCTAATATCTTCTGAGAGTCAGAAGGTTGTGTTGTACATGTCTGTATCTGTGTCTTGGTAGAGGTGATTGTCCCATTGGGTGGTAGGACTAGGAAAAGATGTGTGGGGCTTAATGATCCAAAGAATTAGTACCCATAAATTAAAAATAAATAAATAATAAAAAAAAAGAATTAGTACTCTTAAGGGGCAGTTCATTCACTTGTTATTTCTGTTAGCAGCTTTTTTTTTTGTTTCCTCTTGATTAGCTACAGTGGGCTTATTATTTGAAACAGGAATAGTTTTATGATCTCTGGTACCCACTCTTGAGAGTCAACATAACAGACAGAGTGCTGGAGATGGAGGAACTTTGAAGACCCGGCTTTGAATACCACCTCAGACTCTTCCTTAGCTGTAGGATCCTGATCAAATTATAATCCCTCTTTGCCTTACTTTCCTCATCTGTAAAATGGCCAAATAAGTTTAATACACATAAAATGCTGTATCAAATTTAGAGGTTATGTTTGGTAGGATAGATGGAACCTTTTTATCAAAGGGTTGAAAATTAATGTGCTATCTTCCATATGAACTAGTGAACAGACAGAATAATCCTTATGAGGAATGACTCCCCCCAAAGCCCCTCAAGAGATCCTAATTTTCACTAGTTATTCCAACTTAGCCCTTAATTGTCTGCACTACATGCTGTTTCTATTTCCCCTTTCAGTAGCAAAACAAAAAAGAAAGGTTTGTTTTGAGGTCTGATGCATCCAAAGGAGCAATTCCTAGAATCATAGGATTGCAAGGGTGGACACAATTAAATGACTTCAAAGTCATTTAATTCCTCACCCAAGTGTTTTCCATATCCACCTGTGCCTTTTCATCCCCACTGATATCACCCAAATCTAATTCTTCTTCACACATACCTGGGACTAGAGTAATAGCCTGCTAATTGGTTTCACTACCTCTGATCATTTTCTTTTCCATGCCATTCCCCCATACCAGATTAAATTCCTAAAACATAGTTTTCATCCTATCACTCCTATGATAAAACACCTCTAATAGTTGCCTATTGCCTACTCGTGATGAAGAATAAAAAATATGAAGACAATGCAGATTCTTTCTATTGAGGTAGCTAGGTGGTATAGGGAATAGAGTACTGGGCCTGGAATCAGGAAGACCTGAGTTCAAATCCAGCCTTAGACACTTATTATGTATAACCCTGGGTATGTCAACCTCTGGTTCAATCCCCTCATCTGTAAAATGAGGATAATAATAGCAACTACTTGCCAAGGTTGTAGTGAAGATCAAATTGGATAATAATTGTAAAGCACAGTGCCTGGCACATAGAAAGCTCTATACAAATGTAGCTGCTATTATTATTATTATCATTATTATTATTTCTACTTTCCATCCTATTTCACCAAAAAATTATTTTAGGAGAGGATTTTCTTCTTAAAAATGTTGAATTTTTAGAATTATGAATAAAATATTTAAATTTTCACAAAGTTATACAATATTTTTGACGCCCAAATGATTTTTACAAATTGACAATAAAATTTATGACATAAAATTATATGTATACACAAATATACATATATAATATATGTTTACATAACTCTTACAATGAATGTCAGTAGTATACTGCAAACATTCCAATGTAAAACACACATAAAAAATTCCAGGACACTTTGCCATTTTTACAAGCTAAGGTTTCAGTGCCTTCTTTATTAACTGTCTTCCTTCTATTTGTCTTTTCATCTGGAGGTTAGAAGAAATGTTCTTATCATATTGACCAATTCTCAAAGGCCTAGAAGAAGAGTGGGCTCTGGTGGGAGAACAATTTTCTTCCAAGGGGGTTCTTATGTGTCTATAGCATATATTTCTAGGTTAAATGCATGTCCTGTTGATCACAGAACAATTCCTCAAAATCCCCAATATGAGATCCCTGTTCCCTGTCCTTCCCCAGTAGGATTTTCTGCATAGTTCAGCGGTGTTTTTTGACCCTGAACCAATACTTAAACTTTATGACTACTCATGGATAACTTGTAAACTGCTTCAGGTTTGTAGTCTGGCTTCTTCAGTTTATCACCCAGACACTGACCTTGATTCAGGCATAGGCTCTGTTCGGGACTGGTAAAGGACCAATCTGCTAATGACTGCTGGCCCCAGCACCATTTGCCTCTTGACTCCTATTCTCTTTGGTCTGTACTCATTTCATGGTCCACTGCAAATGTCATGCCTGTTCATGGAGGTGATCTTTCTTTATCACTCCTCAGAGGATTCTGTCATCCTAATTTTCCTCTGGTTTATATTAGCTTTAAAAATCTCCAGCAATTTAGCTCGATGATAAAAAAAAATCAGTGCCATAATTAGCTTCATTTTAAAACATATAATTATATCTAAACTATGTTTAACAAACAATACTGAAATCGGTCTTTATGCTGCACCTATGCCACCATGAAGAGCTTCTACTTGGAGTTCTTCGATCTGAACTGTTTTGTAGAAAGAGATAATTACCTCCAGATCTTCTGGCTAATCAAAATATATCCTAGTCTGGTAGATAATAGAGAAGATTTTCTCCCTTTCATTTATGTGCCCATATCATAACATTTCCCCCTCCCAAGGCCACAGAAAACAAAGAAATCCAAGTGAATGTAGGTAATTACAGTTCATTAATTTGAAATGTTATCACTCTAGTTCTCAATGAGTTTCATACAACTTCAAAGTTCTGGAAAGAAATGAGACTCAATTTTCCTCCAACATAATCAGTAGTTTTAAAAAATCACAGCTTATTCCATATTGTAGGTATTCATAAATTTGGAGCCAAGTGAGTTGTGGGTGTTGAGAGGATCTGTAGTGCAAAGCACACTCTGGGGATAAGTGTTACTGTTGGGCTTTCCTTTGAGGGGGATAAATAAAATTAGAAAGCACTATACATACTTTATACACACACACACACACACACACACACACACACACACACACACATACATATATTTCCTACCAGAGTCTTTGGAGAAATTGGAAAAGATATTCAATATTCCATTATTTTTGTTCAGTCATTTTCAGTCATGTGACCTCATTTGAGGTATTTTTTTGGCAAAGATATTGGAGTGGTTTGCCATTTCCTTCTCCAGTTTATTTTACAGATGAGAAAACTGAGGCAAATAGGGTTAAGTGACTTGCCCAGGATCACATGGCTAGTAAATGACTGAGGTCATATTTGAACTCAGGAAGATGAATCATCCTGACTTCATGCCCAATATTTAACCCCCTATATCCCTTGCACTACCTAGCTGACATATATATATATATATATATATATATATATATGTATATATATACATATATATATAGCATAGTATAATTAAAACTCCATTCAATTAAATAATGTTTTAAAGCACCTATTATGTGCCAGGTAGTAAGGAAAGAACTGGGATTATGAAGACAAAATTGAAAACAGACCCTGCCCTCAAGGTGCTTGCATTCCACTAGGGCAAGGAGAGCGAAAGACTTGATTCTTGTAATCTTAGTGCAACATATATAGAAAGTAAATGCAAGTTAGGGTTTTTTTTTTGAGGGGTGGGGCAATTACAGAGAGGTTGGAGAAACACTCTCTAGGAGCATCAGAAAAATCCACATGTAACAGACTGCACTCAAGCTAAGCTTTGAAGGGAGCTAATAGTTCCAAGAAGCAGAGGTATGTGATATCTTTTAGCACTGCTGTACTTTAGGATTACAACCACAAACTGTTCCTTCTAATGGGCATGATTCCCAGTAAAAGGAGAAAGGTGGAGGCAAGGATAAAGAGTAAAAATGGTTTTCTAAACAGTCACCACATTAGTAGGCAGCAGGGGAAGGTCAAACATACAGGAAGGTCCTTCAGTAATTTAGTCCTGTTTATATACTGTGGCACTACACTGTCATTTAAAATTATTTGCCTTCAAAACTATAGAGTATTCTTCAGCCCCATGGGAAAGAAAAGAAGCTGTAGTCCTGACTTAGACTTTGTGGCTCTGCTTCTCTGAATGTCTTTGCATGTGATTCAGGGAGAGCTCTCTGCATGTTAGCGGAATCACAGATTTATAAAGAGAAGTTAACTCTTTCTTATAAAAGAGGATAGTTGAAGGCAAGAAAACAGCAACAAAGAAGGTAAAGAAAAAAGAGCAAGGAAGATTTTAAAAAACCCCACAAACATCAGAGTTTCTTGTTAAAAAGTCTGATTTTGAAAGCAGAAAAACCATACTAGCATCTTATCTCTCTTGAACTGGGCTTTGCGACTCCTTTCAAAGGTAGGCCAGGCATGATTCCATGCTCCAGCTGTGGCTTTGGGTTCATAAGTTGAAGTCATAGCTGGAATTTATTCTAATATGATAGCAGGAAAGGGGGCTCTCTAGCATGCCTTTCTGATTTATCCTGCCCAGCTCCAATTGTTCCCTTTACTCAGTCTATTCTATTAAGTGTCTTGTATAATGATGATAAAGATATGCTCAGGCTGATGATAATTTAACTCTGTATAATATTAATTTATACTTGTTGCAATGCTCATTTCTAGGCAATTTTACTTGAAGAGTTAGATTTGTGATCTCACTGAATTCAAACAGGGTTCTTTTTTTTTGCCTTTTTTGGGGGGGAGGGGCAATTGTTAAGTGACTTGTCCAAGGTCACGAGGCTAGTTTTTTGTGTGTGTTTGTTAAGTGTCTGAGGCTGGATTTGAACCCAGGTCCTCCTGACTCCAGGGCTGGTGCTCTATTCACTGCGCCACCTAGCTGCCCCCATTTAGACAGGGTTCTTAACCTAACATCTGTGAATTTAAAAAAAAAACATTAATTACATTTTTAATTAAACAAATGCTTTATTAACTTCTGGTTTACATCATTCATTTCCACCAGATTATGAGTTACATTTTTCCCCCATTTTTCCCTACCCACCACCCCAGACTAGCAGTCCCACTAGATATCCCCTCATCCAATCTGCTCTCTCCCATATCTTCTCCCATACCCCCTTCGTCTTTGCCATTAGGGCAAAGTGAATCTCTGAGCCCCACTGCCTGGACATCTTATGAAACATTTAATTATTAATTACATTTTAATATAATTAGATTCATTTGTAATTCTATGTATTTTAGACATTTAAAAACATTATTTTGAGAAGAGGTCCATAGGCATCACCAAATTTCCAAAGGTATTCATGACACAAAGTTAAGAATACCTAATTTAGAAGTTCCCTCCAGTGAGTCATATCACAAATCACGGGTGCCTATCCAACTTTTTGACTCATGGCCATGTCCCTCTCTAGTTCAACACAGGATATCTATGCAATGTATTGAACACCTTCCATATTACTCTCATCAGAAACCTAGTCATGGCACAATCTATTTGTTTCTATCTTCCTTGCCCTTGCTATGTGAGTAGCCCTTCCCTTTCTTCTTGATGACATCTTACTCCCATTCTTTGAAGTTCTCCATTAGTAAGCTGTTGCAATCTACTTAGACCCACTCTGTACCTCTCCTTTGTCCTTCACATGATATTCATCTTCAGTCCTTCTGAGATTATCAAATCTCATATCTTGCTGACAAATCATTTGTTCTATCTCTTTCATTAAATAATAAAATTTCTTCATTTATATTATCTGTTCCTAGTTCCTAATAGAAGCTTTCAAAAATATTGGTGGACTATGGTTGTCCTCAAATAAATTCACTATCAAATATTAAGAATTTAACTAGAGTCTCATTCCTCTTGACCCCTCAGTCAATTTATTTCTTGACTCATATATCAGAAACAAAATGAACTTCAAATTATTAAATGAGGATACATCTATGAGTCAATAGTTGATTATAATGTTTCAATAATCCTTAAAGGTATGGTACTGATGGCTAAAAATGGAAATGAAAGGGTATCCATTATTCAGATGAATTATGCTAATAGCAGGGGACAAAGCATTCTGTTTTAAGAAGGTACTTATTTATATGGAAATCCATTAATGTGAGGGCTAAAGTAGGGCAAAAAGATATTGGATAAAAATAAGAGGAAAGGAAAACAGAAGTGATATCATTTTGTGAGTATACCACTGACTACCCAGACAAATGAAAGATATGGATAATGATTCCCTCACAGACATAACAAAACTCACACCACAGTAGGCTATATTCTAATGAAGGGCTTAAATTATACTATCTTTTGGAAGCCTCATTCTTGGAAGATAAGAACACCTGATATTTGACTGACTTGCCATACTGAGAATTTCAACCCTCAGAATGTAAAATAAATAATGAAAGGAATAATATGAGGTTGGTAGAACTTCAATCAGCATGGAATTTTTTAATATTCTGATCAGATCAAAGTAGTTAATTATCCTGCAGTAAATAAGTAGTATTTATATAACACTTTGAGATTTGCAAAATGCTTTGCCAATATTGTGTCACTTGATCCTCACAACAACCCTGAGAGATGTTAATATTATCCTAATTTTACAGATGAAGAAACTGAGGCTGATAGAGGTTTAGTCAGTTGCTCAGGGTCAACCAAGCTAGTAAAGGTTGAAGGCTGAATTTGAACACAGGTCTTTTGAGTTCAGTTCTAGTATTATCTACATGAGCCACCTAGCTGTCTCTTTCAGTATTTTGCTAGATTAAGACCAAATTTGTAGTATGGTATTGGATGATATGTTTAAAAAGGATATTTGATATGCCAGAGCATATCCTGAAGGCAACCAAGATGGTGAGGGTATCTGAGAGTCAATGTTATAGGAGAAATCATTGAAAGATTTGGGGAAGAGAGAATATAAAAGAGACATAATGACACTTCAAAAATTTGAAGATTTAGGGAGGCTAGGTGGTGCAGAGAATAGAGCACCGGCCCTAGAGTCAGGAGGACCTGAGTTCAAATTCAGCCTCAGACACTTAACACAAAACTAGCCATTTGACCTTGGGCAAGTCACTTAACTCCAATTACCTCTTCAAAAAGCAACAACAAAAAAATTTTGAAGATTTATTTTGTGGAAGAGAGAGTAGGTATGTTCTTTATTGTCTCCAAGGATGGAACCAGGATGTAGAAATTAAAATTGTAAGGAGGGATATTTCGTCTCAGTGCAAGAACTTTCTAATAATGAGAGCTGTCCAACAAAATAATGGGCTGTCTTGAGAAGTATTGAGCTCTCTGAAACTTGAAGCATCTAAGCAGAGTTTGAATGATTATTTTTAGTACTATTTAAAAGGCAATTCTCTAGTTAGTGAGAGGATAGAATAGATAATGTAAATAACTTAGAAAGTCTCTTCCTATGATATATGATTCTCTAGGTCTATTTATATTTTCAGAATATTCAAGCTTACAGGGTAATGGCTTCTATAAGTTTAATACTCACTTTGTAAATAACACTTCTATTTATTTGTCCTATATTTATCTCTTTCAAACTCATAATAGTTCACCCTAGTTATACTGCTTTAGCATTAAAAAAAATCTGCTATGTTCTGTTACTGATTTTAGCAAATGAACAGAAAGAAATGGGGATGCTTAACCCAGAGAAGAGAAGGGTAAAGAGGGACCTCATAACTTTAAGAACTTGAAGGGCTATCAAGTAAAATAGTGAATATATTTGTTCTGTTTGACCCTAGCAGGTTTAAGAACTAGGAGAAACAAGATGAAAGATGCATAGAGGAAACAGTTATGTTTGACATAAGGGCATTACCCTAGCACTGAAAGTTCTCCCAGAGTGCAATGGGGTGTTTTAGAAGGTTCTGGGCCTTGCTTTCTTGAAAGTTTTTAAACAAAGAATGGATGACTATTTTTTGGTATGTTTTCAAGGAGATTCTTGTTCAGGTATGAGTTGGATTAGATGGTTTTTTAGTTCCCTCCCAACTCTGAAATTCAATTATTCTTCTACTATTTTCTCTCTTACCTCTTATAACTCATTCAACAAGCTTTTAGAAAATACTGCTTATCCACCAGCCACTGTACTAATCACTAAGGATACAAAGAAAGGCAACAAACAAAAAACAGAGTCTGCCCTCAAGGAGCTCACATTATAATGGGGCAGATGACATGCAAAAAAAATGTACACGTATGATATTCATAGTGTTGTTTGTCCTTAGTACTTGAAGAGGACCAAAATAACATCATGATGTTGGGGTCCACGTACAGTATGTTTGACTGTGGCTGATCAGACCAATATGAGTGGAAGCCTCTACCATAGGTTAGGCACACATAGTCTGTTTGAAAATTTGGGATGGAAATGTCTCTAGATTTGCACATCTCATGTTTACTGACTGACTACTGACTATAAATTTTTATAAATCTTCCTGAAGCTTTTTTCCTGGAGACTTGACATTTTGTCAATTCAGTAAACATTTATTAACCATTTGCTTGTAGACAAGGCATCATTTTATTTTTATAATATTTTATTTTCCCCAATTACAAAATAAGACACTTAAAAAAACTTTTTAAAAGCACTGAGTTCCAAAATTTGTCCCCTTATTCCTCCCTTCCCTTCTTCCCTCCAACTGAGATGGTAAGTAGTTAGATATAGGTTATACATGTGCAATCACTTAAAACAATTCCATGTCAGTCATTTTGCATAAGAAGACTAAAAAAATAATGTAAAAATAGTATGCTTTAGTCTGTATTCAGATAATATCAGTTCTTTCTCTGGAGGCAGATAGCATGTTCCATCATGAGTCCTTTGGGATTGTCTTGGGTCATTGTATTGCTGAGAATGGTTAAATCATTCATAGTTCTTCATTGTACAGTATTGCTGTTACTGTGTAGTGTTCTCCTCGTTCTGCGCACTTCACTTTGTATCAGTTCATGTAAGTTTTTTCCAGGTTATTCTGAAATCATCCTGCTTGCTGTTTCTTGTAGCACAAAAATATTCCATTACAATCTTATACTACAATTTGTCCAGCTATTCTCCAATTGAGGGGCATTCATTCAATTTCCATTTCTTAGCCACCACAAAAAGAACTGTCATAAATATTTACAGATAGGTCTAGGAACCATTTTAGATGCTAGTTCAAAAGTGAAACAAGACCTATCTAGGAACATATATTTTATTCAGAAGATACAATGTAAACACCAATAAATAAATACAAAGTACAGAATTTTTAAAAGTAATTCAACATAATTTTAAGAGAAAATATTTGTTAATAATAAGGGTAAGTAGAGCAAATAGGAATGAAATCATTTAGGAAGTGGCAGTTGAGCAGGGTTTTAAAGGAAACTAATGCTTCTAATAAGAAGAGGTGTGGAGCAATGACATTTTAGACATGTAGGACTATTGGTACAAAGGTCGAAGACAGAATGTTGGATGTGGGGAATGGCTAGTGAGTCATTAGAACATGAGAAGAGGAATTATGTTTTATTCTAGAAGCAATAGGAACTCTTGAAGATAAAACTAGATTTTACTCTTAATTGCTTCTCCTAGATCATTTATTAAAAACAGTACAAACAAATAAAAAAGAAAAACTAAAGGCTGGACCAAATGCTGATTAAGAAACCTCATTGTCTATATCCTTATCCTTATTTTTAATAACAGTTCTAATCTAGGAACAGAAATACTTTTCATTTGCCATTTTTTCCTACAATTTCTGAAATTTTACAGAAACTAACATCTATTTTATAATCATGGGCTGATAATTACCTTCAAGCTAAGTAATTAGACAGGATCATAATGCCTGTTCTCTAATGTAGGGGAAATAATCATCTGAAATGTCCCTGGGTGGAGAAATGAAGTTGGACACCTTATATAAGATAATAAATTTATCAAATACAATAATATATAATAATACAAATATTTTAACATATAGAGCAAAGATAATGGGGATACCACATGCAGTTAATTCTGATTTCCTTCAAAGAATACCATGCCTGGATCTTTCAATCTAATCTTAAAAAGTATATAGAACTATTTGGAACATTTCAAATTTATGATTATATACTGTAAATTCAAATATCAAGTTCTCCTGTGATGTTTCATCAAGGATTCTCAGAAATTCTGCTGGCAGAACATTAGGCCTGGATGTTTCTGTACCAAGCTGTAAAAATCTGAATACAGTCCCATGGTAAATTATATATCTGTCATCTAAGGAGCAGGTTAAATAATTTTGGAGAGAGTCATCATTAAGCTGGTCATAGAGTGATAATTTCTCACCACAACCAAGTCATGAAGCATATTCACAAAGGCAGGAAAAGACGATGATCTAAGCTGATTGAGGAAATACTCAGATTTAGGAAACTAATCAATTAATCTTTGTTCAGCTAAGTATAAATTAATGTTGTTAATCTAATGCCTGGTTGTTCCATAATCAACCACTGTCATTTGTAAACACTCACAAAAGTAAGGATAAGCACAATCAAGTAAACAAACATTTTTTGAAAGTGTATCCTATGTGCTAGGAACTGTGCTAAGCTCTGAAAATTTTTCAGATATCCCTCCCTAGATTAGAACATTAGACCTTTATCAATAGTGAAAGTTCTTTTTGTGATATACAGGCTCATTTCTTCCCTTCATATAGCTTGATAAGAAAAATTTTCACCACTAGCTATCATTACTAATAAGTGAGACCACGGAAACTTAAAATATCTAAAACATAACTCACTACCTTCCTCCAAAACCTATCTTTTTTCCAAATGTCTCCATTTCTTCCATTCTTCCAGTATCCCACGTTCATAACCTTGCCATAATCCTTGATTCCTTAATTTCCTTCGCTCCACATATTTGTTACCAAGTTTTGCCATTTCTACCTCTACGATATTTCTCGCATCTGACCCCTCTTCTCTATTACCATAGCCACCACCTTGGATAAGGCCCTCATTACCTTTTGCCTAGATTATTACAATGGTTTTCTAGTTGCTCGCCCTGTCTCAAGTCTTTCCATTTCAGTCTATCCTGTATATAGTTTCCAGAGTAATTTTATTAGATTTTGTCATGTCATTCTCTTAATCAAGTTGAGTGGCTTTGGATCACCTCTCTCTAGAATCAAATTCCTCTGTTTAGTTTTTAAAATGATTTACAATTTTCTCACAATCTAGCTTTACAACCTCATTTTATATTATCCCCTACACACACACACACACACACACTCTCTCTCTCTCTCTCTCTCTCTCTCTCTCTCTCTCTCCATCTCCACTAGGCATTATGTGTGTCCAGAATATATAGTTTCCTCACTTCTGACTTATGGCATCCCTCAATTTAAGATAAGAACAACCTTCTATATGAAGCATTTATTGTTCCCCCAACTCATACCATCCTTCCTCTCAAACTATTTTGCATTTTTAAGTAATTTTTTAATCATTCAGGTTTATTCTTTTATATGCAAATATGTATTTAGTATGTACTTCTATATATGTGTATACATATATACACAAATATCTCCTCATTTTCTCCCCCATTAGAATATAAGCTCCTTGTGAGTAGGGATTATTTCATTTATTATATTTGTACCATTGTTTTCCCCACCAGCATCCAGTGCAGTGCCTGATACATAGCAGATACTTAAAATGCTTATTTATTAAATTAAATGATTATTATTAGATATGTAGTATGGCATAATGTATGGAGATATAACCTTGAAGACAGAAAAAGACTTAGGTTAAATTCCACTGGCTGAGTAAGACTCAGTAAATCATATAACTTTTAGATGCCTTAGGTACTTCTCTAAGATTATGTGTAGCAGAGAGGTACTGCCTTGATTTGGTAGGAGTCTCCTCATCTGGGATTTCCCTGTATCGGTGAAACCACATATTGGACACCTATGTGTGAAGTGTATCTACAGATCCTCCCATCCCAACTTTATAGAATAGAGGCTGTGTCATGGATGGCAGGTGATTTGTTCTGCCTAGGGCTGAAGAGGGTTGTTTACATATATTTTTCTGTGTCCTCTCAGTTAATTAAAACATTTAGTAATATAAGAAAACTGTCCCCAGACTATATGGTCATTGCAAAGTTATGGCAGGGTTTGACCATGTATTGCTCTACTCTGATATTTGATAGATGACTATAAATTCAGTGAGTTGTGTATTCAAAAAAGGAGATTAAAAGAAAAAAATCTCAGGCTAGTCCCTTAAACTTTTATAGCTCCATATATAAAAGTAAATCTAGTTTGGGAGTTTAGTGTCCATATTTCCCAAATTTTTAAAGTCATTTAATATCCATGGTAGCCCTTTCAGAATTGACCAATAGGAAAATATTAAAGAGGGGCTTTGAGGGTACAACTATATTTTCATTTTTTTAAAAGAGAGGGTTTTGGTTTTATTATACACAGTCCTAGTTTCATTTCTTAGCTAAAAATGGAACTTGAATTCAATTTTAATGACATAGTGGTCAATGAAGAAAATAAATAATAGTATAACGTTTCATAATTTCATTCAGAAATTTAGAAGTCTGTAACTTCTAATTTTAAGAAGCAGTATTTCTCTTTCACTCCTTTAGGTATTTATAAACACACACACATCTCTGTTATTAGTGCTCCCTATTAACTTTGTAAACCACCTGTATATATATATTTGAAGAAAGCTCATGACAAAAATAGCCTATTAGATTTTGGGAGGCCATTTGTCCTGGAGCAAAGCTTTCTTTTAATATTATTAAGGCAAGTAGGGCATGTGAAAAGAGAAACGTTCCATTTGGGCTCTTGCCTGTACAAGACTAAAGATTTCTTAGTCCTTATGCGGTCTAAGTCTATGCAAATATAAGGACAGAAGAATAGCCCTGGGACAAGTCTTGTTAAAAAATGATCTGATAAATTGTTTCAATTCATTAGATAATACTAAATATTTTGCATTGAAATTTTTTGGCAGAAAGGTGCAGGGACTAGAATATATTCTATGTGAGGATCAGATGAAGTAATTAAGGATGATTAACTTGGAGAAGTCCTAGTAGACTTCTCCTAGGACTAATTCTGGGATAATTTTGGGAGAGAGGGTTGTTTTGGTTTATTTTAAATGAATTCAGAAGGCAGAAATAGCATAAATGGATGAACATCAATGGGAAAAATATTTGGATCAACATTAACAAGGGGTTTCTTTTAATTAGAACTCTGGAAAAAATGAAAATGAAACGGGATCTACTAATGGATAATAAGTTCTTCATCACAAGATATTCAAGCAGGAACTGAACGTTATAGAGGGAAGGAATTCACATTTAATGTAAGAGACCTTTAAAATCACTTTCAACACTGATTTTCCACATCTTTGAGAAATTATAATACTGTTGAAATACAGACCATGGATAGCAGTTACTTGACTGTGGCAGAAATATAAACATATACTCAAGTAAATAACTGCATCGAATACTATTTGTACATTGGTCTAGCTACCAAATAAACAGATGAGCTTCATCAACATGTGGAAATTGTAAAAACAAAAACTGATTCAATTCCATAGATTACACATAATGGCTGGTACATCATGAGTCAACAGTGAACTTGAGATGCAGGTCAACCCTGTGTGGTTGGTACCACAATTTATAAATGACGAAGGTCAGATTCAGAGAGGTTTGGCGATTTCTGTATGGTCACACAGCTCATAAGTGACAGAGGCAGGCAGGATTCAAGTTCTGATTGCAAGCTGAGCACTCTATCCTTTATATATGTGACAAAGGCAGCTGCCAAACACTGAGCAGAGAATCCCTCTCCTCCCCTTATCTAAGCCTCCCTTTCCACACTACAAGCAAGCAACAAACCCACAGAATTAAATGTGTCCCTGAAAAGCACTAAATAAAACCAGTAGGTTTTGGCAGTATGATCAGTCTATTCACATTTTAGATGTGCACACATGCAATAAATCAATTTCACAAATAATGCATGCTTGATATTACATTTAATTTGAACAGGAAATGAGTCCAAGCCAATTTAAAGTTTCTCTGACAGTGATAAACAAGTATACTCAGCACAGAGTATCTTCAAAATATTCCCCAGTTGCAATATTAATTATGTATAATGAATATTATGACTACAAAACAGGAACAGTCTAAATCCATCAGTTACTGTCTTTCTGTAGTCTATAATATCACTAAATCCATGGCAGAACACTGGGAAACTATGTCTAGTTTTGACAATGTGGAAAATTTCATTTAAAGTATCAGTAATATTTGAATCTATTGATGTGATCAGACTAATACATTTTGTGTATACTATTTTGAAGTAATTTAAAAAGCTATCTACATTTATATCACAAAAGCAATAGACATGAGGAAATTAATTTATATTGAATAATTTCCAGGAAATACAAATCTTTGAGCCTGAGTCTGACCAACATATCAGACTACATTTTATTGGGTGGCTAAGGGTAACGTAAGTGCCATAAGCTGTGTATCAATTCTTTTGAGACTGCATGCTGTCAGCTAGCAGGCATATTTGCATGCTAGTACTTAGAAAGGATAAATTATTTTTCCCAAAGGCATGTCAAATCATTCACTTATACATGTTTGTTGATTACCAACTACCTACAAGTTACCATGATAGGTACTGTGAGGATACAGGAGAATTAGATAGAATCCTTGCCTTCCAGGAGGGCTTATACGCTAGTACAGGACATATAAATAGTATGCATATAGAATCAAAGGAACCTCAGAATTGAAGGGCACTTTGGAGGTTATATAACAAATCTTTTCCTAAACAAGAATTCCCTTTATCAAATCATCTACTTACATTCCTATGATACCAGGTAAGGGATAAAAATGCATAAAAAACATGTTATGGAAATTTAGAAGAAATTACATCTTCCGGAGTGTTTTATGGAGGAGGTGCCATTTAAACTTGTGTTGAAAGCATGATTACACATCAGAAAGTCAAGTCAATGGGTCATTTTTAGACAGAGGGAACAAAATGAGTGTGAATACAGTGATGGTATAGTGAGAATTACAGATAATATGGTGCAATGGATAAAAAAGCTAGCCTCAACAACCAAGTTCAAATTACTCATACTGGCTATGTGACAATTAATGTATCCCTTAACTTCTTAGGGTTCTAGGCAAATTATTAAGGCATAGAAGATGCCAACTTGTATTGCTAGTGGAAGATTATTCATTTGTGAGTTCTCTGTGTCAATAAAACCATGGCTCCATGATTCCCACCTTGCTTATAAAATACCTGTTTAAGAATTGAGATGATGGTGATTTCAGGTAGTGATCATATACTAAGAGTGTGTTGTTTCTTTTTTAATTTACAGTTGGTTCTTGTTTTGATTTTAGTTTGATCCATTAGTTGCCCCCCTGGGCTGGCTATATATCGATCTATTGATTATAAATGATTATTGAATACATTCTATGTGCAGGACACTAGGTTAGAAGATGATGTGGATGTTTTCAGAAATTTTCATCTTTGCCTTTCACAGAGTGGAGTACATCTTTTTTGACACAATCATTCTGCATTATATTTCTTTTTTTTTTTTTTTGCTTTTTGGAGGGCAATTGGGGTTAAGTAATTTGCCCAAGGTCACACGGCTAGGTTTTTGTTTGTGTGTGCATTAAGTGTCTGAGGCCAGATCTGAACTCAGGTCCTTCTGAGTCCAGGGCCGACGCTGTACTCACTGAGCCACCTAGCTGCCCCTCTGCATTATATTTCAATTATAGACAGAGCCTTGTTTTATATTATATTAGATTTTAACCTAAATAAGAATTTAGATTGTAAAGTAGGAAGAAGCCCAAATGGAACCTCTACTCTCTAAACCTATGAGATGGACAAAATCTGAATAAATAATCTTTTCTACAACATATCTGACAAGTGACACTTCCTAGATACACCCAAATCATGTTGCTTGCATTCTATCACTTCTCTTCATCTCATCAGAATTTTGACTCTGCCCTTTATATCCTGGACTCTTGGAGGTGAGCTAACTTCTTATTTTACCAGGAACTAGGGTACTATGACATTTTCTAGCCATTACTGAACCATGCCACTGGACACATTTCCTAGCTTTTACCCATCATGCTTTCCAGACCTAGCTCCCCTTTATGTATTGTCTTGTCTTCTTATAATGTAAGCTCCTTGAAGGAAAGGACTGTCTTGTTTGCTTGTATTTGTATCCTCAGCACTTATCACAGTGCCTGAAATAGTGATTTTTTTCAATTTTCAATGATTTTTTCATTTCAAAGTGCTCAATGCTTTCTCATTCATTCAAAAAAATTCTCCCCTACAGAGTATTTGAAAAATGATGATTCTATCCTTCCTTTAAAGACTCCACAGAGGGAGAATCCCCAAACTTATACAGTAGCCCATTCTGTTTGTGGAAAATTATAATTATTAGGCTATTTCTCCTTCTCTTAATCCTAAGTTTGTCTTTGGTACTTTCACCCATTAAGTCTGGTTCTAGGTTATACAAAATCAAGCAGATCAAGTCTAATACCTCTTCCATGTGACAGCCCTTCAAATATTTCATGATTACTGCCATGCCATGTTCCTCTTAAATCTTTTCTTAACTGAGTTAAATATCTCAATTTATTTCAACTGAACATCATATGGCTTGACCCTTGAGGTTGCCCTACTCAGTTTATCACTGTCATTTCTAAAATATGGTACTGAGATCAGCAAGTCATACTACAATCATTAAAGGATCATTCTAGGATCTAGTATTTCTTCACAATGTGGGTAATCTCTAAAATCATGCCCTTCTCCCCCTCAGCAAACACTTTTCAGGATTTACTGTGATTGAAAATATTCATCAACCAGTAGCCCACTCTCAGTGATAATCATCTCTGAATCTTGCTAACTTGCTCCTGGGAGACAGATATAATAGTCTTCCACTCAGCCTTAATGTGAATATATCTTCTCTAGGTAGGAGATCTCTGAATGTGCATTCAGAATCATCATGATTTCAATAAGAATTTATTAATTCTTAGCATACACCTACTGTATGCTAAGTACTGTTCTAAGAGCTGGGGATACTAACAGAAAAATGAAATAGGACTTCAAGAAGGAGTTTATATTCTTTGGACAGAGAGCAACATATTTAAAGACAAATAAATGTAAAATAATATGCAAAATAGAAAAAAAGATCGGTGAGGAGTATTGACAATGGAAGAAGGGATCAGGAAAAACCTTGGGTAGGTGTATGTCACTGAGGTGAAATTTGAAAGAAGTTCAAGATTCTAAAAAGAGGTGGAGAGGAAGGACATACATTCCAGGAATGGGGAAAGCTAGTAGGAGCTAGAATGCCAAATACAAGGCATAACAAGTTAGTTTGGAAAGGAGAGTGTGTTAAGTGGAGTAACATGTAAAAAACTGGGAAAAAGTAGACTGAAGCCAAATTGTGATGGGCTTGAAATGAGAAACAGAAGTCTGTGTTTTGTCATATAGGCAATAGGGAATCACGGACATTTTCTGAATAAGTGATTGACAATAGTCAGACTTATGCTTTAGGAAAATCAGTTTGGCAATCATATGGAAGATGGACTGAAGAGGAGAGAGACTTGAAGCTATTGTAAAGCCCCATCACCATCAAGAGGTGATGATCTGGCATTTAACACAGAGATCTTAGAGCTCCAAGAGATCTGTTAGTCAGTTAACATGCGTTTATTAAGTGCCTACTATGTGCCAGACATTGTACTAAGTACTAAATATACAAATAAGAGGAAAGAAAAACAGTCCTTCACTTCAAAGAGATGACATTCTAATAAGGAAAGTGATAATAAAAGGGACCTGAAAAAAGTAATGGTCAGGGAGAAAGTGAACGTATAAATCTTAGAGGCCCTTTGGCTTCTATTTCTTCACCTGCTAAATAAAAGTTGGGCTAGGAACCTTCTGACACTAAAATTCTGCCTACATTTATACAGCCTTCATGAACCTAGAACCTTGAACCTCGTCAAGATAAAGTATCTAGGAATTATTTTTGTGGAACCATTGGCTCATCAAATATCAGCTGCAAGGACATGAGAAATCTTCTAATCCCCCTTACCTCCCCACCACCCTAGTTCATGCTCTGGGCTTGGTAATCAAATCAATAATACCATTACTTAAAGAAATAGGCATAAATTGATTCGCCTTATTACATTAACTTTTCATCTTGGTTACTTTCAGAACCTAAACCTTCTCCCATTAGAATACAAATTCCTTCTGGACAGAGGCTGTCATTTTTTTTTGTACTTATATCCCCAGAACTTAATCAACAAACTTAAAGTATAGATTCAAATGAGGGGGACAACATGTAGATAACTAGGTCCATAAAAGATAACTACAGAGTAGGTGGGAGGAAATGTGAAAGGCACTGTTTGCAATTGGAGGTGGCTGGAAAGACCTCCTGCTGAAAATGGATTTAAACCTGAGTCTTGAAGGAAGCCAGTGAAACTGAGGTAGAGGTGAGAGAAGAGACCATTCTAGGCAAAGAGATGTGCAAAAGCATGGAGAAAGGAGATTCAAAAAGTAAATCTGAGAGGGGAAAGACCCTCTGGTTTTCTGGCCCCCATTAAATGCCACACACAGGATAACATACTTGATCTTGGAGGTAATAAGGAGTCATTGTATGTCCTTGAGAGAGAGAGAGAGAGAGAGTAGTGTGTGTGTGTGTGTGTGTGTGTGTGTGTGTGTGTGTGTGTGTGTGTGCGCGCGTGTGTGTGTGTGAGTGATGTTCAAACACATGTTTTAGAAAAATCACCTCAGCACCTGAGTGGAGACTGGATTGAATTGGTAAGACTTGATTCAGGGAAACTAGTTAGAAGGTTATTATAGAAGGCCAGGCAAGACCTGAAGAAGGCCTGTACTAGGAATTAGCATTATGCCTTGTTCATAGTAAGAACTTAATAAATGCTTTTTTGTTATTCAGATAGATGAAGTGATTCGTCTAAGTTTACTAGCTAACTAGTGACAAACCTGGAATTTAGGTTTTCTGATTACCAAGTCTAGTGCCCTTCCCAAACTCCACAATTAAAAAAAAATAACTGAGGGATATTAATATACGCTGGGCCCAGAACTTGAGGATAACCACTTATTAATAAATAGTTCCAGTTTCATTTTTTAAAGAAGTGAAAGAGAGAGAACACACAAAAATACTCCATCTAACACATTTAATCAACTTGAATGCAGTATATATTTTTAAGTATCTTCTGACTCAGTTTGAGATAGGAGTCCCTTAAAAAACTATCAGACAAAGAGCTAGAACAAAGGAGAAAACAGCAATATAAATAAAGTCCCAGGGCTTGTTGAGATTTCAATGGAAACAACCACAGGCTAATTGTATAACTGAATAAAAATACCTGTTTGGGCAATGTAATGTGTCACCTGCTCTTTTTGTGCCCTGACTCTACAGAATACAGGATGCCTTAGCATTGCAAAGAATTTCTTTACAGAAAGAAATTGCACAAATGTTCAGCACACCAAAAGTCAATTGCTAAGGATATACACACAGCTAGACAATACATCAGCAATCCATTAATTTACTTTTAATGAATACAATTGTGTTCTATATATTTCTCTTGGAAGCATATTTAATTAAATAGGCAATTTTAGCAACAACAAGGTGCCATTTCTGGCAGTCATATTAAACACACACACACATATAATATTAAATGGCCCACTTATGAACTACTTGTATAACAATCTGGCAAGTCCTCTATTTTCTTTCAAGCAACAAAGTCTGTGCTAAAGTCCATTTTGTACAATTATGTGATTGCTTTGAAGACATTTTGCAAGATTGACATCATTTCAGTCATATTTGAAAGGGCAAGGAAATGAACATTACAAGTTTTGGAGGCTCACAAGGCAGCATACATATGGAAATGTTTCTGTTCAACCCTCAACACAGTGTATGATTAAGAGACACACTGCTCTTATAAATATAGTGCAATTCACATGGGACAAGGAAGCCAAAGATTGCAAAAATGCTTCAGAAATGCAGCCCTTTCTTATCAAATAAGAGGCTTCTCAAAAAGTCACTAAAAGGTTGCTTCTAAAGGAGATGCAAAATGCTGGTTGTAGGCTTTATCTGCACATACAAAACAGTTGGAAAAATACCAGTTGGTCAAACAAGGGCTTCTTTGGAAAACAACCATTTAGGAACCATTTGGTTGACTGAATTCAAGCAGAGATATTTTCTACCTAATCTCTGTGTGTGTATGTGTAAAATATAGCTATTCTGATAAAGACCATAGCAGCACTAAAAATTCCAAAGCCTACTTATAGAGAAGAACTAATAACTATATTTGTGAAAACTAACAGGGAGAAGAACTGGAACAGTATTTGTACAGATTGAGATATAGGACGAGACTTTCCCAGGGAGAAATTTAGGAATTTAAGTCATCTCTGTTCCCTTCCTCCTTCTTTCCTTTCCTCATTCCCTCCTTCCTTCCTTTCCTCATTCCCCTCTTCCTTCCTTTCTCCTCCTTGGGCTGTTTGGTGAGCTTGAGGATTCTGTTAGGCATGCAACTTCTTGGATCTTCTGGGAATCCACCAAACAGAAGCCTGACCACTGTTTGTCCATACTTTCTATTCAGTCAATAGTAATAACCTAAAAATCCAAAGTACTTGACTTAACAAAGTGTTTTGCTCTCAACAAACCTGGGAGGGAAGGAATGCAAGTCTTTATTTACAGAGGAAGAAACTGGTCCCCCCAAATGGTTATCTGGCTTACCCATTCTGTAACAACTACTGAGTTTTGGCATTAGGAATAAAAAAATATTTCAATTTAATTCATTAAGTTGGAAAGCAAAGAAAGAAGGAAAAGGAATGGGAGGGAAAGAAATAATCATTTATATAGTTCCTAGACTGTGCCAGGCACTGTGCTAAGCTCTTTTAGTGAATATTATCTCATTTAATCCTTATAATAACCCTGTGAGATAAGTTTTATTATCATCCCCATTTTGCAGTTGAGAAAACTGAGACAGACAAAGGTTAAGCGACTTGCTCAAGGTCGCACAGCTAATAAGAGTCTGAGGCTTGATTTGAACTCAAGTCTTCCTGACTCCAGACCCAACAATCTGTCCACTGTGTCATCAGCTGCTACAAGTAAGTGACTATTATGTGCAAGTTGCCATGCTAAATAGTGAAGATGCAAAGACAGATACAAAACAATCTTCAAGGAACTTACATTCCACTGTGGGGAAGGAGGAGGTGGTATGGAATACAATATATAAACAGTAATAAATACAAAGAATACATAAAACAATATGGGCAAAGTTACTGTTAATTTTTTATTAGACTCAGCATCAGTTTTTTCAACTGTAAAATAATAATTGCTTTTATTTATTTATTGCAAAGCAAAATAATAATACTTGCACTAACCATTTCTTTTTCTTTCTTTCTTTTGGAGGCAATAGGGATTAAGTGATTTACCCAGGGTCACACAGCTAGTAAGATCCTGAGGTTAGATTTGAACTCAGGTCTTTATCCACTGTGCCACCTAGTTACCCCTGCACTACAGTAACAACAACCACACTGGCATACCCAGGATGGCTGCTAGCACAGGTTCTTATATCTGCTTTACTAGGAAAGAGAGCTGTTCAAGGGATCAATAATCTTTTTAAATTACATTCACTACTTCAGGGGAAAAGTCAGCACCCTGAACTGCATAGAAAATGCAAGCAGAAAAATAAAGACCAATAGAAAGCACTCTGACTGCCTGAATCAACTATACACTTTACATACATCCCTGGATTGAGAGAGCCTTTACATCTGAGCAATCAGGGAGCTCTGAACATATGAGCACTCAGAATCTCTGTTGGGGCATTGCAAGATCCTTCTTATAAGTGAAACCCCAAAGCAAAATACCAACTCAGAGTATATATGCATGTCTCAGAACCAGGAGGCATCACACCCTCATGACTCAGTACTTAATTAGAAATTAGCAAAAGGTGTGAAAGCCTTCCTGCAAGCAAACCTCCTCTAAGCACAGTTCCCTTATTGGACTCCACGTGAGGCCTATTAATGGGCAGGGAAGATCTTAAATCCTATTAACATTACAATTACTCATTTCAAAGGATCATTGGGAAGATCAAATGTAACATTGGGTGTACATATATATATATATATATATATATGTGTATATATATATGTATATATATATATGTATATATATATGCTAGCTTTTGGTTGTGTACACCCCAGACTCAGAGAGCATACCCATGAAGGTGCAGAGGTAAGGGATTTAAAATCAAGGTTCTAAGAGAGATGTAATGGCACCAAGATCTAGCTGGTTCCCCTGTCATTGGGGACGCTAGATTTTTCAGTCAGATTGCACCACCTGGGAGTAGTGTCTGGTTCATTTTATCTGGACCTCATTTCAGTGCTGGTTCTACAGGGACAGACTGAAGTCAGCGAAGTTTCAGGCTGAGGGAAGAATAGTCAGACCCAAACCAACCCACTATCTGAGAGGCAATGCCACCTATCTGTGGAAAAATCCAACAGATTTTGTCCCAGTCCTAAAGGGGTAAAGATATATGCATAAACCTATTTACTTAGGCTCTTAACTTTGAAGCCATCTTTGACTCTTCTGTTCATTCTTACCCCACATCAACCTGTTTCCCAAATGCTGTTTTCTTCCTCTAACATCTCTCAAAAATCAAACTTGTTTTTATCTTCTACCTCTTCAATGACTTTACCATAGTCTCTATTATCTTCTTAGCCAGAGTATTTAAATAGTCTTCTAATAACCTCATTATCTCTATGCAGGAATAATTTATCCTCTTTTTCTATACAATCCATTGATTTGAAATGTCAACTATATGGAGGATAAAGTCAGTGTTACACATTTTTCAATAACAGTAGAAAAATAGAATCAGTTTAAACATTTATACAACTGTGATGGTACTCAACTGTGATGGTATTGTTTTACAATGCATCACACAGACTGGAAAATTTATCCATTTTCAATCAATATTAATATCACCGAACCATATCAGTATCATTACCTGATTAATTTTTGAGTATGTATTTACAATGACAAGCAAATTAATGTAAACTCCTAATCCTGGCATTCAGGGCCTTCCATTGACTAACTTTCTTTAGACTATGCTATTTCCAGCATTTTCTAGCATCTAGGTTTTTGTATATAAGTTATATAGCTATATACTTACTAAAGCTTACAATTTCACTAAGAATTTTGCGACACTCTGTATAAGATATATGTCAAGTGCTATATAAATTTCATCATGAGCATCATTAATTTTTGCTTTACTTTCTATCTTATGTAGGGCTCAGTGTACTTCCTCCACTGTAAACTCCTTGAGAGCAAGTCCTATTTCCTATGAATCCTAGCATGGTGCCTTATAAGTACTTTCTTAATAATGATGAATTTGACTTGTATTGAAAGGATATGGTTAGAATTAAACATATCTGGGGATACCATGTTCTAAACAGCTATCCATCTAGCTGCTTTTGACTTCTCTCTTGCTTCCAGAAATATAAAAGGCCATATGAGAACTTAGAGCTGCAAAGGACCAAAGATAGTAGTGACAATATAGTCAGAGGGCCAGAAGAGAGATCAGAGATTTAAAGCCAGAAGAGATTTATTTAAATCAACCTCCTCAACCTCTCATAGATAATAAGATTGAGATCCAGCATTGGGTATGTAATAAAATGTTGCATGAATGAAAGAACGAATGTCAGAACCCTATCTCTCTTGACTACACGTGCACACACATATATTCATATAGTGCTTTGCTAAAACTGTTTTATTCTCACCCATTCCACTGTGATAGCAATCCCATTTCACCTGTCTCCTTCTCTAGTCCTCCACCACACCAGGTCCCTTCAGCAAGACACATTTCCACTCACGCTTCTCTTCCCTATTCGAGCCTTTCCCTCCCAACAGAGTTTGGATCCTCCTGTGTTCCCTGTGACTGCAGCAGCTCTCTCAAACTTCTCTTCAGCCTTCCTGCCTTACTTCTTCCAGGCTGCTTTGTGTTAGCTCTGTGTATACCAGCTCCTGTTGCTAGGCAGCTCTAATAATGGCTACTTTCATATTGACTGCTCTCCCTTCAAACTCCTTAAAATTAGCCCCACCAGGATAGAAAATGACCCATCTGTTTCCCTGCAATGCTCCCTGCCAGCAGGTGATGTCAAGTAGGCATGAAATTCAGGCCTAAAAGAGAGCTTCACCCAGGAGCTCTCTGCTTTAAAACTCTGATGGGTTTTCACCTCAAGCCAAGAAGCATAATTTCCTTGACAATCAATCCCGTAATCTATAAATGACCTGATAAATTGCACCCCATTTACCAGCTTATAGGTGTGTGTATAGGACACCTATGAGTGACCTCTCCTCTTCTACTCATCTACTTGCCATTCTACCTGCTGCCCCTGGCCCATAAGACTGATGAGTTTCTCTTGAAACAGGGTTTTGGGTTTTTACATGGTTTTTTTGCTTGTTTTTTTCTCCCTCTAGGATTAATTCCACAGTGTGTGCTGGAAACCTGCAGCTTTTCACCATTAGCTGTGTGCACAGTGCAGCTGGGCTTTAGGGAGCTTCTGGGTATTTGGGGAAAATTTTGAAGCTATTCCCTGTTGTAGCTTAGAGGTAGTAAAGCCCTTTGGTTTTGAACCAACTGTTCTTACAGTGTCTCTGTAACCAAGTACATGCATACTATCCAAATGATCACAGAATCATCGAATGTTAGAGCAGGAGGGGAGTTTATGAATATAGAACCTACAATATGAAAGCTTGAAGGGACCTGATAATGTACAACACAGGATATCAGACCTGGAAACCAGATTATTTGTTATTATTTAGTCACTTTCAATCGTGCCTGACAATTTGTGAATTCTTTGGGGGTTTTCTTGGCAAAGATACTGGAATGGTTTGCCATTTCCTTCTCTAGTTGATTTTACAGATGAAGAAACTGAGGCAAGCAGGGTTAAGTGACTTGCTCAGGGTCTCGTGGCTAGTGAGTGTGTGAGGCTGGATTTGAACAAGGGTCTTCCTTACTGCAGGCCTGGAGCTCTATCTGCTGTGACACCTAACTGCCCATCCACCTTGAATTAGAGTATGCAACATTGACTGTGAAAGCTCGAAGTTAGAATATAGAATGTTAATATTGAAAGGAACTTAGAGAATATGAGGCTGAGAAGGACCTTTGGAACCACAAAGCCCAAGTCCTTTTTTGGACACATAAAGAAATAGAACTCAAGGGTTGAACTTGGCTTAGGTCACACAGCTAACACGACAAAAGTGAGTATTCTGACATCTCATCGACCCTGTGCGCATTCCACTCTACCCCACTGCTTCTCCTCACTTTCAATATTCCCCTGTCAATAAGAGTATCAGAATACAAAGAATTTACCAAAAAAAGCAGTACATTCTACATGTTGGGTTTTTCTTTTAGTTTCCTTTTATTAGAGGCATAAAACAAGTTCAGTATCACAAAGTCCTTGAGCTAGAAGAGGTCTCTAGTCTGTCCTATATCTGAATGAGTCCCCACTACAACGTCATTCACTGAATAAGAGCCTCTTGGGTACCAGATATATCCTCAACAGTAAGTCACTCAGGCTCTGATGACCTCTGTTGTGGGGGAACCCATTACCAAAGGAGCCAGTCTCACTTTGGGCTAGCTCTAACTATTAGGAATTTTTTCCTTATGTAAATGTTGTTTCTAAATGTGTGGGCATCTAATAGGAGGAACTCTTAGGTTTTCCTTAAAATTAATTCCTGAGTAAATAACCATTCACTCACCATAGAGTGATGCTATTTAAGGCATTTCCTCCTCCGCATGATGATATTTTAAGTTTATTTCACAGGAAGCATGATATTGGCTCAGGGGAAAAAGAAAGCCTGGGCAGAATGTCAAACCCTCACCCGCCCCCACCCCATTTGAAGTGTTTGTGAATCAACTAGCAACTTCCTTAAATCAATAAAAAGCTTGACTATGGTTTTTACTCAATACAGCACTATTTTTAGATGTCAAGAAATATTTGCTCTCTCTCTCTCTTATCCAAAGCCTAGTGAAGCAAAGTTTTATGCAGGAAGCATAAAGTGTCCCAAGCCAGGCTTGCCCTATTTCATGTTATTCAGTGAAGCAAGGATATGTGGGCACTGGAGTTCAAAAGTTAATGGAGGTGGATGCTTTGGAAGAATTATTCTTTTTTAACCCAGAACAACATTTTCATTGGTATGGGAGACTCCGGGGGGTTGAACTGATGTAGATCAGCAACTTTCCTCAAACTTACAGGTTTTGAGAGCAGCTTAAAGATCATTTAAATATAGATCAACTTGCCCATAGCACCCTGAGGCAGGACTTAAACCCAAGTGGCACTGATTATGGAATCATAAATGTTCATAATGATTAATAGAATCATAGATCTAAAGCTGAAAGAGACCTCAGAGGTCATCTTGATCAATCCTCCACTTTTTCAGATGAGGATGAGGACACTGAGATTGAGGAGATTTAAATGCTTTGGCTCAAGGTCATACCAGTAGTGATTAAAGTAGGGTTCAAATCTGGGCCCCCTAAATCTAGAACCAGTGGTCTTTCTACTGTACAACACTGTCCAGTCTTCTGTCTCCTGTGATGAACTACCTCTCAAATGGAATAATGGTATTTCATACAAAAGGCCCCAAAATGAGCATCCCTCTTGATAGTGGCTAGCTTTCATCACCTGGACATATCCTCATCCCATGTAGAATCACAACATTTAACAGTACCATATATGGTAGTGCCCTTTCCTATAATTAGTTTGCACAAGGATGGTTGCCTGTGCACATGTTCAAATTATGAGACATGTAAAAACTCCATAGACAAAAATAACTTAACACATCTGAACATTCAGTTTCTATGGAGACTGAAATAAAAGTGAACTGTCTAATGGGAGTTTGTTTTTAGCCCAATGTTTTACAGTTTAGGAGAACTTCAAAATGCCTGGAGGTTGGTTATTATTCCAAACACATTATGCTAATATGCAATTGTGTGTTCTAATGAGAATCATTGATGACAGTTAATTTTAATTCCTTCACTCTTTGCTGTCCCCTATAAATGCTTCAATCACTCATTATGGTTGTCATTTCCAAAATTTAGGAGCTTAGTGGAAGCCCTCCCCATTATTTTACATGCTCTTGGTATAGCTTTGGCATGATGATGAGAGGTGGATAAGAAGGCACAGATTAAACTTGTCTTTGCTTTTAAAAAATATTATTATTATCATTTTTAAAGAATTCCCTGGAAATATAAAATACATTTTACAAATTAGTGTGCCTAGGAAAAGTCCATGTAATTTCTGAGTCTTGTTCATTAAATGTAATGAGTTTCTAGGGGACTGAGACTTTGATTATATAATTCAGAGCCTTGCTTCAAGTGCAATATAATCATGTTGCTTCTGATAAAAAAATCAAAACAAAACTTCAACTTCCCCTGTGGTGCTCCACCAGATATAAAGGTAAGATCTTCATCAAATAACAGATGGCATGGCCTAGAACTTTGCAGCAGGAGTTCTTAACGTGTGTGTGTGTGTGTGTGTGTGTGTGTGTGTGTGTGTGTGTGTGTGTGTGGCGGGGGGGGAGGGGGGATGGATCTCTTTGGAAGTCTGGGGAAGTCTAAGAACCCTTTCTCAAAATAATATTTTTAAATGCATCAAATATAAATAAAATATGCAGGATTAAAAATGAAAGCAACTATATTGAAACAATTATCAAAATCTTTTTTAAAAGTTAATGGACTGTATTTGTTCAGTATTAGGAAAATTATCAGATAATTGATCATATCACCAAGAAAAATCATATGATTATTTCAATAGATGAAGAAAAAGCTTCTGACCAAATACAACAGTCATTCGTGTTAAAATGCTAGAAATCATAGAAACATATGTTGCTTTCCTGAAAATGATAAGTAGTACCTATATAAGACCATCAGTAAGCATTGTCTGTAATGGGGAGAGGCTAGAAGACTTCTCAATAACATCAGGGGTGAAGCAAGGATGCCTATTATAATCACTATTATTTTAATATCATACTGTAGATGCTAGCTATAGCAATAAGAGAAGAAAAAGAAATTGAAGGAATTAGGATAGACTACAAGGAAACACAATTATCATTCTTTGCAGACAATATGTTGGCATGCTTAGAGAATCTCAGAGAATCAACTGAAAAACTAGTTGAGACAACAACTTCAGAAAAGTTGCAGGATATAAAATAAGCCCACATAAATCATCAGCATTTTATATATTACCAACAAAGTACAGCAGGAAGAGATAGAAAGAGAATTTCATTTAAAATAACTGCAGATAAGGGGCAGCAAGGTGGCGCAGTGAATAAGAGTGCTGGCCTCGGAGTTGGGATGACCTGGGATTGAATCCGGCCTCAGAAAATGAGCACCCATACATAAATAATGACTAGTCATGTAACCTTGAGCAAGTTACTTAACCCCAATTGCTTTAAAAAAAATAACTGCAGATAATGTAAAATTCTTGGGAGTCTACCTGCCAAGACAAACCCAGGTACTATATGAACACAATTATAAAACACTTTTCACATTAATCAAAATAGATTTAAACAATTGGAAAAATATTCATTGCTTGTGAGTAAGCTGAGTCAACATAGTAAGAATGTCAATGCTACCTTAACTTATTCAGTGCCATATCAAACTACTGGAGAATTATTTTATGAAGCTACGGGGAAAAAACAGTTAAATTCATCCAAAAGAACAAAAAGGTCAAGGATATCAAGAGAATTTTGATGAAATAAAAAGTGTGAAGGAAAGTAGTTTAGCAGTGCCAGATCTCAGTGTATTACAAAGAGGAAATCAAAACAATTTGGTACTGGTGAAGAAAAACAGTGGTAGATCAGTGAAATAGATTAAGTACATAATACACAGTAGTAAATGACCATATACTCTAGTGTTTGATAAACCCAAAGATCTAAATTTTGGGGACAAGAACTCACTACTTGAGAAAAAACTCCTGGAAAAACTGGAAAGTAGATACTAGGTATATACCAACAACTTGTACCTTGCATATGGTCAAAATGAGTACATCATTTAAACATAAAGGGTGATATCATCAGTAAATTAGTGAAGCATGGAAAAATTTACCTTTCAGAACTATGGCTGAGGGAAGAATTTATGAACAAGTGAGATAGAGAACATTACACAATATAAAATGGATAATTTTGATAACATTAAATTTTAAAAGTTTTGCATAAACAAAACCAATGCAAGCAAGACTAGAAGGAAAGCAGGGAATTGGGGGAAATTTTACAGCAAGTTTCTCTGAGCAAGGTCTCATTTCTCAAATATATAGAGAACTGAGTCAAATTTATAAGAATACCAGTCACAGGGGCAGCTAGGTGGCACAGTGAGTAAGAGTGCCAGCCTTGGAGTTGGGATGACCCGGGATCGAAACCGGCCTCAGAAAATGAGCACCCACACACAAATAATGACTAGCCATGTAACCTTGAGCAAGTTACTTAACCCGAATTCCTTAAAAAAAAAAAAAGAATACCAGTCACTTCCCAATTGATCAAGATCATTTGGTCAAGGGATATGAGAAGGCAGTTTTCAGGAGAAGAAATTAAAGTTATCTACAGTCATATGAAAAAATGTTCTAAATCACTATTTATTAGAGGAATGCAAATTAAAACAACTTTGAGTTACCACCTTACAATGATCAGATTAGCTAATAGGACAGAAAAGGAAAATGATAAATGTTGGAAAGGATATGGAAAAACTAGGGCATTGATGTACTGTTGGTGGAGTTGTGAATTGACCCAACCATTTTGGAGAGTAATTTGGAACTATACCTAAAGGGTTATAAAACTCTGAATACCTTCTGATACAGCAATATCATTAGTAAGTCTTTCTCCCAAAGAGAACAAAGAAAAATGAAAATGATCTATTTGTACAAAACTACTTATAGCAGCTCTTTTTCATGGGGTCAAAGAATTGGAAACTGAGATGATGCTCATCAATAGGGAATGACTGGGGATATATTATTGTGATGAAAAACATTGTATTATAAGAAATGACAAACAGGATGGTTTCAGAAGAACCTGAGAAGATTTGTACGAATTGATATAAAGTGAAGTAAGCAGAGCCAGGAGAACATTGTACACAGTAATAGGGTTATTATATTATATCATATTATTATATTATATTACATATATATTATAAGGTTATAATAGGATAATCATAAGGATTATCAACTGTGAATGATTTAGCCATTCTCTTCAGTAAAATGATCCAGGACAATTCCAAAGGACTCATGATAAAAAAAAATGCTGTCCACCTCCAGAGAAAGAACTGTTGGAATCTGAATGCAGATTGAAGCATACTATTTTTCATTTTCTTTCTTTTTGTCTGTGTTTTCTTTGACAAGATGACTAATATGGAAGCATGTTTTCATGATTTCATGTGTATAATTGATACCAAATTGCTTGCATTCTTACAAGAATAAGGAAGAGAGCAAGGAAAGAAATTTGGAACTCAAAATTTTTAAAAATAAATGCTAAAATAGTTTTACTTGTAATTAAGAAATATTTAATGAAATAAATAAAAATATAGTGGGAGAAAAAAGTTAATGGACCCAAAGTTCGAAACCTCAAAAATCTAAGGTGACTGAGGTGAATCGTTTTTCACCAGTTTTTCCCCCATGTATAATGTCTGTGGTTGTAACCATCATTTGCAGCACTGATTTTTGGCCTCAAAGTTCACCCATGTTTTTCTCTTAAAAAGATCCACTCAATTTCTATAGTTACATATCTGAATCTACCTCCCTGCTAATCCCCTGCAGGCTACTTCTATTTGAAGCTTTCCTGTATCTATTCTCTCTTTACAGTACTATTCAAGTATGAATGCTTCTGGCATTTCATCATCTGCCTTTGGAGTCCTGTGATCAATGTTGGCCTCATGGAAGATTGGACCTTACTTTATTGACCTTTTATGTGGTCTGCAAGTTGTTAGTAAGTGCCATATTATCCGACAGTCTCTCAAAGGTTGAAGAATTTAAATTGATCTATTTTTAAACACACACACACATATATGTACATATAGGCACATTTGTATATGCTTATTCATACAGATCCTAATTTAATAATAACCACTAGGTCTATATATCTCATATCTTTAGCTCAAAAGAAGATTGCCCTGAAGTATACTAGTGTGTGACCTTAGTATCTGATCCAGTTAACAGTTCTCAGAACTGACATCAGTCATTAAAGTAAGATATTTCATCTTAAAAATAAGTTCTAAGAATACAGTCATGAACATATAACATGTTATTCACTAGGCCATGTCATTCATTAAGCTACAGTGGTTACCTCTTCCAGGAGCAAATTCCTCTTTTTTCATATCCAAAGTCTTCTATAATCTTGCCCCAAGCTATCTTTCCAATCGAATTATTTGTTAATTTCCTCTAAAAACCTATTAGCCAAGTCTAAGTTTATTCTTCCTAGAGCAATTTTTGGAGTTCACTTGTATGAGTCTGGGAAGCTGATTATTTAATAATGATAATAATAATAATGTATTACATTAAAGAAAAGGCTTTCTCTTTTAAGTTATAGTAATGACAGTCTTCTATAGCCCCACATTCATCTTTTATTTTTGGAGGGGGAAAGGTAAGGCTAAAAGGGTTAAGTGACTTGCCCAGGGTCACACAGCTAGTATCAAATGTCTGAGGCCAGATTTGAACTCTCATTGTCCTGACTCCCAGACCAGTGCTCTGTCCAAGGCACCACCGAGGTGCCTCCCACATTCATCTTTAAGCTGGTCATAGCTCAGGATGTAGCTGTTAGATAAATTCATAATTTCTCCATTGATGATCTCCAATATATCACCATGGTATGGAGGAAAACCTGGGTTCTTAAAGGCTACGCCCAGGAAATTCAAAATTTGATAGATTAAACTAAGTTGGACAAGCTTCAGGTATAGGTCTGGGGATACACTCTTTCTATAGTGATTGCCCCCAAAATATTAGTATAGTTTTAAGTTTTAAAGGTCCAGAAGGATAAATGCTACCTCACTTACAAAATCAAAAGTTGAAAAATTATTTTAAATGTTTAAACCTTTATATATTTCTCATTAAAATTCAACATCACCATCTTTGGTTTTGTCTCATCAATTTTTGAATTTTTATAAAATTTGTATTAATTTCTGCTCAATACTTATCCACTGGTTTGAAAAAGTATCACTCAGGAAAAAAAACATTCAAATTGTAATACCTCTTATTAAAATTAAAAATTGTTATTCAAAAGTTATAACAGTAAATAAGTATAAAAGAAACTTTAATTAAACTTTCAAATGATTTTTGGATTGGTTTGTATCATCTATACTTTTGAAGTTATTAAAGCTTAAACCTACCCAACAAACAGTCTAGATAATTAAATTGTGGCTCAACACCAGTAGTTCATGCACTGGGTGAAGAATTCTTTGGCCTTGATGGCCCATAAAATAGATAAAAATATTAGATGGTTCTTATTCCTTTACCAATCTGCTTCTATAAGAGACAGTTCTAGAGCGTTAGAAGAGGCTAAAGATACTAAGAATCATTCAGTTTGTAGACCATCTGCAAACATTACTTTAAAAATGGTTACTTTAAATAAGTGATTTTCTTTCAAAAGATGAGCAAACTAACAAAATGCTGGAGAAAATGAAACAATTTAGATGGACTCTTTTTACCATGGTTGTCTTCTGGACATCTATCCTAATACCATATACATAACTATTCTCACTACTCTCTCTTTCATCTCTAAAAGCATATCCAAATCAACACTTCTCAAAAGAATATGACACTTAAGGGTGGCTAGGTGGCACAATGAATAAGAGCACCAGCCCTGGAGTCAGGAGTACCTGAGTTCAAATCCAGCCTCAGATACTTAACACTTAGCCATGTGACTTTGGGCCAGTCAGTTAACTCCAACTGCCCTACCTCCCCCCCTCCAAAAAAGCAAAAAAAAAAAAAAAAAAGAATATGACACTTGCTCCCTGTATGGTTCCATTAACCTCTCTGATTTCCCAAACCAAAACACCCTTTGCTGGCTACCATTCTTCTATGTGCTATCTCCAATTATTAGAATTTAAGGATCTTGACAGTTACTACATCACTTTTGTAGTCATATGCCCAACATTTAGCAGAGTGCTTATTACATAGCATTCAATAAAGTTTTTCATTCATTCATTCATTGAAACTCTTAAATAAGGGGAAACTAGAACACATAAAAACTGCAGCCAAAAGCAAGACTATATAGCCATTTGCACTTAGAAACACAACTAAAGGAACTGGTTGACCTGGTTTCATCATGTGCCCAAGAGCAACAGATAACATCATTCAGTTCTATACTTGATCATCTTAGCTTGTCATATTCATTGTAAACACTGGTAAGTAGACCACATAGAGAAAGTTTTAGTGTATGAACCAAAAATTTTAGTGTATGTTAAAGGCTAGAGTAGAGAAATTCTACCAAGAACTTGGCAAGCTTCTCCAAACCAAATCAATGTATAACTTGGTATTTCGTCACTTCAGTGTGAACATGACCCAAGGATAAGGCTGTGGAGAATATGTCTTAAAATATGTTCCAGAGTGAAGAATTAGATGAAAAAAGGTGGTAGATATCACAGCGTTAGAATACTTATTGACAGATATTAAATATTGGCAATCAACTTATCTTATCTATCATAATGAGGTGCCAGCATAAATAAGACATTTTATTCTTTTAAATTTTATCATTTTCCTTGAGAATGTATTTTGATGCCTGTGACTAGGTATCTTTGCATTTGAAGTCTATTTCAAAATAATAAAGTTAAAATGTGAACATTATGTGGAAGGAGCTAGGTATCTATGTTTCTGCACATCTTGCTTTCTGCTTAAGTCTTCCTATGACCACCTTATTGCTGAGAATAGATAAATTTCTCAACTATCTGACAACCATCTAAGTAGAGTTATGGTCCTTCAAACATTGATGAAAGAGAAACAATCTTGGTTGAAAATAAGGAAATTTGAATTCTTATTGCATTAGTAATTAACTGTGTGATGATTAGCAAAGTTAATTTAGTTCTGTAGTACTTTTCTTATTGGCAAAATATGAAATCTCTCATTCTTTGATTTAAACTTGAAAATATTTAGACCATAAGTTCTTTACCTGGGGTATATGAACTTTTAAACTTTTTTTCATAACTATTTAAAAGTAATTGATTTCTTTTATAATTCTATGTATCTCATGAATTGAACAATAATATTCTGAGAAGGGGTCCATAGATGTCACCATATTATCAAAGGGCCCTATGTGTTAAGAACTCCTAGTTTAGATCCGTCCATTCCATTTCTGAGCAACTCTGTGAGAAAGTGCTTCCTTATACTGAATCAAAATCTGCTTTGCTATAACTTCCACCTCCTCAGCATATTTCTGTTCACAGGGACTAAGCAGAATAAATGCAATTCTGATTTTATCTGACAGCATTTCAAATATATGAAGATCAAAGTTATGGTTGTCATGGTTATGGGAGGCCTTGTGGTATTGCAAAAAAGACCCTGGAGTCCAGAATGACTTGGGATTAAATTCTACCATTGGCACTTGTGTGATTATGGGACAGTTGAACAATCTCTCTGAACCTCAGTTTCTTCATCTGTAAAATGCAAATGATGTCTATAGTTCTCACTTCAAAGGGTTGTGAGGAAAAAAAAATGATTGCTTTGTAAACCTTTACAAGTATAGAAACTGAACCTATAGTTTCACTGGAAAGATAATTCCTTGGATGAGGAAATATTTTCCATTAATGCTAATCAATGTCTTCTTTGCAACCTATGGTCTCAGATCATTGAGGCGTTAAATCCATATGTATTAGAGGTGGTATTTGAACCCAGGTCTTTCTGGTTCCCAGCATCATTCTCTATCTAGTATTCTACACTGTCTCTAAATGTTTAGATAGCACAAACCTTATAGCACAATGTCAAAGTTAATCATTGTACGCCCCCTTCAACTCTTCTCTTCTTCAGATTAAACATCTCCAGTTCTTTCCCTGATGCTCTGGATATTCTCTGTTCTTTTAAGGTCTTTCCTAAAATGTGTTGCACAGACCTGGATACAGTTCTATAGATCAGATTTAACAAGGACAGAATGCAACACATTTATTCAGCATGTGATCATACCTTATGGAAACCAGATTTACATATGGAACTGTGGGAGAGTTTTATGAGGACTCTTGAAAGTCTTTCCATTCAGTCACCCTGGGTCTTGAGAAACCTTGGGGGGAGAGAGCAGTTCAGAAACCACACTGGATTCAGGATTTTGCTTGAATGTGTTCAAAGAAATTTCATGTTTTTCTAACTAAATAAAGAGAAAATCACATCCAACCTTGACTTTACCCAAACCTTTAAACTAAACCTTATGGCATGAAAATGGTCTTCCCGTTGATTAGACTTTCCAGGACCAATGTGTGCTATAACAGAACTCTCCACCCAGCCAGGTCAATTAATTAATCTATGAATAAGCCCTTATTAAACATTATATTAAGTGTTGAGGAAACAAAATGAAAAATGAAACAATACCCACTCTCAGGGAAACATGCTGCTTACATTCTATCTACTGATCCTCTTTGAGCTGGGGTTCTGAGTTCAGCTAACAAATATCTTCATGAATCAGTTCTACATGTTATGTCTTCCTTCAAAAAAGGATGATTCAAAAATCTGTATGGATCTTTAAATCAAAAAATACTATAATGATAAAGTAAAATCTTCCTTATTTTTGCTTGATGGATTAAAAAGATAATACTCTAGGGATAAGAGGATAGCTCATAGTTTTGTTTATGTAAATTGGAGTAAAAAAGACTCTCAAAATAATTAGCTCTCCAGTAAGTCCCTGACTTTTATATTCTCTTTAGCATATTGAAATTCTCTTTAGTCTCTGGAATGGCTTGGGTTTGAATATGTCCTTACCAAAGGGAAAGTCCTATTTCTTTTGGTATCATAAATGCCATAATTAGAAAAAATGAATGGAAGTTAATTGATGTAACCAGGTGCCCCCAAGATTCTGGGTACTTATGGATCATAGACACAAGGCAAAATCTCAAGAACTCCAAGTGTCAAAGGTTTTTGTTTTGTGGTCCAGAGATGGCCCTATTAGAGTAGGCCAAGATTTCCCTAGGGCACTGGCTATACAGACCTTTTCTGTAAACTTGTTCAGATAACACCTGAAGAAACCTACTCAACCAAGGCAATCCTGGACATAATCAATCTCTCAGAGTAGCTACAGAACACACTGTGAAAATTTGTGTCTTAGCAAATGAGATACTTGAAAATCATTCTAAAATTCCTTCAAAAATTGTACAAAGTTGGGGCGGCTAGGTGGCACAGTGAATAGAGCACTGGCCCTGGAGTCAGGAGGACCTGACTTCAAAGCCAGCCTCAGACAGTTAACAAAAACTAGCTGTGTGACCTTGGGCAAGTCATGTAACCACAATTGCCCTACCTTCCCCCTCCAAAAAAGCAAAAAAAGAAAAAATTAAAAATTGCACAAAATTCACTGTACTTGGGGCATCAAGTAGGAAGTCAAATTTTATCATTCTAGGAGCCCCTAAATATAATTGCAACTGACTTCAAAGCAAGGATTAACAGTAAAACACTAGCTCATAATTTTAGCTTCCTGGGAACTAGAAGGGACTGTGTGACACATAGTAGGTGCTTAATAAATTCTTATGGATTAATTTTATAGCACTTTCAGTTTCAAAAAATTCAAAAGACCTTTATTAAATGCCTACTGTGTTTAAGATACTATTCTTGGGACCCAAAGACAAGATAAAAACAGAGCCTGCTTATATTCTACTGTGATGATAGCATTTAAACTGATAAATATATAATACCCACAACATAATTTAAGAAGAGAGTAAATACTAACTGTGGAGAGATTAGGAAAAACTTTCTGTAGGAGGTGGCATTTGAGGAAGCTATGTATTCTGAGAGTCAGAGGTAAGATGGTAGTCTGTTTCAGGCCTGCAGCACTAGGCACCAAAAGCATTTGTATGCAAAGGCATCTTAGTGGGAGACTGAGTGGCTCTTTCAGTTTACAAAGAGTTCACCTCAGAACAACACTACAAAATAGGTTAGTACGGGTTATGTTGGGCTCTTTTTGTGTAGATGAAGACACTGAAGTTCTGAGAATAAATGACTTCCTCATGGCATACACTTAGCAAGTAATCTCCAGAAAGGAGACCAGTTCTTCAACCTTCAAAACTGCTAGTTCTCAAACCCAGACACAAATCAACTTTTCACACACCTTGACAATGAAGCATGATACCTATTGCTTGATTCAAGTAGTACCTCCTAATACAATAAATAAAATAAATCAGCATCCTTTCCTGGCTATCCCCACTTGCCTCACCATGCTATCATCTCTTTTCACCATTAACCCAATGCCTTGGTCATATAGCATGCAGTTGGATGGGCAGTTCAATGGGTTAATCCACCAGTAGATGCATCTAAGATAGGTACTATTGATGGACAATGAGCCCAGAATCGAATAGAAGGGTTGGGTTGCATTTGGAAAAATGAACAGTATATTTACTGTTGGTCACTACATATTGGTCACTAACATAAAATCCCTTTTTATGAATAGCAGTATTTTTTTAGTTTTACTATTTGGTTACAAATCATATAACAACTCCACCATTTCCAAAGAATCAAAATTGTGAGTAGCCTAAAGTGCAACTGACAGCATAAACAGGCTATAGCATATTACTAATGATGATGTATAAGAAGTGGTACAACAGATACTATTCAGGAAATATATGACTAGAAAAGGAGATAGCCTAGCCAGATAATAACAGTGGATAGTCTGGCTGCTGCATTGGTAGTCAGAGTAATATCTTAAGGAATGGGTATGGCATGGAAAATAGACCTTGGATTGACCTTCAGAAGAAAATAATGGGAGGATGTGGACAAGAATAACCCAGGATGAAAACATGTGAATAACCTAGTGTTGAGTCCCCTACTGAAGGGGATATATTCACTGATGAAACTAGAAAATCAGAGAAGTATAATCATCCTCAAACTGACTATAAAATAATGAATTTTTCCTTGTTTGGAGGACCACAGCAGGCTTGCAAAATAGTCTGGTGATAGTAGTTAATATCACACTCATGAAAAAAACAACAACAACAAAAACTAAACCAACAATTCCTTGAGATATTAAAGTGATATTGGGGAATGTCATACACACATACATTCATATATGTGTGTGTATCTATCTCTCTCTATCATATATATACACATACATACATATATGTATATATACATATATGTGTGTGTATATATATATATATAAAAAGAGAGAGAGAGAGAGAATATGCAAGCATGCCACCATCACATAGGAACAGGGCTAGAGAATCTATTTTCAATTTGTTTTAAGACTCAGACTGGCTCACAAACAAATCTTGTTTAGACTAGACCTGTTTTGCTTCAGGCTGGAGTTTGCAAACAGAAGTTGATTTCAAGGCCCTAGCTAAAGGGTTTCCAGCTATTCCAATATACTTACAATGATCTAGATTTCATGCTCTTTATGTTTTTCCCTGGGAGTCTCAGATGAGAAACAGGCCCTATGGGTCTGCCATCCCTGATTTGTTGCTGTGGCAGCAAAGGAGAAGTATCTCCTGTTCACAGATTTTCCTGGATTTGTTTTAGTAGTGTAAAAGGGAGAAAGAGTCAGTCTGGAAGGATTGATTCTTTGGCTGCTTTTAAAAAAATAATAATTTCTATGGTGAGTAAAATATATGAAGCACTTTTTTTCGCAGTCATATAATGTAGTAAGCACGGTATGACTTAGGACAAAGGATACTAGACCAGGAGTTAAAAGATCTGGGTTTGAATCTCAACTCTGACATTTATTTATTAGAGAAATGTAGGTAAGTAATTTATGTTTTCTCTCAATTTACTCATCTATAAAATGGGGATAAGAATGAATGCACCATCTACCTCACAGATTTTTGTAAGAAAAGCTCTTTATAAATCTTAAAAGTTCTATAAAAATTAATTTTTGTTCATATTTTCCAGAGGAGGAAACTAGGGCCCACAGAGTTTGACTCTTAGTTTTTCCTTATCTTCTCCTAAAACAAACTCTCACACACGAATAAAAAGAAGCATAGAACAGTAAAAAATAAAGCAACATACTTAGAAAAATAAAATTAACTCAAAGAAGTTTTTTAAAAATTAGATAAAACCAATGTTGTACTTTTTATTCATGATTAATGGGAATACTTGAGGCAACATTCTCTAGTAGTTAGTACATTAGATTTAGAGTTAGGAAGATTGAGTTTAAAATACTGTCTCTGATACTTGGACAAATTACTTAAACTATTTAAGCTCCCATTTCTTCATCTATAAGGTGGAGATATTATCTGTAACACCTACCTCACCATGGTCTTATGAAGCCAAATGAATTAATGTGTATAAAGCACTTTATGAAATATAAAGTATAACAACAGTAACAATAATATCTGCTTTAATGAATTCTCTAAAGTATGAGTACGTCAGGAATCTTGGAGTTGGAACACTATTTCTTAGAGTTGTTAATCTTACCTCCTCTTACTTATGTCTAGTGATAGGGAACTCTCTTTCAACTCAGTCTATTCTTTGTTTTTAATTATTTTTAATTAATTTAATAAATTTTAATAATAAAATTTAAAAATAATTTTTAATATTTTAATAAAAGAAATTTTAATTTAATAAATATTTTAATAAATTTAATAGTAATTTTTAATTATAATAATTATAACAATACTGAAATCCAACTCTCTGTAACTACCATCCCCCTAATCCTTAATTCATAGCTCTTTGGGACCAAATCTAATAATTCAAATCTATTTTCTACATGATGTCTCTTCAGAAATTTGAAGACAGAGATCATGTGTCTTCTCCCATCAAGTGAAAGATCAAAAGTAAAAGCAATATGCTATGCTTCTATAAAATCTACTTCCTAGAGAAATTAAAATCACCAGACAAACTTACCTTGGGAAGGATTAGGCATCAGGTAATAGTAAAACCTTGCTAATTATCAGTTTATTTAAATAGTATGTAATTCAAATCAACTTATTCTTCATCTACTTTATAGAATTTTGCCTTTGAAAGTGTTTATTTAATTCAAAGATATGTATGCAATCAAAAACTGGAATCAGGTCATAAAACTGGGATCAAAAGCTGGAACTAGGTCCCTAGAATTATCACATGATATTAAACAAGTCACAAAAATATAGTAATAATATCTATGGAATTTCCTCTTCCCCTAACTTGCCTGGGTATACACATATTCATAGAATGTCAGGATTGGAAAGAATTGAGACATGATCTAATTTAGCCCTATCTTGACAAGTTGTTACCTAGCTAGCCTTTGCTTGAAGATTTCTAGTGGATGTGGTGGTAAGGATCTCTCTAGGAAAGTCATTCAACTTTTGATCAGCTTAATTTGTTAGGAATTTTTGTTCACATCAAACTAAATTTACCTTTGCTCCTAGGTCAGCCCTATGTGGTTAAACAGAACAAATTAAATCTTTTCTATGGGATAGCCCTTCAAGACCATTGTACTTGAAGTCAGCTAGCGTATCTCCCTTAATTCTATTTTTTCCCACACCAAATTCATCCATATTCTTCAACCAATTTTCTTTCTTTCTTTTTTTGAAGGGCAATTGGGGTTAAGAGACTTGCCCAAGGTCACAGAGCTAATAAGTGTTTGAGGTCGGATTTGAACTCAGGTCCTCCTGACTTCAGGGCTGGTGCTCTATTCACTGTGCCACCTAGCTGCCCCCAACCAATTTTCTTATGGCATAATTCTGAGATCCTTCATTACCCTAGATGCCCTCTTCTGGCCAGATTTTTAAAATCCTTCCTAAAATGTGGACAGAATACAGTGGGATTCTCATATCCCTGGTTTTGGGCACCATGCTTCTTTTAATCAAGTTTAAGATTACATTGGCTTCCTTTATTGCCATATCACACTGTTGACCTACTCAGTTGTCTTAGGGTAGAGTGAGCAGTGAACAAATAATAAGTCAATGTAGCTTAATGAATCAATGGAAGGTGGGAAATAGGAGTATGGAAAGGGACTAGTGATGATCACATTCCTGTTCCTACTTTGTAAAATGAGTATAACAATCTGTGTATTGACTATTCACACAAATATCAGGACCAGCTATAGATACCAGAAGGGGATTTACTAAGTACTTAACTCTGTTGAATTACAATATGAGACTGGATCTGGAACTTTTCTAATTCAAACTTGCTTTGTAAAATACTTTGAACTTTAAACTGGAGGGTGTTTTAATATATGTATATATACGCATTCTCTTTTAACATAGCTCCTCTTAGAGGAGAGAAGGGCAAAGAATGGCCTGGATCTGTATAGACTTCTTACATTTGGAGTACACCACTTATCTCTAGAGCTAAGGAAATATGCATGATTTGGGACTGGTGAAAGACTAAAAGAAGAAATGATCAAAAAAAGAGAAAACATACTGTGAGGAGAAAGGGTGTGATGCTTCCTTCTTTTAGTCCTATCCTGTTCTTGAAGTATGTGATAGTTCTTTCCTCAAAAGATAAGTTGAGAAACTTTAAATTACAGAAGTCTATCCAGATCCAGGCCAGTCTTCCCATCTCTAGTACAGATATTGTACACTTTCAGTATCTCTCTAATCAGTATGTCTCACAAAGCTCTACATACCTGTCCTTAGTACCTTTCCAATCTCTTTACCCTTTTACCTCCACCTATATACTTTATAATTCAGCAACATCAGTCTGCTTACTATTCCTCAAACACAAGACTCCCTCTCCCATCTCTGTGTTTGAGTCTCCCCCATACTTGGAAAGATCTCTTTCCTTTCCTTTGCTTCTTAGTTTCCCTGGCTCCTTTTTTTTGCATTAACTCTTTCCTAGTCCCTCTGGCTGGTAGTTTATTCCCCTCTGGGATTATGAGATTACTCTCTTTCTTCCTCTCTCTCTCATTAGTCCATTCATCTATCTATGTCTTATATTACTTAGTTATTTAAATGCTCTTTTTTCCAATTAGAATTAAGATCCTTGAAGTCAGGGGTTCTTTTTTCATTTAGAAAAAAAAAGCCCAGTGTCCCCTGACACATATTATTTGCTCATCAAATACTTATTGACTATCCTAGGACTAAAGGCCAGGTGATATGATGATGAGGCCAGGGCTCTTTCTTTGTACCATACATATACCTGAAAATTTAGCCCATAATTATGATTGTTGGCTCTTAGTTAAAATAAACAGATTAAATAATCTCCAGCCTAGAGGTTGGCTAGGTTCCACTGACATCCTCTGTTCTCTTAGCTCCACAAAGTAAGAATGATTCATGACTCAGAAATATTTTTCCTTGTTCATATTATGATTATTATAAAGGCAAGTTATCGGACAGTAGCATAGCTACTCTTTTAAAAATGTGTTAATATATTCACAGTTCTCCAATGGCCGTTAGCCTTTCATACTGTTTGGGCAGAGCAAATAGGCCCATTTAGAGAGGCCTATCTGTCTGTAGAGTTTATTTGTCTCAAAGATGAATGCACATGTGAATACCAGTGCTTCACATTTCCTACCAGAAAAGAAATAATCTCTACTATCCAGCTGTAGCATCACACTTTAATTTATAGCCTTTCCCCCTTCTGTATAGAACACTTGGCACATCTATTATTCAGTATTGTGATATCAAATTATTACATGCAGAGGAAAGTTTACAGAAAAGTGAAGTTTGAAAAGAAATAGTCATTGAGCTAGAAAGGGATATGAGGAAGTCCTACCAGATGGCAGCAGCTGCAGAGGAAAACAGTATCTACAACAACGTAATTCCTTTAAACACCAGTGATACAGAATTTTGAAATGCATCATTGGAGAAAACATCTATACTTTAACACAGAGGCATGGTATTTAATATCATCACATAATACCATACATTTGAAACTATATACCATGTTTGCTTTTTGACCTTAAGCAAATAACTTCCCTTGACCTAGACCTCTCTTCCCTAATCTGTAAAGTAACAACAATGTAAGGTTCCTCCAAGCTCTTACATTACATATTTCTTCTGAATATACTTCTAGATTTCATCCCTATCAAATGAGCTACTTGAGTACAGGTACAAATTAATTTTTGTCTTTTTATCCTCATCACCTAGGACAGTGTCTGTGACATATTGGGTACAAAAGAAATGTCTGATAAATGAATCTAGGAGTATACAAAGAATTTTCTCATCTGATATCTCCTTTGAGTCTCAGAAAAAACTTGGTGCAACAAGTAGGAAAGGCAATATTCTCAGATGACACAGAGGATAATAGATCTGGAGCTGGAATGAACCTCAGACATCATCTAATCCAACTCTTCTTAATTCATAGATGGGGAAATGGAGGCATGAGGAGGTTAAATATCTTGGTCATGGTCACAGATGTAGTAAGTGTTAGAAAATAGATTTTAACCAGTATCTTCTGACTCCAAATCCAATGTTCATTCCATTATACTATGCTGAAAATTTCAATTTTTGGTTTTATTGAGGGAGAAGGGCAGGGCAATTGGGGTTAAGTGACTTGCCCAAGGTCACAGGGCTAGTAAGTGTTAAATGTCTGAGGCCAGATTTGAACTCAGGTCCTCCTGACTCCAGGGCTGATGCTCTATTCACTGTGCCACCTAGCCACCCAATGCTGAAAACTTTTAAAGGTTGACAAAAAAGAAGTCATATTTGATATTCCTTGGAAAATCTATTATAGAAAAGATAAAAATAATCTTTTCAAGGTCATTGCCTAGAATGGATATCAAAGGTGTCTATTAATTTGTAGTTATCAATAAATCATGCCAAACTAAACAAAATAAAAACCAGATAGGTAGCAGGGTAACATAGAAGAAAAGAAAGACTTAAACAGAAATGGGAGGCAACATGGTTTATATTAGATCCTAATAGATTATGGAGTCAGGAAATTTGGGTTATATTTCTCACATTACCAGTTCTAGATGTGTGAACTTCAGTATGCCACATCATCTTTCTTATATTATTTTACTTTAATAATAACAATTCATATCCAGCTCTGCCACTAACTCATTGTCTTACTTTGACTAATTCATAACATTTAGATGTAGAAGAGACCTTATAGGTTAGATAGTACTAATGCCTCATTAAAAAAAGTTAAAGCAGATCTGTGCTTTCATTGGTAGGTAGAAACCTCAAAGAAGTGATACCTTCTACCAGGACACATTGGTACCATTTTCTGCAGTTTATAGCTTTAGATTATTGCTTAGCTCATAGAGAGATCAAATGACTTGGCCGAGGTCACACAGCTAGTATGTAGCATAGGTAAGACTTGAACTAAAGTACCGTGATGCCAAGTCCTACTCTTCATATAGTATGCCAGGATGCTTCTCCAAACCCTCATTTATAGAAGAAGAAACTGACACCTCCTTGGGCACTCAGTTACTTCCTCTAGATGATCTCTAAGATTACTTCTAAGCTGCTATTATATGATTCTATTAAAGAAAGTCTAGGGGGGCAGCTAAGTGATGCAGTGAATAGAGCACCGGCACTGGAGTCAAGAGGACCTAAGTTCAAATTCGGTCTCAGACACTTAATACTTACCAACCATGTAACCTTGGGCAAGTCACTTAACCCCAATAGCCCTGCCTTCCTCCCTGTAAAAAGCAATAGATAAATAAAGTCTAGTAATAGCTAATGTAGAAAGATCAGAAATACCTTTGTTTTCCAAAGAATTGATATAGTCCATGAAAAAAAAATCATATCCATAGGATATAATCAGACTACATCACAGTCAATTGGAATTATGTGAACTCTCCTTCTTTCTAACTCATGTAGCAGTGAGGTGCATATGACTGATTGGTTAGCATTCAATCACTAACATGACTAAGAGGAATTGGGGTTAGCACCAAGGATGAGGTGGAAAAACAAAATTTTTTTCCTGTATGCATCCCCCTTGTATGTCAGAATCTCAGAAGGCCAAAGAGAGTAGTAGAAACCAGGAGGACAATAATCCAGAATATAAAATTTTCCCACATTCAATTAAGTGGAACATTAAAAACAATTTATCATCAGACAGTGTTTAAATTTAATAGTTTTCTGGAATAAATTGATACTTTGAAGAAAACAATGGGCTTTTTACTGAGATAATTTAATCTAGTAGAAATGTTTATTATTTAAACAGCATAATCTTATGTAAAGCTATTATTTCATACAGGACCTAGGCACTGCAGAGGTAAGCATCATATACATAATTAAATATTTTAGGATTTATGAAAAAATGAAACCATTTTAATAGAGAGATTAACATTAAATAAATATTATACATCAATTATATTAATGAACCCAATTCTCCATTCAAACATCTTTTTGTCAGAGCTTTTTGTGTGTTTCTCTATCTAGAATGAAATTTCTTTTATCAAATGTTCTTATTAAAAGCATCTACAAAATAGTGCACCCCTTGCATGCCAAATTCACAGATTATCTCCTGCTATTATCTAGAAGAATGCAGGGATGAGAAAACAATTTGTTTTTAATGTATTTCATTCATCCCATTGATATCATTAAGTACTTAGTATGTACTAAGAACTGATGATACTTAGATAAGAAATGAAACTGTTCATGTGATCAAGAAGCTTCCATTCTATTAGTTTATATGCAATTGCACACACATTAATTACACAGAATGTACTTCAGAAGATGTTTTCAAAATCAGATACAATGGTAATATTGTTTTTAAAATATGCAGTTAATAGCTACGATAGCTATGATGAGTATAGATGAGTCTAGCATTCTAAATAAACATTAAACACTCTTCAGATCAGTTTTCTGTAGAATCAAAAAACCTTGGTTTTCCTTAATAACAAAAGATATGTCATGCCCAAGGTATGGACTTATCACAAAAGGGCTTATCAGTTCTGACCAAATGCAGAAAAATATTTCAGTCCATTTAAAATCCTTATGATTGCTGGCTCTGCATTAAGATAAACAGGTTAAATAGCCCGAAGGTCAGAGTGTCTAGTTTCACTGTCTTTCCCTGTATTTTTAGTTCCCCAAAGTCAGAACATCACACTCAGAAGGACTTTCTTAGTTTCCATTATGATGGTTACAAACCCAAGTTATCAGATAGTTGCATAGCTAATAGGCTCTTTTCAAAATGTGCTTATGTGTTTATTATTTTTTTTAAAGCAATTGGGGCTAAGTAACTTGCTCAAGGTTACATGACTAGTCATTATTTATGTGTGGGTGCTCATTTTCTGAGGCTGGATTCGATCCTGGGTCATCCCAACTCCGAGGCTGGTGCTCTTACTCACTGGGCCACCTAGCCACCCCTTTTTTCATTATTTTTCAATAGCATTTGAGTAGGGCAAAGAGGACTATTTACAGGTAGAAGGTCTATGTGCAAGTAGGCCGGTTTCTACATTGAGAACATGACAATCACTCCCTCTCTACTCCCAATCTGGCTTTTCAAAAAATTATGGGTATTGAAAATTTTTAAAAAATTTTGACCTCCATTACAAAGTCAGACTCTAAGAAACACCTGGGAAATACATATTTAAAGTGATATTTCTAACAATATTAACCATACTACTCAAAATAATTTGTGAAACTGTATCTTTAAATTGGGATGACTCCCATATATATAAGGAACTATAGTTTGTTTGCAGTTATCATAGGTTCTAAGTAATCACTTTCTAACAAATATATAATTATTTAAGGTAAAACTTTAAATTTTCATTTCCTAGGATGTAAAAATAATTAAATAACTTTAATAACTATTATTTACATAATTTAAATTTAGGAGAGTAATCATTTCATATAGTCCTGTAAAGATTGATACTTTCATCATGTCCATTTTGCAGATAAGGAAACTAAGATTAAGAGTGATTTAATGATTCATGCAGGGTTACTTAGTAACTATCCAAGGCAAAAGTCTGAGAGGACAGATGCATTTAGATTTGTGGGGAAGTCTACATGAAAGCATAGAGTTGGAAGAGGGACAGTTGTATAATGGAAGGCAATATGATCCAGTGGAAAGTTCTCTGGATTTAAAATCAATCAGCTAGGGTTCAGATTCTACCTCTACCAGTTAACAATATGTGTAACCTTGGGTAGGTCACTAAACTCTGAGTTTCAATACATCATCTATAAAATAAGTGAGGGTGTTGTGATATCATCAGATCATGCATTTATAGCTGGAAGAAACCGCAGAGGTCATCAAGTTTCAAGTCCCTTGAAATTCTAAATCTATGAAAACCTATTGTCCTAGGATGCCATTAAAAGGAATATTTAAAAAGTAGCAGGAAATGTAGGTTGGAGTTGTGATTGGCCTTGAACTATTGTGTGTCTGTGTGCAAGTGTTTCTTTTAGTCAATAGGAACTACAAGATGTTGCAAATAAGTAACTGTGACTTGAGTAAAGGACAATAATAGAAAAAGAAGTTGAGGTGGTTATATCAAAATTCAAGTGTCTCACTGATAGAATTGTGATGATAGGAGAAAGTGAATAAGGCTTCCAGTAAATTGATAGACTTATTCTATCAGAGCACATGGACAAGCATTGCTTAGCACCACTGAAGGGAAATTCCAGATGAATGAGATAAGAAGTCCATTTGGATGCTTGAAACAATAGGGAAATTGTTTTGAGAAGGGCTCTCAAATAGAACTGGAATACAGAAGATATATGAAGGGTGGAATGAAGAGGGAGAAACCTAGAAACAGAGGGAACAAGTTAAGATACTACTAAAATAATGAGAACCTAAATTAGAGTAGTAACTGTTTTTGGAAAGAAGGATGGTGATGGAAAGAAGAGATGTCAACTCTGGTTGTGGGAGAAGTAAAAATTAAGGATGATTCTAAGATTGTGAGTCAGTGTGCCTGACTATTGATGATAAACTATTAAATCATCCTATTTCATTTCTTCCACAATTGTAAACATGAGGCCCCTAAAAAATCTGTGACTAGAAATCCAAACTGAAGCTATTATTTTCTCGACAGCTGATACTAATTTTTAAAATGGTAAAACATTTTAGAAAAGCATTCATATTTTTGTGCATTGTAATAGTAAGAAAAATGTTTCTTTCAAAAAAAACACCACCAACAACCCAACAACACAAAAGCAATTAATATTTGAGTATTAGCATTGGATACCAGTCAAATTCCAATGAGATTTCGCTCATGAAACATTTGTGAACTATAGTTCCCATAGCAACAAGCAACATATTTTTAGTGAACATCACTGCTTTCCATTCTAAGAACTTCATTGTCATCAGTCTACAAACATAAAAAAGGGATTTTCTCAAGAAGCTTATATTGTGACAGATAATATCTGAAAATCTTTTGACAATATGGACCTTGTCTGTTCACCTATACTAAACATTTTCTCCTTCATTTATAATTCCATTTTAAAATCTTATTAAAATGTTAATCCATGTTTTTTTTCTAAATCCCAATAGGTTATGATTTGGTCAATACTTAAATAGAATAACTACACATATGGGTACACTAGGTTTTCATACTGAATGTGAGTTCATTGGATCAGGTTACTTTTAACCCTCGAATATGTTTACTTAGGGGAAATCTTTGTGAGCTACTAATAATGATCTTTTTAATTAAATATAAGAAGTAGCAAAATGGACCAAATCAAATCGTGATTGTTCTCATGGTTTTGATCCTTAGCCAACAAATGTGACTGCTTGTCTTAGGACTTGGATACAATGGAACATTAATGTTGCATCTTGGGGTGGGAGTGAGGGTGGAGACAAGTAACACTTCAGTGCTGGAAACATATATTAAATGCTTATAAATCTTCTATTAAAACAACATTCTTAAATGGGACTTTGGCAGCTAGTACTTTTCCATCCACAGCTCCTCAGATCTCTCATTAACCACACCTACACAGAGCTAACCTCATCTTTTTTCCTCTCCTCTCTTTTCTTCTCCTTTCTCTTCTATCTTCATTTCAGCCTCCTTCCCTCTTTTTTCCTTCCTTCCTCCCTTCCTCTCTCCCTTCCTCTTTCTTCCTTCCTTCTTTCCTTTCTCTCATTCCCTCCTTACTTTTTTTGTTCCTGCCTCCCTTTGACCCTCCTCCCCACCCTCTTCCCTCCCTTCTTCCTTTCTTCTTTTTTCCCTCTCTTTTTATTTAGCTTTTTGCCAATATCAAATGAACATATCGAGTGCAAAGCAAAAACAGTTACTGCTGAATAAACACTATATATTTGCCATGGAACTATTCAACATTTAAATGAATGAGATGTTTATAGTAATTAATTGTTACATAAACCTACATATTTTTCTTTTCATCTAACCAATAGGTTAGATGAACACTTAGGAGGAAGGCTGTCCTTGAGAGCTGAATTGGACTTTTCTGTACATAGACATAAATAAATAATTGCTTGTTTTTAGATCACTTTACAGTTACAAGGCACCTTTGAATACATCATCTCCTTTGAGCCTCACAGATCTATAAAGTGGCATAGCAAGAATTATTCCCATTTTACAGATGAGGAAACCAAGTTTCAGAAAGCTTATATGACTTGTCCATTGTCCCCCTATTAGTAATGGTACTTAAACATCAGTCTTGTGACTCCTAATCCAATGAACTCTGATGTCTGCAACAACACAGGCTATTAGGAGAGGGTACTGTGATGTTCTCCATCAGAAACAAGCATACTGTCATAGTAAAATGAGAAAGTTTGCTTAAATATGCCCTTTCTCCCTCTATGAAGGAAAGACACACACACACACACACACACTTATCATGGCAATTTTTTGCATCTATGTATGCTGCAGCAAGGAACTTGTTTTCTAAGTAGGAACATTCATTCGCATGATGAAAACCCATTCACATTGCTCAAATCTATGTAGTACTTTGGTCTAGACCTAGGATTTTTGAGATTTCATTGGCATTTCTTCAACTCCTAGTAAAGAAACTCCCTCTATCATTGTAGATCCACACCTACTCTGCAACTTTTTGGTTTCTTTGTTTAAGGGAATTTCTTGGGCAGCAACAGATTAAACAACTTGTTTAGGGTGACCCAAATGTGTCAAAGGTAAGGCATGAATATGGGTCTTCTTATTTCAAACCAGCTCCATTATGTCCTTTCCTTGCTATTCATCTTTAGCACTTTCTACTTTTAAGAAGTGATTTTACACATTATTTCATCCGGTCTTAGTAACATCTCTGAATGCACATAGAATAAATATTACCTTCATTTTTAGATTAAAAATATATCTAATAACCTGTATCAGATCAAAAGGGTAGTTCGTGATTGTTCTACCTTGAGAATTCAATTTCTCTGAATCTTCCTACATCTTTTTCTATTAGACTGCACTGCCAATTCAGAAGCTGGTGTTGTATGTTATCAAACCCAGGGGAGTAATTCACTGTTGTTGCTTTGGGAATGACCAGCTAGATCTCCTGGGGAGCAGGCTCATGGGAAAACAGAGCTACTTGTCTGGAGGTCACTAAAACCCTGCAACAGATAATACAAGGGAGGTTTTCTTGTGGAAATGTCCATATGTGTGAGTCACTCTCTACTAGAAAAGTGGTTCCTTGGCTTTCTGAGTTCTCTTAACTATTTGCAGAACAATTTGATTTGATAAGTGGTACATGAATTTGCCACAAAAATTAATGTGACCCCTTTCCTTTTCAACTATAGTAATAGTCAAAAAAAGTATCATAGGTCTCTAGGTCCTTACTCTTCTAGGTGTCAGTTTAACTACATGTAAAATTATATACTTGAACTAGCTTACCTCTGTCATCCATTCTTGTTCTATTTCTGTGATCCCTAGAAGTAGTTCATCCAGTCTTTGCTTGAATATTTCTAGTCCTGAAGAACTCATTACCTACCAAAGTAGATCACTACAGCTCCAACTCTTAACAAATTTTTCCTTATAATCAAACCAAACTCTTCCTCCCAGCAATTTTCACCTCTAGTCTCTGGACTAAGAAGAATAAATCTAATCCCTCTTTCACATGGCAGTCCTTCAAACATTTGTAATAGCTACCATCTCTTCCACCCTCTTAACTTCTTTTTTTTAAAAGCAATTGGGGTTAAGTAACTTGCTCAAGGTTACACGGCTAGTCATTATTTATGTGTGGGTGCTCATTTTCTGAGGCCGGTTTCGATCTTGGGTCATCCCAACTCTGAGGCTGGTGCTCTTATTCACTGCGCCACCTAGCCGCCCCCATCCTCTTAACTTCTGAAGCTCTTTCAAATAGAACTTAAAAGACACAATCTGTTCCCTCAGTGTTTTGATTGCTTTTCTCTGGATATATTCTATTCCATTAATTTTATTTTGAAAATGTGATACCCAGAACTAAACATAGTACTCCAGGCTTCATAGGACTGGGATAGAGTGCAAGAATGTGATTGTTTCACTCATTCTAGTCATTAAACTTCTATGAAAGGAGCCTTAGATCAATCCTTTTAATATTTCGTGGACATCATCAAATCATTCTCATCCTCAGGTCTTGCTCTCATCAAATACCCAAATCTAATATTAAAGCAGCAAAGGATTATGAGGGAAAAATAGGAAGCAGAATGAATCAGATAAGTCCAACTACTAATACCTGCTTGACCACAAATGCCTCTCCAACATGCATGGAGACAATGTGGGATCCTGAAGCAGACAGCACTTAGAATAGCAATCAATGCCTTTAGACTACCAGCCCTGCTTCTGGACTGGGGGCCACAGTTATGAGGGGAACAATGTCTGCGAAGAAGGCATCCATGTTTCTCCCCACCACCAATGTCAACTACTGACCAAATGCTATCACCAGGTAGATAAACCTAAGATCCTTAGGAATTCCTGGGGGCTTATGCTATCAGTCTTACTTCCATGCAGTCATCATCCTGGAAAGCAACCCCTCAGGTGATGAGACCAGGACGATCCTTCTCTACGTCCTCAATAACTCAAGTTCTGAAGTCCAAGGGGCAAAATGTTCTCACTACCAAAGTGCGTGGAACTGTGAAATGATTGAAAATCAGAAAGAGATGGGATTTTTCCAGTGGAGATAGCATTAAAGGATATGCATTTTTAATTGTTTTTCCTGCTGTACTCTAAGGACCTTGATACGTTTCCCTTCTGAAATGTAGCGAAGACCTTCTATATATGTTATCTTTTCCAATTGAAAGCCAGCTTTAGAGATTCTCCATTTATATCTTTAGCATTTAGCACATAGTAAGAATTAAAAAAAAAATTTTTACAGGCCATTTCAACCAGCTACTTTTGTTCTTAACCACATGAACTGCCTCTTACCTACTCTTGTAATTATCATCCTGTATTTTTAAAGTTGATTTTTGAAGTCAAGCATTGAAAACTTCACATTTGTCTCTATTGAATTCCATTTTGTTATTTCTGACCCATCCTTTTAAACTGCTGAGGTCTTTTTGGATGCTGGCTATCCCCTTCCAGGGTCTTGTCATTTGCAACTTTGATAAATATGTCATCTTTGTCTTTATGCAACTCACTGATAAAAACATTGAATAAAATAGGGCCAACGGCACAGATATGAATCCCTGAGCTAAAGAATCTCCGTGCTCATGTTTCAGTCCATGGACAGAAATGGACCTCATTGAAAACTGCCAGACTTCATGCAGGGCCTAAGAAACAACGATGCTTTTTGGTGGAGAATTCTAAGGGTTTAATTATATCCTGGGGCCTCAGAATGGCATTTGCTATACTGGCTTCTTCACTGTGGAGAATTTGTTGATAGCAGATCAACAGAAGTTTCTTAGAAGAGTTTGATGAAAATGGGTTTTGCAACAAATGCCATCTCAAAGGACTTATTGTCATCATGTCTATCTGTTTTGTCACCTCAAGAGCTTCACATTACCTTTACACAAGAAGGTCAAATCTGCTTTACTTCCACTTCCTGAGTTAAGGTCAGATCAGACTACATGTGATCCTTGCAATCTTTGAATTTTCTGGCTGGTTAGAAAGCATCTCTGCTTCATCATTTCATTTTTATTATTTTTAATGATCCATACTCATCCAAATGTAGCAGATGCAAAAAGAACAGCTTGGTTAAAGTGTTGTCAACATGAAAATTTTAAATGAAATGTGCTGTTTAAACTATAAATAAGATACCACATTTCAAGAATCAAAAATGAAAAACAGAAAATCACTTCAGGAATTCAACATAGACTCCCCAAGAACCCAATCCCTACAACCCTGACCACATTAGAACAGCCTGTTAAGAAGCTACTACAAGTGAAACATTCACAGGAATCTTCAGAAGACAATCAAGAGGAAATAAACTTTTAATGTGGATCATAAAATCTTTTATTGAACTAGTCTTTTGATTTTGTCATTTCCTTATTTTGGGTTTAACCCTCTCTTAGAGATAAAGAGCATTGCCTATCTATAAAAGCAGTATCCCAGGGAGTATGTAGACATCAGGCTTTCAAGACAGCACCATTTTGGGGTATTCTGTGGGGATCAAATGAGCTAATATTTGTAAAGTGCTTAGCACAATGTCTGGCACAAAGTAGGTATTAATACATCCTCCCACTCTACTACCAAAGCAAAATAAATTAGTAAACACGTTTAAATGATGACAACCCTGGCAAAAGTAATTGGTCTTTATGACAAAATTTATGCCAGTACAACATCAAAGAGTGAAAAGAAAAACATATGTGATTATGATAAAGTTTGTCATGGAAAGACTAGTTTGGATGCAGAGTCTAGTTTCTATCCCTCCTTTACAATTTCCTGTTCTTGGTTTTACCTTAGGCAGGCCATGTAACTTAAGGACTAATTCATTTGTAAAATATGCATAAAAATATATGCTCTCCCTAACTCCTAGTCTTGTTGTGGAGATCAAGTGGAATAATATGTGTGAAAGTGTCTTAAATACTTAACTCATGGGGCGGCTAGGCGGAGCAGTGAATAGAGCACCGGCCCTGGAGTCAGGAGGACATGAGTTCAAATGCAGCCTCACACACTTAACACTTATTAGCCATGTGACCTTGGGCAAGTTACTTAACCCCAATTGCTCTGCCCTCTCCCTCCAAAAAAGAAAAAAAAAATCTTAACTCATCATGTAACTTTAAAGTATTTAATGAAGCAACAGCAAAATATTTTTATTAACATTATTATTAATAAAGTCTATTTTCACCCCTGTATAAGTAGCACATCATTTGTAAATCAGAGAATTTCATATTTGGAATGGACTTCAGAGTTCATTCAGTTCAACCTATACTGAAAGAAGAAGCCGGTGTGAGCATCCCTGACAAATTTCTCCATCCTCAGTCACTTTGCATTTATTTACTTGTTACTTTCCTAGTTGGAATGAAATGTCTTTGAGGGCAGGAACTGTTTTGGCCTTTATAGACTTAGTGTCTAGTATAGTGTCTTGCACACAATAGTCATTTAATGCTTATTATTTGATTTGTCATTCAATCTCTTCTTAAAGAATTCCATTTAGGGAGAATGCATTAACTATGTTGACTACTAAGAGTCAACTTTTTGGGTTGCTCTAATTGATAAAAAATTTCTCAGTACATTGCAATTAAATCTACCTTTATATAGTTCCATTAATTTTTCCTAGTGCTGCTCTGTAGGGCCACATTCAACAAGAATAGCTCCTCTTCCATATGACAGCCTCAAATTGTATTTGAGGTGTGTTAGGAAGCTAAATGGCACAGTGGATAAGAGCACGGGGTTTGGAGTTCAAATCCAGCCTCAGATACTTACTAGGTCTAGTGACCGTGGGCAAGTCACTTACCTTGGTTTGCTTCAGTTTGCTCAACTATAAAATAAGAATAATAACAAAAACTACCCCCCAACATTGTTGTAAGGATAAAAGAAAATAACATTTGTAAAACACTTAGCACAGAATCTGGCAAAGAGTAAATACTATATAAATGCCTATTATTATTAATCATCATCATCATCATTACTTGAAAATTAGTATCATTCCCTAATCCTATTGATGGAATCGTAATAAAGCTGCCCCCCAGCCCCAGTATTCTAACTTCACTATAGGCCTGGCCCTACTGAACAGGCCACTGCACCTACCTAACCCTCCTGCCAATGCCCTAACTTCTCCATATATGCCTCACTGCTCACTGGAACAACAGGTGTGTCGCTGAAGTCTTAGTTCCCACAGAAATAGTAAGTGTGTCCATGTGATAGGAACCGAGCTACTGCCTCTACCTGGTCACTGCCCTCAGACCCATTCCCACAGAAACAGGTGTGTTCTTGTATTCAGTCATAACCACATCATCCATCTAGCCCAAGACAGGACCACAATACCTATCTGTCTTAAGCATACATGACCACAATAGCTAGCCAGTTGGAGGGCAGAATGACCAGAATGTTTAACCAGTAAACCATAGATGGGACCCCCTCCTCCATTACCTAATCCCTTAACAAACTCCTCCTGCCTTTTTAATATTAATGACATTTAATATTAATGACATTATTCTATTCTAATTTCTCTTATGTAATTGCATCTTTATCCTATAAAAATCCATCTTCCTTTCTCTAAAGTTGCCGGTTCCTCTTGGAATTCACCCCACTTTATGAGAGGTGTCAATATCAATAAATGTCTATACTTGTATTAGAGGTGGTCAGACTCTGAATTCTTTGGGATGGTTCCACCACAACACAACATGGGAACCACAACAGTTTTTGGGTGTGCAGAGACCCCACCTCAACAGTTTTTGGCGTCCCTGGGTTTAAACCGCAACATTTATATAGCACTACTTCCTGTCCTCTTGTCATCCTATAAGACCTCCCCTATATACAATAACTTGGTTGCCCCCACCCTCTGAAATGTAATATTCAGAACTGCACATAAAACTCCAGATGTGGTCTAATCATGGAAAAGTAAAAGTGAGACTATTATGTCCCTTTTTCTGGGCATTATAGCTCAATGAGGCCTCAGTTCAAATTGCATTTTTGTCTGCCTTGTCACACTTAACTCATATTAAGTCTGAAAAAAAAACATAAGAACCTTGGTCACAATCACAAATTTGATACCCATACCATGTTTGCTTACAGCCAAGTCATTTATAAATTATATTAAAAAGAAAAGGACCATGGACAGATCCCTGAGGTATGCCATGAATGACCTCCATTCAAGATGACATCTTTTTTTTATTAGAAGCAACTCTTTGGTTCTTGTCATTTAGACAATTCCAAATTGATTTAACTATACTGCAATCCAGGGCACATGTCTCCATCTCATCCTCAATGATTTCAAGAAAAATTTTATCAAATGTCCTTTTGAAATCCAGGCATACTATGCTTAGGAAGCGTTTCAGGTGGGACGTGCTTAGATGTGGATACAATCTCTATTTTGGGCTTAAAATAATTCTATTAATTTTTATATTCATATCAATTGGTTTAAAATAATACAGTTCTCATTTTTATACTTACAAATGTTAAAATGATTTTAAAAGTCCATAAATAAATTATTTTTAATAGTAGTAGCATTTTAAAAGATTGTCTTGCTTGAAGATTAATTCCTACCCTGGAAGAATTTTTGTCTGCCAATTTGTAAATATTCCCAGTTCTGCACACATACATAAAGATGCTTATTTGGTTCAGTGATTTATGCTTACACAATTGAGTTGAATTTTTATTGTAGTCCCAGCTAAGACTTAGAAAAAAATGTCTTTCTTGGGTTAATAGGTTAATTTTTCATTATTAAGAAAAATAAAAAATTTGTATTGTTTTATCCAGTGGAAGATGTTGTGACAATAAATCTTGCTTTTATGGTACTGCTTTTTCTTTCCTTTTTATTTTGAATTTAACAAACACCAAATAGAATGACCATTTCTATATAAATAGTAGAACAGAAAAACTGTGTGAGCAACTATGAATATCTGTAATGCCCAGTTTGCTTTTGTAAGATATAATAATGAATTTAAGCCATAATGTCCAAAGCTTTCTTGCTTGCCAGTAAATTGTTCTGGACTACCTTTTCTTCAGTGCATTTTAAAAATTTTTCAATGATTGTTTTTTTTTCTTTTTTGGGAGAGAGGAATTACCCTATCCTTAATCTACTTCTCTCTCCCATTAAAATAAATGTTCCCCCTCCCCCATCAAGGTAAAATAAAAAACCTTATAACAAATGTGCATAATCAAGGAAAACAAATCCTCACATTAAGTATCTGAAATGTGTGAAATCCCAAATCTTGAGTTAAAATATTTCAATTTAAAGGTATTATGATTTGACTGAGAGCTGGCATATTGTAACAAATTGAGGACTGATTTTGGTAACAGGGAGACCAGTGTTCAATTCATGCCCCCAACACACAATAGCTATGTGGTCATAGATTTAGCCTCTCAGTGTCCCTAGGATTGTAAATTACAGAAAAGTTGCCCATCAGAATTGGTAGAAGGAGGTAGAAAATTTTGAATTCCTCATACCAATGAAATAATGGGTCCAGACTTCACTTTCTACCTCCTAAAGTGACCCAGAGGTGGGGAACCTGAAGCATGGAGGCCACATGTAGCCCTCTAGGTCCTCAATTGCAGCCCCCTTGATTGAATCCAAACTTCACAGAACACATTCCCTTAATGAAAGAATTTGTTCCATAAAACTTGGATTCAGTCAAAAGGCTGCACCCGAGGACTTAGAAGTCCACATGTGACCTCCAGGCAGCAGGTCCCCCATCACAGTGGGGGACCTAAACCCTTCAAACAATGGGAAAATTGAGGGGGGGATAGGTATGCAGAGACAGACTGAATAAACAGCTCTTATCAAGAGAAACTTGGAGTTTCACCATCCGCAATAATAAACAGAAGGTACTGATCCCTTTTGTTGAATCCACATCCAGGTCCCATTTGCTACCTGTAAGTATCCCAGAGGATCTGTGTTCAGACCTCTTCTCTTCTCCCTTTGAACTATTTCTCTGGGTGATCCCCTCAACTCCTAATGCCTCCCCTCTGATATCTCCAAGTTATCGTATCTACATCTTACTCATGAAGAGTTTTTCATATGTTGTCTCTCCAATTAGATTAAGAGTTCCTTGAAGGCAGGTGTTTTTAGCTTTCTTTGTCTCCTCAGTGCTTAGTATTATGCCTTTCACATAGTAGGTGCTGAATAAATGCGTGTTGACTTGACATGACACATGCATATAACTCTAGTCCATCCTCCTATTTCTGAATAAAGAACATAATCCATGAAGCTGTCCCTAACCTGTTCTGGCCAGGTAAAAGTGATTTATCCCTTTTACACAAGGCCTCTGGCATCCAAACATCTGGGTTCAAGTGACGTCCCTGATGTTGTATGACCCTGACAAGTGTCTTTTTGGATTTCCGTTTTCTCAACTGGAAAATGAAGAGGTTCAAAGATATGTCTTCTAAGCTTTCTTCTGGTCCTATATCTGTGATCCTCAGATAGAGTATTTTCCCTGGATCTCCTTTGCAATTATCTTTCTTCCCTGTAGTCATAACATTTCAGACTCAGCCAAGATGGCTTTGGAAGAGGTGCTGACAGAACAAAGGTTAGCAGTGCTGGGGCAGTTGTAGGATTTCTGCGATTTTATGTTGTGCAATTTTAGAAAACACAGCAGGTACTCAGAAGGTTAGTGTCTTTATTCCAGAAAAGTCTCTCCATGTTTTGATTTACATGGCCCTTTCTTATTGGTTAACTATAACTGGCATATATAATAATGCTTTAACATTTGCCAAGTACTGTACATACATTATCTCATTTGAGCCTCACACCAATCATGTGACAGGGCTGTCACAGAAAACATTATCCCCATTTTATAAATGCAAAAACCTGAACTCAGACAGATCAAACAACTTGTTCAAGGTCACACAACCACAAACTATGAGCAAAAGATTTCAGACTAAGGAGGCATCACATAAGGGAAAGAACAGATGCCTGAAGTCAGAAGTCCCTTAACCTTTGTTTGCCCACTTTTCTCATCTATAAAATGGGGATAATCATAGCATCTAACTCCAGGATTGTTATAAATGCTTTGTGAACCTTTAAGCACTATATAAATTCTAGCTGTTGTTACCATCACTACCATCACCAATATTACTACTCCAACTACCATTACTATAGCTACTACTACCACTATTGTTACTAGTACTACTGCTGCTGTTGCTATTATCACTACCACCATCATCATTACTACTCTAGTTATCACCACCATCACTCCTATTACTATTGCCATTACTGCAGCTACTACTACTGCTACCAACACTATCTTTACCAATACTACTGCTACCACTACTACTAGTACTCATACTAGTACTGGTACTAGTCATTCTATTACTACATGTAATAATTCCCACATATCTGGTGTTGCAAAAGTTCTTTTATGTCCCTTCCTAATGATTCACCCAGTCACTGACTTAGTTCAGTCCATCATTTTTTATCTGGACCACTGCAATAATTCTCTCTGTCTCCATTACCCCCTTTCTATCTTCATGCACATTATAAAATTATTCCCATTCCTTCTGTAACCCCTCCCTCCCATGTCCATACTTTTGAACTAACTGATCACCCTGCCTGGAATGTCCCTTCTCCTTTACTTCTTTCTCTTGATATTCCTTATTTCTTTCAGCTTTTAGGTCAAGTGGCCCTTTCTATATGAATCCTTTTTCTGATCTCTCATCCCTGTGTATCTTCTCTCTCAAAACTACTTTTCATTTACTTTGTATACGTACTATGTAGAGTATTTATACACATGCTGCCCCTTAGTGAGAATTTAGGCTCCTTAAAGGTGTTTCACTTGTTTCACTTTTGTCTTCATATCCCTACCTCTCATTATAGTCCCTGGCATAGTAGGTGCTAATTAATGATTATTGATTATATTAAGTCCTTTAATCACACAGTCTCTGGGAATATTATTATTCCCATTTTATAGATAAAAGAATTGATATTCTTAAGAGAGTTGCTATTGTGGATCTTATTGTATAGTAGGGGAAATAAATACACAATAATCAATATGATACAGTATATGAACTGGGATCTTGATAGTCATCACATTGGTAGAATTGTATGTAGGGGTTCTTTCAGATAGAGGGAACTCTTTGAATAAAATCATGCTAGTTATAAGCAATGGGATGTATTGGGTTTGAACATAGGGTATGTGGAGAAGAGAGAAAGGTGAGAAATTGGACTCAAAACGTGAAATGTCTTGAATGTCAGGAAGAGGAGTTGCTACTTTATTCAGTAAGCAAAAGGGAGCTATGGTAGGAGTATGAGTAGGTGACATGACATCTGGTGTCATATGTTATGAGATGGAATGGATGTACTGAGATAGTCAGGTAACTAATAGATCAGTTGAACAATCATGACAGCCTTCACAGAATCTCTGAGTTGGAAAGGTTCTTAGACACTATCCAATCCAATCCATACTAGGAAAGGAATCTCTTTTTACATATTTTTAACAAATGGTCATCTAGCCATTACTTGGTGATTTTTAACAAGGGGGAGCCTGGCAACTGCCAAATCAAACCATTTCTATTCTGGTAAATCTCTAATGGCTGGGAAATTTTTCTTGACTTTAAGCCTAAATTTGTCACTTTGCAACTTCCACTCTTTGATCCTAGTTCTGTCCTCTGATGCTAATAACAACAAGTCGAATCCCCTTCTGTGTGAAAATAATTCAAATAATGATAGCTATCCCATTCTCAATATTCTCTAGGTTAAAGGTCCTTTGTTCATTCAACTAATCATTATGTATCCTGATATTAAGGATTTTTAGCAATATATAGTTGGCTTCTTTTAGAGGCTTTACAGTTTACTAATGCCCCTGTGAAATTTATTTTTTAAGCCAAAGTATAGGAATTTATATTGATTAATTTAGTTAGATTCATCCCAACCAGATAGACATTCATGAACTTTTGGCATAATGAATTTGTCTTCTAGTGTTCAGAGGTAGGTAATTTAAAATGCTGCATATAATATAGAATCTGAAAAGCTTCAGCATAGGTTAGAGTTAGTTTAGGATAAAAATCACTATTACACATACACATACATATAGAATTATTTATAAAACTATAATTATTTTTACAAACCTTGATTTTATCCAGCTTTGGATTGGACTCTTAAATAAGACTTATAATCACTTAACAAAATCTGACCCAACTTTCTGTAAATAAACCAAAAAAATAAAGATTTCCTATTTGTCCAGACTATAATATGAAATCAATAAGATATGACCAGCTCATACACTTTGTCCATCAGTATTTATATCTTGGATAAATACTGAAAATAGATGGAGCACTAGGTTCAGAATTGAATAAAAGGAGGAAAACAGGATAAAGTTTGGGAAATTGTATAGACATTTGAATAACACCAAGATTCTACCTGAAACAAATTTCCTATTTTTTTTTTTTTGCCTTTTGGAGGGCAATTGGGGTTAAGTAACTTGCCCAAGGTCACATGGCTAGGTTTTTATTTGTGTGTGCATTAAGTGTCTGAGGCCGGATCCGAACTCAGGTCCTTCTAACTCCAGGGCCGACGCTCTACTCACTGCGCCACCTAGCTGCCCCCAAAGTTCCTATTTTTAACAGCAATATTCTTCTGACAGCCATGGAATACCCTGATCTTTGAGAAATTAAAGTTGAAGATCACCCAAAGGGCAATAGGGAGACTCATGCTAAACACGAGCAAACTCAATCACAATAAATAGCAAGGAACATGAAGGATATCACTGGAGAGATATGTAATCACAACAAGAGAATGGAATAACCACTGCACCATTCATTTCCTACCTTGATATTCATATAATATCAAATGGACTTAGAGGAATGACCCTGAATTTAGTTTGTATACCTACAGCAAATTTACAAGAAAATAGACATAAGAGTTGTCCAAGGTTGGCAGACAGGGATAGGTTGTAATGTTAATTATTATGAGGAATACCTACATTGATGAGATCACATATCTATCTTTTTTTTTTTTTTTGCTTTTTCTTTTGGAGGGCAATTGGGGTTAAGTAACTTGCCCAAGGTCACACAGCTAGGTTTTTTTTTTGTTTGTGTGCGTTAAGTGTCTGAGGCCGGATCCGAACTCAGGTCCTTCTGACTCCAGGGCTGACACCGTACTCACTGCGCCACCTAGCCACCCCTCACATATCAATCTTAATAGGAATATTAATATCAAAATCAATAAATATTAATCAAGCTATAAGCCTATATATTTGCCCATGATTTCTTTATTAACCAATTGCTTCTTCCTTCTTTGCTTTTCTACCATGTATGTTATTTATACTAACTTAATCGGATAGAGAGGATGTCTATATGGGAAAAGGGGAATGAAATAAGATCAAAAGTCTCCCTTTTTCTGCTTTAGCACCATGGGGATGTGAATCAGAGTAAATGATCCATGGGCTCTGGTAGACAGGATGTTTCACCAGCTGCTTCACAGTTCAGTTCGCATCTAATCCAGATGGGGCAAACCAATCAAATCGAATCAGTGCTGATCCTAAAGAGTCACCTCTATGTCAGCATGGCCTGAGTTTCCCCCCAAAGTGAAAAATGAAAAGTGATACTGAGGCAAATGGCTTATTTCATATCGTTCACTGCCCAAAGAAAACTTACTTGTGTGAAGTCAACAAATAATGTAATTGAATTCATCCAAAAGATGTATGTAAAAAGCCAGAGACCTTATTTCAATATAATTAGGTCATTCCTGCTTATTTTGAATATCCTTAAGATAAGTACTAAATGTAATATACTTATCTTCTTTGGGGAAAAATTATATGTCTATGTGTCTTTTAAAGAGATGTTGACTAGGGGGCGGCTAGGTGGCGCAGTCAGTAGAGTGTGGGACCTGGAGTCAAAAGGACCTGACTTCAGATCCGGCCTCAGACACTTAACGCACACACAAACAAAAACCTAGCCATGTGACCTTGGGCAAGTTACTTAACCCCAATCGCCCTCCAAAAAGCAAAAAGAGAGAGAGAGAGAGAGAGAGAGAGAGAGAGAGAGAGAGAGATTGATTAACTGGCAGGATGCTTAGGTAAACTACAAGATAGAAGAACAATGTATAGTTTCTGGTGCCACCAAAGATCCCCCAACATTGCCTTTGCCTTTTTCTCAATCTTCTTTCTCCCAATTTTGTTCTACAAATATTTCTCCAAAATGAACACATTTTACTTTATATATCTTAACATATTGTTTATCATTTCAGGCAATTTTGCCCCAGTAAAAGCTTTGTGAAAGTTATCCTTAGGCAAATAAATACACATATTTTCTTCCCTTGGGAAGCTTACAATCCATAACAGCTTCCCAGGAGAATTAACTCTAGGTATCCTTACACCCAAATGTGCACACAATTAATCATGACCAAGTGGCATTAACTGGGGTTTTATCTCCTCTCTCTCAGCACAAATACCATTCTAAGAGACCTTGGATGTTTATTCACAGTAGCTACAAGAAAAGAGAAAGAAAGCAAATAGTCTCCACCCTACAATCAGAAACAATTTCAGTGAGTTGGCTTCCAGGATTACTGACATTGCTTGCTGTATTGTTAATTTATTTTAATGGGGAGAGCTTTCCAATCCATTAATAGACTCATGTGACCTGCTTGAGTCATATGGAAGCCTGAGTCACATGAGTCTGTGGTGGGAGGAGCTTGCTGAGCAGGTGGAGCAGGAAGGGTGGAGCAGAGCTGAGAGGAAGTTGGTCATAGCAGTCAGAGCTGGGAGACTGAGCAGTAAGAGCTGAGGGAGAGAGAAGAAGCAGGCAGTGAGCTGTGGGAAGGCCCTGGGAGGGGGAAGGTTTGGGGATAGTGGTGCCTCCTGCATTGTTATTGTGTATAGATTTCTTTGTTGCTGTGATGGATTTGACTTTCTGGTGTTTGAATAAATGTTTTTGTTCTGTCTTGCATGTAGTGAGTCTGTTATATTTTGTGATTAAGAATTACACCAGCATATTCATAGCTGCTCTAGGTGCTGTAAATATGTTGGCACTACACCTGCCTAGAACAGAGAATCTATTTTATCCTTCCTAGTTTAACTGATAACCTCTTGTCTGTCTACTGTTTACCAAACTCTTCTTGTTAACTGTACTGTCTTAGTCATGTCCCTTCTCTCTTCTCTGCTATCCTGAACTCTTTCCAGTTATGCCATATTGCCATAAAATCTCTGCTTAGAAAACACACGATCATACCAATTTCCTTTTAATGAATTTTGAAATGCACAATGAGAGACACTGTGCTATAGTGGATGGTGAACCAACCTCCAAGTCACGATGGTACGGATTCAAATCCTACTTCTGATACTTACTAGCTATATGACCCTGGGTAAGTCATGTACCCTCGCAGGTCCCTAGGTACATTTCCAAAACTATAAGTTTCAGAATAGGTGTTGATCTGCATTGGTAGAGAGAGCTCCTTCATTTGGGATTTGCTTTCATAGATGATATCAGATCCAGACCATTTTCCCCCCTCAGATTCATGATATTTTATTGCATTTTAAAGAATCATTTTAAGAGACCCTGAAAACTGTGTTCATGTGTTTACAATTTAGTCATTAATGGTATTATTGACAGTTCTGAACACCTGCTAATTGCACAATTCCACTTGATTTTATTATATGTTACTAAGAATAATAGCTCATATTTCCATGACATAAGAGGAAGTTAGGTGGCTCATTAAGTAGAGAGCTAGGCCTGGAGTCAGAAAGACCTGAGTTAAAATCCTTATTCAAACACTTACAAGCTATGTGACCTTAGGCAAGGTACCTAAACTCTGTTTGCCTCAGTTCCCTCAACTGTAAAAAAAATGGAGACAATAATAGTATCTACCTCCCAGGGTTGTTTTGAGGATCAAGTGAAATAATATTTATGAAGCACTTGCCTGGTACATAGTAGATACATAATAAATGTTTGTTTCTTCCTTTATTTGATAGTTTGCAAAAGCTCTCTCTTCAGAATGACCCTGGTGAGACAAGTAGGATAAGTTCTAATACCTCATTTTATAAATGGGAAAACTGAGAATTTAAAGGATTTGTTCTTGATTCCATAGCTAATCGGCATTAGAGTTGAGATTCAAACTTTGGTCTTTGCAGATAAGGCACTTCTATTATAAAAACCACTTAAAGAGAAAAGATGAGCAAAAGTTATAGTATCTGGAAATTGTTCATGGTTTATCTGAATTCTTTAATAAACATTATGAGCCACTTAGTATCATCAAAACAACATATAAAGCTTTTCCACTTAACACAGAATATTGGTGAGCCAAGCTAGTGGGAAGGGAGTTGTGGAGAAGGCAGCATGGAATTGTAGAAAGAATGCTAGACCCACATTCAAAGTCTATGGCACTACCATTTATTCACTGTGTGAGGTTGGCCAAATAACTTCACCTCTGAGTCTCTTCTGTTGTTGGGCTGTTTCAATTGAGTCCAACTTTCTGTGACCCCATTTGGGGTTTTCTTGGGAAAGTTACTGGAGTGGTTTATCATTTTCTTCTCCAACTCATTTTACAGATGAGGAAATGAGGCAAACAGGGTTAAGTGACTTGCTCAGAAACACACAGCCAATGAGTTTCTGAGACCAGATGTGAACTCAGGTCCTCCTGACTCCAGGCCCAATGCTCTATCTACTCTATCCACTGTGCCACCTAGCAACCCAAGCCCCTTCTAGCTCCACCTTTCTCTAAGCAGCTATATTGATTCTGCCTCTATTATATTCTGGCATCTTCATCCATAATGATGCCAATGACCCTGTCTTTGTCAATAATATATTAATGATCTGAGATTTCATCAGTGTGAGAATTCCCTCCATGGACACACATCACAACCATTCTTTAACGTGGTAGATAATATTAAATAGGCCCAGAGATGGTAACTGGCTCTCCTTTGGTGACACAGCTACCAAATGTCAAAGGAAAGATTTGACGTTCACAAATATGTTTAAATAGTAAGGAAGAAATGAATATTTCTAGTGCTATTATACCTTTGTGTAACTAGAATGACAGCAAGCAAAGGAAGAGAGAAAATTAATGTTGGATGTTCCAAAGTAGAAAACCACTCATTTCTCCTTGTTTTCTTATGCTTTTCTGGAAATTAAACATTCTAGAGAGGTGAAGTCAGCAATGCATTTCATGTTAGTTCTCTTGGTCTGTGTTTGCATTTGCTAAGCTTTTTACAAGTCCATAAAAACAATTATTACCACTGGGAAGGACTTGTGATGATTCTTTGCATTCAAGTCCAGTAGAAGAAGCCTACTTGACTAGTATGTTCTGAAGTTACTCTTATTCTTGGAAGGGTGACTGGACTAAGGAACAAGAAATTGCAACTATGAAAGATATTACCTGTGGCATATATGATAGAGAAAGGAAGTGAACCAATTATGAGAATAAGTGATAAGAAATTAAAAGCCTGAATGCCTCACAGCTTTCCATGAAATATTAAAAGGACAGAAGTATTCCTTTAATGAACAGAATCTAACATATAGGGCAATACCTCTGTGGAGGATTTATGGAAGGATATGTCCAATAATGACATAGGATGAGTAGGTTATTACCTATATTAGAAGAACAAGTACCTACATAAATGAGATCATGGGCCTATTGATGTATAAAGCTGGATTCCTGATCTTTCAGTTTTGAAAGTCAATGAAGAATCTTGGGAAACATCCCAAACATCACTAGTGATGAGTCATCTTATTCAGATGTCAACAAGGTATAAGCAGATAATAATAATTGCTCATAGTTATATAACCATAATAGCTTACATTGGTATAATAACAAAAATTGCTGTTTCTGCAGTGTTAAGGATTACAAAGCACTTTCCTCCAAACAAGTATATGTGATAGGTAATGCAAAAATTATTATCCTTATCTTGCAGATGAGGAAACAGAAGTTCAAAGAGGGTAAGTGAGTCCCTTAAGGACATACAGCTCTAGTAAGAGTCTGCAATAAAACAGGATACACTAAAATACACATAAAACAGTCCTTTGAAAAATTTCTAGAGTTTTTAAATATTAAAAATAGTTTAATTGGCTACTAGGAGGATATATTTTGGGGGGACAGGGAGAGGGCATACTATGTGTTTTCATTGTTTGCTCTCTCTGTGCTTAAGACTGCTTTGGGTATTTTACCACATTAATTCATTTTCCCCACAAATCCTTGACCCAGAAAATGGGATTCAGAGTTCAATTTATAACAACACAGGTTGACCAGTTAGCACTAAGACATGCTATCAAAAGTAATAAGTAGCTTATCTCTCAGTTTCAGTAAAAGACCTTTTTATGTTAAAACAAACTTCAGCTAAAAATAAACCCACTAACTTCTTTTTGTATGAGTTTTAAAAAACAAAACTAGGTGCATCTTCTTTCTGAATCAATCCTACAAACTTTGATCTGTCCCCCTCTCTTTACAGGAAAAATGTTGGTTTAAATTCTTAAATGGGAATTTCATGACCACCTACTAAGGTGGAGTTTAAGTGCTAAATCCTGGCACTACGTCTCTATATGCTTTTGGCCTCTATTTTAATGTTCCACAGATCATTTAAGTGTCAGTATAAGCTTGATATTGATTGACAAACTGCAGTCAAAACTTGGTTCAAAACACAGCTGACTGATTCTAAGGCATGCCAGACATATACATACACACACTCTGCTAATTTCACCATCCTGACAGAAGATACAAAGAACAGGCAGCATGGTGTCGTGAAAAGAGAAGCAGAATTGGAATAATGACACACATTCATTTGGTCATAGACCTACAGGTGGAAGGAGCTTTACGTGATTTGCTTACCATTGAATAGGTAGTAATTATCAGAGGATTCAAGGTCTGACTCTGCTACTCAGTCATGTAACAGATTGGGGAAGTCATTTCACCTCTGAATCTCAGTTTCCTTATTGGTTAAAAAAGTGATAATCTTTTCATTATATACTCTAACTCTTTGTTGTGAGGAAAGTGCTTTGGAACCATAAAGTACTATAAACTATAGAACTATAAAGTACTGCAGAAACGTGATATATTATTATTTGATATGACAAATCTAAAGGAAAGGTTGACAGACCTTTGTTGGCTTGATGTTTAACATAGGAGCAAAAATGTTAAAGCTATCTCTCTTGAATGATTGCGGAGATATTTCCAGTTAGGTTTTTCTTTTAATGTGTTTCTTTTTATAACTTCTGAGGACTTAATCTCTCTACCTTAGCTATTAATCTTAGCTAACCAATAACGTGTATATTATAACATGATCTGTGATTCTGATTTGAGATTATGGGTATTTATCAAGTCTATTTATTACTGAATACTCCTGTTTGGGGGGTTGGGTGTGGCAATAGGGGGAAAATTAAATTGCTCTCTAGAAATTACGTAAACCCACACACACTGTTTATGCAACTAGGTATTTTCCCAGGATCAGAGTTAGAATGGACCTCAGAGGCTAGCCAGTCCAAACAACACTTGAACAAGAATCTCCCCTATCACATACTTGACAAATTGTAATTCAAGTTTGTTTGTAGACTTTTGATAAATCAGACTCATCGAAGAGCTGAGTTCAAGTACTGGTTCTATCATTACTTGTGTGACCTAGGGCATTCACTTAAATTCTGTAGTCCTCAGTTTCCTTATCTGTAAAATGACGGGGTTGTACTAGGATAACCCCACTAAGGGCAATTCCAGCTTTTAGTCTATGATTTTAAAAAATTCTATGACCTTTTAAATGATCTCATTCCACCATGGGACACTGAATTGTAAGGATGATTTCCCTACACTGAGCCTAAATTTTTATCTTTTTAAACTTCATTGCTCCTCTTGTTGCCTTATTCCATATAACCCTCAAATACTTAAAGGATTTTTCTGCATTTTTTAGTGAGAAATTAACGTTTTTTAATTTTGCCATTGGCATTTTGTCATTTTCAATGTTCAACTGAGTGATCTGAGGGAACAAACCCCACAATTTTTATTTTCAAAACATGGAAATTCAAGTATATCACTGGAAAGAATGAAAGGATATGTATTGGGATGTCTAGGAGGCACAGTGAATAGAGCACTGGCCCTGGATTCAGGAGGACCTGAGTTCAAATTCGGCCTCAGACTCTTAACACTTACTAGCCATGTGACCTTGGGCAAGTCACTTAACCCCAATTGCCCTGCCCTCCTACCCCCAAAATTCAAAAACAAGAGAAAAAAAAAAGAATATGTATTTCAGAGCTTAGTGACTGAATTGGGATATGGTATTTGATTACTTCTTTTGCCTAATAAAAGTTTTAAAAAATGAAATTCAAGGGAAAGAAATTATATGTGTTACATAAACTTAAATTATTTCTTATCATTCCTTTTTTTGCATCATTTTCTCTCCAAAAAGCATATCATCAACTTGGAGACAGAGGCCACTCCTAACACATAATTTCTATAGCAAAACTTTAGTATCTAGGTTACCCAGAGGAGACATCAACTTATTTACTTGTGAATTTTAAGGTAGACTTGAGTTCAAATCCCACCTCAGAAACTATGTGTCCCTGAGCAAGTCACTTACCCTGTTTGACTCAGTTTTCTTATCTATAAAATGAGCTGGAGAAGGAACTGGTAAACCATTTCAGCGTCCTTCTCAAGAAAATCCCAGATGGGGTCAGAGTCAGACTTGACTGAAAAGACTGAATAGAAGCAGCAGCAATAGCAGTAGAAGCAGCAACAGCAGGATTTCAAGTAATAAATTAACTTTTGAACACTGCTGGATATGCATGACGGATATTTAAAATTAGCTTTAAAGTAGTTTAAAAGTAAATTACAGAATCACAGAATTTTCAAAGGAATAAGAAACCTCAGAGTTCATCCAGTTTGTGATACGGTAGAATAAGTAAAGGAAGAGAGGAATCCTGAGATCTTACTTCTAGGCTTGGTTTTGCTGAGCAAATATATATTAACTTTTGAGGTTTAAGGACTTTATTTTTTGTAAAATGAAATTGATCAAATTCCTACACAAATTGACAAACTCTGACATTCTGTGGAGTTTTTTTTTTTCTATAATGGGCCACATATTCAGAATCTAATATATAAAAGAATCAACTTCATTCTATAATTATTTCAATTAATATCAATACCCATCATAAGTCTGTTTCCAACCTATGCATCCAAACTTATGTCACACTACTCTTCCTCAGGCATTCAACCAGATTGGCCTACTCATTCTTCACAATATTCCATTTTCTATAGTTGTTTCATTGTATGGGTTGTCTCCTATATCTTTCCTCTGCCTCTTGAAATTCCCAGCTCAATTCAAGTATCCGATCAAGTGCTGTCTCCTACACAAAGCCTTCCTTGACTTATCTAAATGTTAGTAATCTTCTCTTCCTTCCACAGAAAATACTTGTCATTTAATTTATATACATTTGGTAATTGTCTGTGTATATGTTCTCTCTCTCTCCTATATAAGTAAACTTCTCAAGGGCAAATACTGTTTTCATTTTTTGTTTGTGGATCCCCAGAAATAATCATGATGACTAATACATATATAGCAGGTGAAATTGAATTGAATTATTGCAGAACTATAAGCATTACACTTGTTGGCAATCAATTACAAATCGATAGTGATGGGAAGGCAGATAGCTACTGCCATACTGGTCCTAGATCATGTTTTCTAGCTAGGCTAGGTATATACAATAAACAATATTTTCTATTACAACAAACCCAAAACTTTTCATAGCCTATAGCCTGTAATCAGGCAGGTGTCATGTAGATCAGTGCCACATGTTGGAGGCCCAGGATCTAGTTCAGTTAGCCCCCTCATATAGACAGTGACCTAAAGAAATGCAACTATTTGCTCAAAATCACACAGCTAATCAGTGCTAAAGCTGACTAGAACCAAGGTCTCTTGATTCCCCATCCTTTAGTCTTTTCAATATACTATTACAGCAAAGGGTTTAATAGCTTCTTCTGTTGGAATTTTCAATTATCTTTACCAGTGAAGACAAGATAATAATTGAAGACTTCAAATAAGTTATCTGAATGCTTGAAAAAGTGATTGATTTTATTGAAAACATCTCAGGATCTTTAGTGCTATGTTAAAATGAATGTGTTGTTTTTCTTCACTATTACTGCCTATGTTAATCCTGCAGGAATGGCTATGTCATTAGGCTCCTTCAATGGATATGAACAAACTATAAAATTCCAATCTTATCTCTCCTTCCTTCTTCTTTTCCCTGACTTTGCTTTTCTACTTCCTGCTTTTGGTGTTCCATTAATTCCTCTCTCTACCTCTTTCTACCTATTTTCATCCTTAGATTCTTTTCTCTCTTCCTCTCCATTCTTCTTGCTCTCAGAGCCTGGGGGTATTAAATTATCTTCAGTTTAGCCTCATAGAAACCACTTGTACTTCGCTAAACTTCTTTCATTCTGGCTTTCCCCACTTAGTTGCAAAAGAAAACATTGAAAAAAAAAAACCTCTGCTTTAAATAGACTAGTAAACTGTAATTACTTGAACTGTACTTCTCTTCTTGAATCAGAATGCTCAAAACTCTGCCACAGTTTCTGTAGTTCTTCAGCATCGATGGTTTTTGTATTTCCTTAATTTGACCCTTTCTTTCCCCTCCAAAGTAAAACTACAGCAGTGACTACTATGGCAACAACAACAACAATAACAACAACAGCAACAATGAGAAGCCCTACCTACAATTGTATTCTGTATATCTTAAAGTCACACAAAAATATTTTCTTAGAAAAATACATGGGTTCAAAATTGCTCATTGCTGTCTTTGTGACCCTGGGCAAATCATTACACCTTTTTGGTCTCCACTGAATTGCAAATCAAGTTGGACTTCGAGCTCTAAATCACTAGAATGTCAGTGCGTCCCCTCTCAAACCTCATTTTAATATGTTTTTCTTATTTAAAAAAAAAAACTTCTAAATTAAACTAACAATGAAAAGAAAAAAATTATATATGCAAAATAAAATAGAAAAAAAGAATTTACAAAACCATAAAACTATTATTTCTAACTTGAGCATATTTGTGTATATGTGCGGATTATGTGTGTATGCATACATACACTCCAATATATGTATACATTCAATATATATGTGTATGTGTGTTTGTCTGTATAAAGTGTATATATACTGTATTGCCAAGGCAATATTCACAGCACTGACAGCAACTATGAATATGCTGGCATAGTTCTCTGTACACATATATCTCTATCCATCTATCTATATCCAGCATATTATTTTCAAAGCTATCCTGTTTGTTTCTGTTCCTCCCTTCTATGCATTTTTAAAGATACTTCATTGGCCTTTTGTTTCTTTTTTTTTCTTTGTTACAGCAACGAGCACAACCAGACCAGAGTCCACTAATCTTTCAGTGTATAGTTTATATTATCCTTATTTATGTTAACATCTTTCCTTGCACTTGCCCCCTCTAAGGTGCATCTATGACTTCTGTGTCCATTCAAACTGACTTAATGGTATCTTCATATTTGTCTTCCCCAAGAACATAACAGATAACACTGGCTTTGGAGTCAGAAAGAATAGATTTCAAAGGGTTCAAATCTGGTCTTTGATACTACATAACACTTTGATTTATGCCTATCACATTTATGCCTATCACAACAGATATCTATAACAACAGATATCTAAAACATAGATATCTATGAGGATCATCACCAAGTTTTCATTAATTTTGCATCTCAGCACCCCATACAGTGTTCTGTACAAAATTGGCAGATTTATTTCTTGAATGAATTAATGACTAAATCTACTAGATTGATCATGTATAGAATTGAGACTTATTTTGCTAGTTCCCAATGAGACTCTAGTACTTGGTTCCCTTGTGGGGATCTATTATAACTTTTTATTCCTCAAGAAGTTGTAGCTAATAATTGAAATAAGTTGATATAGATTGATATACTACTCCCTCTCTCATCTATTGTTTCACATAGTTCTAGAAATGCTAGGTACGGCAGATAAGTAAACAAAATTAAATAATGAGCAGCAAATTATTCCTATATGCATATGACATTATGGTATATTTCAAAAGCCCTAGACATAAACAATCAATGAGGAAACTTGAGCAAATTAGCAGAATGCAAAATAAATTCACAAAATGATAATCAGTGTTTCCACCTGGTATTAACAAAAACTAAGGAGAAAGATAAAAGATTTTTTTCAAAACAAAATTCATAAAGCCTTTGGAGTTAACCTGCCAAAACACATGCAATAATTATGTAAATGCAACTTAAAATACTTTCTGCAGAAGTTAAGGGAAACTAAAATAAATTGAGAGATATGGACTACCCATATTGTAGCCAACATTAATATAATACATTTTTTGAATAGGAGGCAGACTGTGATTTCATTAATGTAAAGGGAGGCAATATGGTTTAGTGGATAGAGGGGTGGCCTTAGAATCAAAATAAAATCAAAATCAAAATGGCACATTCCTGCCACATACTGGCTATGTGACTGAGCCAGGCACTAAACCACTAAACTAAATACCCCCAAACAAATCTCTAAGACTAAATTCCAAAGAAGGTGCCAATATGCATTAGTAAAGGCATTTCCCTTGTGGGGGACTACCTCTCAGCACAATGCCTGACATATATTAAGTTTTTCACAAAAATTTATTGACCTACAAACTACACAACTGAAGTCATCATTTTGGTTCAAAAAGGGAAGGTCCCAGTAGGGAAACTGATCAATGTAAATTGGCATCTACCATGTAACATTATAGTTGCCTGGGATTTGGCCAGGGTTACATAGCTAGTTTATGCTAAAGGCAAAATTTGAACCTAGGTTTTACTGACACCAAAGATTTTGCTTTTAAATCTCCTATAGCTACTGCCTCTTTTGTGTGGAGGTAGATTCATAATTATTAAATTCATATGTTTAAAGAAATAACCCTTGGGAGCAGCTAGGTAGCACAGTGAATAGAGCAACGGGCCTGGAGTCAGGAGGACCTGAGTTCAAATGTGGCCTCAGACACCTGACACACTTACTAGCTATGTGACCTTGGGCAAGTGACTTAACCCCAATTACCCTACTATCCCCCTTCCAAAAAGCAAAACAAAGCAAAACAAAAAAACAACCATTAGGAGTAAAAGTTTTAAGTATGGTTTAAGATTTGCTATGAACTCTGACCTTATAAATTCTACCATCGATCACTGAGGTATCAGATGACACTTTTCAGTTTTCATCTAAATCATTTGGTATTTTTCATAGGCACACCAAATCTCTAAACTGTTAGATCACAATTTTATAAATCAATATTTAAGCAGAAGCAAAGAGGAGACCAGATTTTGTGTCTCAGCTCTGCCAATTATTGGTTGTGAGTTCTTGGATAAGTCACAAAACGTCTTTGAGTGTCACCTTCTTTGTCTATATAATATTTACACTACTTAGTTTCATGGGTTTCTTGTAAGGATAAAAAGAGACCATGTGTATAAAATACTTTATGAAATCTTAAGTTCCAAGTAAATGTGATTACTTCTAATTAGAATGATTAAAGTGTGCTTCACTATATCAGAAAAAGGGGAAGAATCACAGAATCTCAGAATCTGAAGAGACATCTTAAGTCCTCTAATCTTAACCATAATTGAGAAGGAAACACCTCAAAAACATTTCTAGCATTTTCATCTAGTTTCCTCTTGAAAAACTCTAGTGATGAGTAATTCTCTGATAATAATAGCATGTGTGTGTGTGTGTATACACACCTAATTCTTTGGTTTATAAAACACTTTTCTCACAATAACCCTATTGGCTAGGTTGTCTAAGTAGTTTAATTCTCATTTTATAGGTGAAGAAATGGAGGTAAAGTTTAAATGATCTTCCCATGGTCCCTTGTCTAGCAAATGTCAGGTTTGAACACTGGTCTCTCCTGACTCCAAAACCACTTTTTCTCCTTCCCAATTAATATTGTGTTGCCTTACTACATCTCGAGGCACCTGATTATGCTTTGGGGGAAGGACTGGATTTGTGAATTTATTGGTCTAGGGAATTCCGTATGAGAAAATTCCTTATTACAATGCATCTTGACAAATACTTTGCAACTTAGACATTTTTCTAAGGTCACTGTGTGATTAAGTGACTTGCTCCAGTTACATAGCTATTATGTGTCAGTGGTGAAACTTGAATACAGGACTTCTAGACCCAGAGATCAGATCTCTTTCCATTACTCTACATTAAATCACTTCTACTTAGGCAGTATTTCTTCCCAAGTATATGGTAAAGGCATATTAGTTGGCATTGGTACAATAGAACAACAACTGAATCTAAAGTCAGAGGACCTGGATTTATATCTCACTTCTGATGCTTGGACCTGTGTGACCTTAGACCAGGCATTTGACCTCTCCCCTCCCCTCCCAGGCTTCAGTTTCCTCTTCCGTAGGATGAGGGAACTATACTACACACTTTCGAAAGTCCTATTCAGTTTGAGAACCCTGATATCAATAAAATGCTATTAATTTGCCTTTGTAAAATCCACTTGTTATTCTTAGTGTTTCCTCTCTTGGAACTAAATAAAAAATAAGCCCAATCTCATTTTAAACTGAAAGTCCTTTAAGGCCTGGGAGACAGATATCATGTCCTCCCTATATATCCTCTCCTCTAGGGTAAATAGTCACAGTTTCTACAGAGGATCCTCTTTACATAGATTTTAGTCCTGGTGACTTTCCTCTGATCATTCTTCAATTTATTAATGTCCTTCCTGATATGTACTACCTAGAACCAAGCACATTACTCTACACATGGCTTAACCAGGGCAGAAGACAGCCAAGCACATTGTAGAATAACTTGTATACAAAATGTTCATTTTATTGCTCTAGATACTATAGTTCTATTAATGTACTTTAAGATCACATTCACATTTTTAGCTGTCATGTCCTACAGTTGACTCATTGTTGAGTTTGTATTCCTCTAAAACCCCAAGGTCTTTTCCACATTAACTGGTATCTAGGGATGTCTTCCCTATTCTGTACTTATAGAGTCAAGTGTAATATACCTACTGTATGATAACAACAGCTAACAGTGCCACATAAAAACTGTCATTTGACAACAGATATTGAGCATTTGGTATGGATTTTACAAAACGGTGAAAAGGAAAAAGTCCCTGCTTCCCCAGGTACAGTTATAAAGAAATGGGACTGCGTTTTTTGTTTTTTTTATTCTAAAGAATGAACCACATCTTAGAGAAAACGTGCCTTTAAGATTTATTTATGGACACCTCTGCAAAGTGATATCACAGATACTCAGCTTCCCTGAACAGCAACCATAAAAAATAAAGGACACAGAAGCACAAGGCACAATTATCTAGTCCCAATTTGGCAAGACAGGCACAAGCAATAAAATGCTGACTTAGAAAATTTGCCTATTCTCCAGAGGCTCAACGAAAACTTAAGAGTTCATTAGCAGGCCTGGGTTCCTTTTGATTGGCTTCTGCTCTAAAGAAGGTCATGATTAAAATTCAGAGTTAATATGAAAATAGTAAGTTGACAGGAGGCAATTGCAGACATGATTTGTTTGCTTTCATTGGACTGTCCTTTTACTTGTAGTTATCATCACCCACAGCAGGACAATGAACAGGCGGCATACCACTGAAGTTGAAAGGTTATGTTTGGTTTCTTTTTAAACGAGATTGATTGGATCCAAATTCACTATGAAGGCTTTATAAGAAGGGAGAATCTTTCTATTCATCACCTAGTTAGACACATTAACTAGATATGACCATTAAACATCATAGCATCTCAGAGCTGGATTTAGAAGTAACTTGGTCTAACCCAGAATCGGACAAGAATCCAAACCTCTACAATATCACTTCCAAGTGATTATCTAAGCTCTCCCTTATAACTTTAAGTAATGGGTAGCTAGGTGGTGCAGTAGATAGAGAGCTGGGACTTGATGTCACAAAGATCACAATCCCAGCTCTGGCACTTACTAGCTGTGTGACTCTGGGCAAGCCATTTTACCCTGTTTGCCTCAGTTTCCTCACCTGTAAAATGAGCTGGGGAAGGAAATGGTAAACCACTCCAGTATCTTTGCCAAGAAAGCCCCAGATGGGTCATGAAGAATCAGACACGACTGAAAAAAACAATGAGGAACTTATCAACTCCTGATACAATCCATCCAACTTTTAGATTACTCAAACTAGAGGCACTTTTCCCTCTTATTTCAAGCAAACAGCTACCTCTGAAGTTTCTACTTACTGAGGCCAAGTAAAATTCATTCTAATTTAGATATGAGCCTTAACATTCTAAGAGGAAGGGACCTTGTATTCTTCCATTAGTGTCCAGTATTTTGTTATGCTACCAATTTCTTAGGTATTTCTAGTACTGTTTTAAGCCATGATTAATCATAAAATGTAATTATAATTATTTTTATAAATAATAATTAACTTCAGTATGAACTTTGTTAAAAGTTACCATTTACATGGAAATAAACAAATTTCATGCATAAAATGTCATAACTATTCATTTGCTACCTCTAAGTTTCTGACAAAAGTCTTTGTCCAATAATCCCCTTGTATTTATACTTTCTTTTTAGCATAAATGATACACTTTTTCAAATGTCTTTCTACATTATTGAGATAATAGGATGTTTTACATATTTTTGTCAATATTGTTATATTGATTGCCTTCCTTTTGAATTATCCTTGCACCTCTTGGATAAATCTGATGTGATCATAATAAAATGATTTCTTGGATGAATCGCTATATAGTTTGATAAGATTTTAAAATTTTTGAATCAGTGTTTTCATGATATTACTCTATAATTCTGTACCTGTGCTTTATAATTCATGATTTAGGTATGAAGAATATATTTGCTTTATAAAGGAATCTGATATGGTACTTACTGTCTCAATTTTTGAAAATAATTTTTGAAGTATGGGTATTAACTGTTATTTGAAAGTTTAATAGAATCCTATTGCAAATTTAACAGCAGCAGAGTTTGTTCTTTGGTAGGTCCTTTATAGCTAGTTCCATTTCCATTTCCTAGACTGAAATATTTAATATCTCTATTTGTACTTTTTTATTTTGGGTATCTTACTTTTTTTATTGTATTTCTCTCTTTTATGTTCTCATTTTGGTTAACATGGAACCATAGATACATAGTTGGCTATGATAATTCTTCTTGTGTGTTGTTTTTTGCTATTTTGATTTGATTTTCTGCCTTTTTAATCAGATTGAAGATTTAACAGTTTCTTAAATTTTTCATAAAGAAATAGCTTATAGTTTTATTAATCATTTCTATTTTTTTTGCTTCCAGTTGATCTATTTCTACCCTAAATTTTAATATTCCCTTTTTTTGGCTTATTTTAGGTATGTTAGTTTTATATATTTTTAAAATGCATATTCAGTTCATTTAATCCTCCCTTTTTATATTAATTAATGTATGTGTGTAAAGATAAGATTTTTCCCTGAAGACTTTGTTATTTGTATCACAGATATTTTGATATATTGTTTCATCATAATTATTTTCTTTCTTAATTGTTTTTAAATTGTTCTTTGAGCCATTCATTATTTAGGTCTTATGTTTTGAACTAAGTGTTCTTAGTTTCAGGCCTCAGAAATCTATCTGTTGTACTACCTACATGATCTACATTGGTGACAAGAGTTTAAGATATCTTTTAGACAACCAGTTTGAGATGACTGAAAGGCAGTTGGACATGCAAGATTAGAGGTTAGCAGAGACACTACAGTAGGTAAGGTAGATTTGAGTATTATCAGCATAGAAATGGTAATTAAATTCATGGGAGCTGATGAGATTACCATATGAAATAGTATAGAGGGAGAAGAGTAGAGGGTCCAGGATAGAATCATGAGGGACACTTATGGTTAGAGGGCATAATTTGGAAGAGTATATAGCAATGCAGAGAGAGAAGGAGCAGTCAGGTAGGAGGACAAGTAGGAAAGTGTGGTGTCCTGAAGACCTAGAGGAGAGTCCCAAGGAGAGAGTAATCAACAGTTTCAGATTCTGCAGGGAGGTCATGAAGAATAAGGAAAAGGCCTGTTCTGTTGTAAACCCTTGGTGTTGACTTGCTCAGTCCTGCCAGATGTCAGTGGTTGTTGGGGGACGTGTTGTAGAGTGAATGCATTAGGAGTCAGGAATTTCTCTTCTCTGCTTTTAGATCATCAGATTGTTACCTTGTTAGTGTTCTTGGTATTCTAGACCATGGAGACAGGGGAAATTGCTTTGTCTTTTGTACATAATTCATGTTTTAGAAAGTTTTGAGTAGTCATAAGGATCAGAAAAAAAAAAGATGTCTAGACCTTCAGATTATTGGTCATATGATCTGAGTTCTCAAAAGAATCTCAAACTATAAATGATTATGTGAAATCATGTCCCAAATTACTAAAAATAAAACAGATGTAAATGAAAACAATACTGAGACTTCTCATACTTTGCAAGTTGGCAAAGATGACAACAAAAATTTAGGGAAAAGCCAACACTGGAGAGTCTATGATAGAAATACTCATATAATTGTAATTTCACTGACAGTAGAACTATTAAGTTGTCCAGCATGTGGATATCAATTTTAATTTATGCAATAAAAGTGAGCAAACTGTGCATCTTCTTTGACCCAGCAATTCTACTTCTTAGCCATATACCCCAGTGGGATCAAAAGCAGAAGTACTGTACTGAAGTATTTACACTAGCTCTCTTTATGGAAGCAAAGAACTAGAAATAAAGTTAGGTACCCATCAACTGAGGAAAGGTGAAAAAACCTCTTTTATATTAACATGATGGAATATTATTACGTAGTGAGAATTATGAATATGAAGATTTTAGAGAAAAAGCCCCCAGAAGATACAGAAAGTGAAATAAACAGAACTCAAAAAGTAATCCACACAATGATCCCAATGTTATCCATGAAAAGACCATTGAAAGAAAGCAAAACCCTCAACAGCTAAAAAGTAAAAAATGGTCCAGGAGAAGAAAAAATTAAATATGCCTGCCCCCTTCCTATTAGAGCTTTAGGGCAGAATTTTGTATGCATTGCTATATGCACCACTGTATCAGGTGTTTTCGCTTCTTTTAGTGATTTCCTTTATTTTATATGGAAGGATTCAATTGGGAGAGAAAATAGCATGGGAAGGCAGATCCAACAAAAAAGCAGCCAAGTTAAAACAATATGAATCAACAAGAATTTTGAAAACCTTTAAAATGTTTTTTAATATGTATGTTTGTGTTATTTGCTTCAGTCTCTTCTTGGGAAGCTTCCCCATAGGCCTCTTGGAATGCTAGGTCAGCTCTTCTTCTCCGGTATTTGATGCACTTTACACTTACATACACCACCTTTTCTTATCAAGTCATCTTTCCACATAACTTGTCTTTCCCATCTTAAGGAATGGGCTAAGACTTTTCCATATCTTTGTACTGCCCAAAGTACTCATACAACTCTTGGTAAGCTTTTAGTAAATATTTCTTGATTTTGGTAATGATTTTTTTCTTATAGTAAGATTTAAATTCAGCTATTACGCTATAGAGTATAAATCTCAGCCAAAAGCAAACACCTTCTTCATTGCTCATTTATCAAAGCAAAAACTTTGATAGAGTAAGACATCCACAATGTAAAGTAGCTGAAAAGGTACGTGTGTGTGGTTGTGTGTTGGGGCAACAATCATAATTTAAAGGCAGAGATATTCCTGCCAAGCAGAGGGAAGTACATAATGAGCCCAAATGCCTACATGCCAGTGGGAATATAGAGTTAGTACAAACAGCAATTTTGTCATTGTGATGCAGAATGCAGAGGCTTTACAATCAACATAAAAAACTTGGGAGGTAGGCTCCAAGAAGCCTCACCAAACCTAAGAGGTTCTTGCCGTTGGCATTATTTGAAATCATTATAAACACATCTGTGTAGTCTAGCCCAAGTTTTAAAAGAGTAAAATGAAAGAATTCATTCATTCAACAAATGAATCAATGTGCATGAATTAATGAAAAATGTAAAAAAAAAACAAACAAAACCCAGTCTATTTATTTGTGAAAAGATTTGACCAAGAGTTAGAACAGTATTCAAAACCACATACATGACAGGTGAACAAATGTCTTTGGCAGCTCCAGTGATTCAGTTGTTTTCCATTATAGACTCAGAGCAAAGGTTTGGGAAAATTTGTTTTCTTTTTTCACTTATTTGTGAGAAGCACTCATGGTATAACACAACAAATACTGGCCTTAAGAATCAAGAGAGGAATGGTTTTGTATCTTTCCCCTCCCACTTAAAAGTTGTGTCAGCAGGGGCATGTCAGTTAATCTCTCTGAACATGTTCTATAAAATGGGAAGTATAACACTTCAGAATATGCCTTGAAGGCTTATAGGAGGATCAAATGAGGTGACATATTCAAAATATTTTGCATATCTTAATATGTAAATATGACATATTTTATGAGTTACTATCATTCAGTATTCTATTTAAAATACCTATCCTTCAAGACCCAGTTCAGGTACTACCTCTTTCAGTTGGCCTTGACAGATCACTCCAATGAGCTCTCCGATTTCTGACCAATCCTTATGGTCTGCAGTCCTCATTAGAAAAAATAATAACCATGTGCTGCCATTTCTTATACTCCTAAACTTATCTCATTTTTCTTCTGTATAATTTATTAGTTATTTTTCACATATTTCTGTCTTGTCTCCCTGACTAGATTGCAAGCACTTTGAGGTCAGGGCCTTTACTGCATGTTTCTTTGTATCCTCTCCAGTACTTCACAAAATGACTTATTTTTAGCAGGTACTCAAAAGGTAAGCAGTAAATAAATCATCCAAAGCATACCACAATGGCCTTCTTACTAAGGTTTAGCTCTCTGGCTACTTTGAGATTTATAAACTCCTTTTTTTTCTTGACAAACAGTGAGATAGAGAGTAGAAGTCATATTATCTGCACTTCCATAACTTCCAAAGATTCACTGTTAGTTTAAGATATCCTGGGGGGTGGGGGGGGGTTGTTTGTTTACATAAAATCACTTCATTCTACTTTATTTGTTTCTTCAGTTATGAAAAGAAAGCTTGTTCTCAGTTTCTATATAAATACAAGTTACCTACAGAAAAGAAAAAAGGCTTGGAAGCCAGCTGCAAATAACAAATGCCAAAGTAGAAATTATATCACAGAAAACTCCTGATCATCAAAACAACTACAATGTTTCAATCTTGCAGAAATCCAGTTTCATTATATCCCATACACAGATTCATAGAACTAAAGTAGTAAAGGGACCTTAGTCGCTGTCTAGTCCACTCCCTAATTTACAGATAAGTAAACAAAGGCCCAGGAAGATTAGAAAATTTATCTAAGGCCATTCAAGGTAAAGAAGGCTTAGAGGCAGTGACTAAATCCACTTCCTCTGACTCCTCTCCAGAACCTTTCCTTATGAATTTCAGATCTATACATAGTAGGTAGTCAGTTCACTTTGCTAATCCCAGATAACAGACTCAAAACCCTTTTATGTAACTCTTCCTTAAGATAGAGTTTATTTAAAAAGAAGATAGTAAGAGAAGATGACCTTCTCTAGTTCAGAGCATATGGCCAAAGGCATCTGCTGTTAATGAGCTCTATCATCCATAAAGAGTAATAGGTTTATTAGTTTACTCAGCTGGAAAATGCTTGTTGTTAGCAGGCAATGGTCATCTGATCAAAACTTTAATTCATACTTCCTGTCATCATATATTTAATAAAAGGTTTTGACAACAGCATTCAAATATTGAGAGGATTTCAATGCTCTGAAATGCAGAATGTGAAATTTATCAGGATAGTGACCAAGGCTAATTGTTAGTCATCACCCATCATTTGCTTCAGATGTCTGTCATTTGCTTCTGGTACAGTTTAATTTCATCCGCTATTGAAAATATTCTTTTTTATAGTAAGAAAAGCATAGAAATGATGAAGTCTTATCAGAGTCTATTCCTGGCTTTGCCACTAACAATTTAGATAATCTAGAGAAAATAATTTAACTTTTCTGGGCCCTAGTTTTCTGATCCATAAAATCAAAGTCTTATAGAGCATACTAGCTTTGGAGCCAGAAAGCCTTGGTTTAAATTCCATGTCTGTGTTACTTAGTGAGTTCAAATTCAGCCTCAGACACTTACTAGCTATGTGACTCTGGGCAAGTCACTTAACCATGCTTACCTCAGTTTCCTCATCCATACAGTTAACTTGGAGAAAGAAATAACAGACTGCTCTAGTATTTTTGCCAAGAAAACCCTCAATAAGGAGTCATGGAGAGTTGGACATAACCAAACAAGAACAACAAAATCTATTTTACCAATTTCTTCATATGGGGTGCTAGTTGGTTTAGATAGCCTTTGAGGTCTCTTCCAGCTTTAGTTCTATGATTCTTATGATTAGAGGATGTTAAGGTCATTTCTGGCTTTAAAATTTTATAATTTTTTTGATTCCATAATGATGTCAATACAAGCTACACTCTTAGTATTTTCCATGGTTAGGAGTTTTAAATATTTTCATAACTCACAAACTTCACAGATTCCAGTTTAGCAAATTCAGTTTAATGCTGCAAATGCTTATTAAGTGCCTACTATATACATAGCACTGTGCAAAGCTGATGAATAAAATGGCTTCAAAAGTCATTGAGGTTCATAAAAAGCAGAAGAAATATATAATCAGCCTAATTTGCATGCACATACATAAACACCTCGTGGAGCCCTTTATAATTCTCGAGCAGAACTGAACAAGCACACTAGACAGAACTACTTATATTCATGTACTTTCATGAGATGCCTGTTCATTCATTCCACTTTATAATTAAGTGAGATGAGAAAAGGATTCAAACAGCATCTGAAGAAAATCTTGTTTATAATTTTCCTATTGAGCAGAAGACATCTCTTGCTCTGCAGTTATACGGACAGTGTTTCTGTGTGGAGGCATGTTTTCCCAAAAAGAAATGGCTCAGTTCAATGCCGTCATGCTAATTGAAATGTTTCTGAGGTAGCTTGCAATTTCAGTTCATAATTTCTGAAGAGATAGCTGGTGCCATTAATGCCAGGTGCAGCTAATTCAAATGTGGTACAGCCTGAAATGGCATGAAATATCATTTCTGAAGGGCTTTGGAGTCTTTTGTATTAAGCCTCATAAATTTATTATCCTACTTCACAGTATGATATCTCAACAAACCACCTAAAATTGGGAAGGGGCTGAATAAGTGAGAGTTCTTCAAGCAGAGAATGGATGACCCTGCTGAGTAGTGGGTGGCAGAGATTCATTTGGAGGTCTGGCTGAGTTTCTGAAGTCCTTTCCAGTGCTAATATTTGGTAATTCTATGACTGTTCTTTTCTTATTTGAGGTTGGACTGTCTGGTTTGGACCTGTGATTTCAATGGTATCATAGACTCCCAAAGAAAAATACCCTCTAAAAATTCAGATTGGTTGTTATTATTCTGCAAGTTATAGACATAGAAGGGTCACTGAGTGGTTAGCTGACTTACCTAGAGCTAGGCTGAGCCAGAGGCAAGCAGAAAGAACTGATTTCGGGTCTGTATGACTTTAAAATCAGTTTTCTCTCTCCTATACATTGCTGCCTGTTCTGCAATTTCCAATGCATATATATATATATATATACATACATATATATGTATGTATGTATATGTGTGTACACACACACACACACACACACACACACACACACACACACACCATCAACAGTTCTGTGTCAACCTGAGAGGACAAATGCTCTGGCATCCCACTGGGATTCATCTTGGACCTGATGTTGTTTAATGTTTTCTTCAGTGACTAAAATGATAAAAGAGAGAGAGTGGCCTTGCTAAATTAGCTGACAACCCTAAGCTGAATAAGGTGGCTGATGCCTGGGAGGAAAAGACGAATTCAAAGTCACCTATGAAAATTTAAGAGGAGAAACTATAAAATTGAATTTCATACAGACAAATACACATCACTCTCTGCAAATATATGTGTTATGCCATAGATATATATACATGTATTTTATAAATGCATATGCATGTATATATATGTAAATATAAACAATTTCCTCATTCATAAAACATGGGGTAGAAGTAGATGACCCCAAGATCTCTTCTAGCTCTAACTAGAATTCTTTTATTCATTCATTTAATAGGCATTTATTAAATGCCTATCTTCCAAGTACTATGCTAGGTATTAGGGATAATAAGACAAAAATATAAAAATGCTAAGACAAAAAAGGGATACTAAGACAAAAAAATATAAAAAAGACAATCTTTTCTAGTGTCTTACTACTTGTGTCTTTGATCCCCTCCATCCCTCTTATTTTCTCTAGAAACCTCTGCTTCATCAATCCTTTTCTTTTTCTTATCTTTAGTCTCCAATATACTGGCTCCTTCCTTGCCTAAAAATATGTGAATTTCTCATATACAAAACAACAACAAAAACAACCAAGAATCCCCTGCATTTGAATACCAAATTCTTAAGTCAACATCTTCTCTATCTCTATCTCTCTCCCTCCTCCTAGTTTCCCTGTCTCTTTTCTCTCTGTCTCTTTCTCCTTGCCAAATTCATAGAAAATGTTATCTAACTTTGCTGTTTCCCTATCTTTATTATCAGAATTCCCTTGGAATTTGGGTTCAGATCCTACCCTTCTAGGGGAACTATTTATTAAAGGTTACCAGTGTCCTAAATGGCTAAATCTGATGGCCTTTTATCACATTTTTTTTTACGTTCCTGTAACCTGTGATACAGTTGATCATACCAATCTCTGTCCCAAACTATTAAGCATCTATTAAGTATCTTCTAAGTGCCATACATTATGCTTAGTGCTGGGAATGTAAAGAGTGTGTGTGTGTGAGACAGAGACAGAGACAGAGAGAGGGAGGAAGGGAGGGGGAGGGAGAGAGAGAGAGAGAGAGAGAGAGAGAGAGAGAGAGAGAGAGAGAGGGAGGGAGAATATATTCCCTGCTCTCAAGGAACTTATAATATAATGGGGAATACAGCATGCAAAAAAAAAAAACATTCTGTATGAACAAGATATATTCAGAACTAATTGGGGAAAATCTCGGAGGGAAGATTAAAGAAAATTAACATTAAGTAAGATTAAGGAGTACTGGGAAAGGCTTCTTACAGAAGGTAGGACTTTAGTTGCAACTTGAAGGAAGCCAGGGAAGCTAGGAGGTGAAGATGAGGGGATTAACATTTCAGCCATGGAAGACAGCCAGTAAAAAATGCTCAAAGTTGAAAGATGGAGAAGTAAGGAGGCTGGTGTCACTGGATTGAAGTGTATGTGGGGGGGGGGGGGGGGAAATGAAGTGTAAGAAGACCAGAAGGTTAGAAAATGGCCAGGACATTTCTACCTAACTGTCCCACTGGAATCAGCAACTCAACATCTAAAGTAGATCTCATCATTTATCCCCTAAACCCACCCTCCCAATTTTCCTGTTTCTGTTGAGGCTACCACCATCTATCTTCCCAGTCACTCAGCCTAAAACCTGTGGGGTTTTTTTTTCCTTTCCTCACACAGTCCTATTTATATCTAATCACTTGCCAAATTTTATTAATTCTACCCCCACTTCTCTCTATTCAAAAGGCCACAGCACCTTAGGTCAGTTCCTCATCAACTCTAAAGCCTTCCAATTAGTCTTTGAGACTTCCATATCTCTTTTCCTAATCCGCCTCCACATGGCTATTAAAATAATCTTCCTTAAGGTATACTGGCCTGATGATGTTACTCCCTGCTGAAAAACATTCAGTGGCCCCTCATTTGTTTTTAGACCTCTTAAAATCTACCTGTTTCAGGTTCAAAACAAATTCCCTTCCTATGTTGAGCTTTTCCATTCTCCCTGTTGCTAGGGCTCTTTCTTATTCTTCAAATAACTTGTACTATACTTATCTATTCAATATGTCAGATACTCTCAGTAGGATGCAAGCACACAGAAAGAGTCTATCTCCTTTTTCTTTTTATCTTCTGTCTTTGTATCCTCAGATCCTAGCATCCTAATTTGTACACAGTAGGTCTTTAATTAATGTTTCCTAAATTAAATTTGAAAAAAAATCAGCTATTACTTAGCATAGCAAAGAAAAGATAGTAGGGATAAATAGCTAAATTACACGTAGTTATATGGAGTGGATTTTCTCTAATTTTTTCCCTACTCTGATTTTTTTATTCATTCTTAGATTCCCCTTGGCTCTAATCAGTGAGTTTTTTTTTTTACCATATCTTGCCGAAATCCAGCTTTGTATGTCTTTTTTCTGTAATCTTTTTACCCTACTTGACCTCAAGTGTTCTCCTCTTTCTTTTCTCACACCCGTGTATTTATTATCTTTCCTTATTAGAATGTAAATTCCTTATGAATAAGGAATGTCTTTATGAGTTTAGCACATTGCCTGGCACAAAGTAAACACTTAACAAACTGAATGAATCTATTTCTCTGTCTATCTCTCTATCATGTTTTATCTTTACAAATGGACTTTAAGTTTAATGGGTAGTTCATAGAATTTCATAATAGTGAAGGATTTCTAATATCATCTAATTCAACTCCTCCATAAAATATCCTCCTTGTTAGCCATCTAGGTGGCAGAGTGGATAGAGTGCTGGGCCTGGAGTCGGGAAGTCTCAGCTTCCTAAGTTCAAATCTGACCTGAGACACTTAATAGCAATGGGATGCTAGGCAAGTCACTTAACCCTCTTTGCCTCAGTTTCCTCATTTGTAAAGTGAGCTGGAGAAGGAAGTGGCAAATTATTCTAATATCTTTGCCAAGAAAACCCCTAATGGGGTCACAAAGAGTCAGACATCATGGAAAAAACAACTGAAGAACAAAAATGAAATTCCAAACATACTTCAAAGACTTTCAAATGACAAGGAAAGCTCTATCAAATACTCCTGTCAAATAAATACTATATGGGATATCTCACCCTGCTGGAGAGTAGGGGGAAGGGGGATGAGAGGGGAGATGATGGAGGGGAGGGTATTCTGGGGGGAGGGGAAGTTGGAAGTACCCACTATCGAAGAGAGACAGGATCAAAATAGGGAATGAACCAGGTAGGGGGTGGGATGGGTGGGAGGGAATTATAAGCAGCCTTTTACAATATATCTACTATGGTAATGTTTTGCATAGCTATACATGTACAACACATACTAAATTGCTTACCTTCCCAGAGGGAATGGGTGACAAGGGAGGAAGGAAATGGATCTGAAATTCGAGGTTTTAAAATCAATGTTTCAAATATATATAAATACTATTATTAATACTATTATGCATGTAATTGGGAGATAAGATGTGCAGGCATTAGGGCACAGAGACTCACCTCGCCCTAATGGTAAAGTCAAAGGGGTATGGGAGACGATATGGGAGAAAGCAGATTGGATGAGGGGATATCTTGTGGGACTGCTATTCTGGGGTGGTGGGTAGGGGAAAAATGGGGAAAAAATTGTAACTCAAAATCTGGCGAAAATGAATGGTGTAAACCAGAAATTAATAAAGCATTTGTTAAAAAAAAAAGACAGTGTGGTACAGTGGGGGGAAAAATTATTAGACTGGTAGTCAAAGGATCTGAGTTAGAATTCTAGTTCTGTGACTATGGAAGTCCTTTTGAAAAAAAAATACTCCTGTCAAACTCACCTAGTTACCATTCTTTGAAATCATCAGAATCCCTTGATTCCTTCAAGTCTTAATGTACTACCCACAACTAGAACCTCTTCCAAGTCTACCTAAGTTGTTACTGTTCTCTGTGTCCTCAATTTATTATGGATCTGTTTATACTTCTACATGTTAAATCCCACCAGTAATACAATAACATCCATGAGTGGAGGGACTGTTTCATTTTTTTAAAAAAATTGTCTTTGTATTCCCAGCATTTGGTGGTATAAAACACAAGGCCTTAAGGTACAAAACTATATTTCATTTCAAGATGATTAGGATGTATTTCGTTTAGATTCTAGAAAATAATGAATTATTATTTATAACAGTTCATAAGACGGTTGGTTCAAAATTTACTTTTTTCACTTTCAAATGCATATAGGGAAACTTATTCATGTTAAAATAGCCACGAAGGCTAAAACCTTCCCTACATACTATGATGTTCTATCATCTGGACTTTTCCCCCCTTGGGTCTCATTCTGTTCTTTTTAGTGGGCCCTTTCTTTTTTCATAAAAATTGCATATTCTGATTTTTCATAGTGTTATAAAATCTCTTTCTAATAAGAGGCAGCATTTCAATAACACTTTACAAATATCTCATTTTTTCCTCATAACAGCTTTGGGTGGGGGTGCAGCTAGGTGGAGAAGTGAATAGAACAATGGCCCTGGAGTCAGGAGGAACTGAGTTCAAATTTGGCCTCAGACACTTCACAAAAATTAGCCATGTGTCCTCGGGCAAGTCACTTAACCCCAATTGCCCTACCTTTCCCCTTCCAAAAAAAAGCCAAAAAAAACCAAAAAACAAAAAACCCAACTTTGGGAGGTAGGTGCTATTATTATTTACCATTTTAAAAATGAAGAAACTTAGAAAGAGAGAGATTAAATTATTTGCCCAGGGTCACATGGGAAGTAAGTGTCTGTCTGTCTGAATTCAAGTTTTCTTTTTTTTTCTTTTTTTTTTTTTTTTAAAGCAATTGGGGTTAAGTAACTTGCTCAAGGTTACACGGCTAGTCATTATTTATGCGTGGGTGCTCATTTTCTGAGGCCGGATCTGATCTCGGGTCATCCCAACTCCGAGGCCCGGCGCTCTTACTCACTGCGCCACCTAGCCGCCCCTTTAGGGCAATTGGGGTTAAGTAACTTGCCCAAGGTTACACGGCTAGGTTTTTTTTGTTTGGATTAAGTGTCAGAGGCCGGCTCCGAACTCAGGTCCTTCTGATTCCAGGGCTGGCGCTCTATTCACTGCGCCACCTAGCCGCCCCTTGAATTCAAGTTTTCTTAACAGCTGATCTAGAACTCTATCTACTGTGCCACTGTACTGCTAACAAATGCTTATAAATTTCCTGGAAAAGCAAGAGCATTAAGTCATATTTCCTCTAGTTATATTTCAGGCCACTCAACTTTTCCTTTCTCCTTCACTTCAGTTAACCAAGTATCTCCTTTAAAGATACCATTATCTTTACATGACTAGATTTCAAAAAGGTAGTTTAAGTTGGCATCTTCACTGGCTGCCATGAAGGCCCTCTTATAATTGTTCTTAGGGCTCACGTCAACATTTACTTCATACCAACTTAGTGCAAATGGTGGAGACACAGACAAAACTGAAAGAGTCCCTGTTCTAAAGGAGTTTATATTAAATGGCTGCTTTCAATATGTATACAGATAAGTATGAAAGATACACCAAGAGAATTGGAGGGAATGGGAAAACCCTGTGTCCTGTAATATGTAGAACTCGGGCTATTTTCTGAAGGAAGATTACAAGGTAAGAGGCAGAGGGGAAGAGTGTTTCTTTCTACCATGGAAGACCAACTATGCAAAGGAACAGAGAGGTGGAAGATGGAAAGTCATGTAGTAGAAATAGCTGATATGACTTGATCAGAGATTTTAGGAAGGGGAATAATGTAAGAAAAAAAGAGTTGGATAGGAACCAGTTTGTCATGGGATTTAAATGCCAGGATGAAAAATCTTATCAATATTAGGGGCAGCTAGGTGGCACAGTGAGTAAGAGCGCTGGCCCTGGAGTCCGGAGGACCCAGGATCAGTTCTAGCCTCAGAAAATTAGCACCCACACATAAATAATAACTAGCCATGTAACCTTGAGCAAGTTACTTAACCCAAATTGCTTTTACAAAAAAGAATCTTAATATTAATGTAAAGTTCAATTGTAACAGTTATGATGTTCTTGTAGAAGTTTACTCTAGTACTGAGAGCAATTTTAGTTGACATAAATTTTTGTCTCAATACTACCACTGCAGTACAGAATTCTAGATTAATGCTGTTATTCTGTCAAGTGACATTGGATTTCTTGATGCAATTTTTTCTTTCAGTTTTTATTGCTTTTTAAATGGAAACCAACAACAGTCTTTTAAACCCATGTCAACAAAATTGGCCACATGTATCATTTTTTATTGTCCAATTCTTTGCTATTAGGTCTTTACGGGCATTCTCCTATTTTAAGCACAAGATCACAGGGTCTAGAGACAGAAGCTACCCTGGAAAACACACTCTCTGATCCCTTGATGAGACCCATAGATTTAGAACTTGAAGGGATTTTGAAACCAGTTAGTCTAAACTTCTCTAGGGAAATTAAGTGACTTGCCCAAGTCCACAAAGATAGTCTATGTCTGGGATAGGATTTAAACCGAGGTAGTAAGTAACAGAACCATATTTTGAACCCAGGCCCTCTCACTCCAAATCTCTTTTTCCTTTGCCATGCTGTCATCTCATTTATTTTATCTGAAAGGAAAAAAAAGACTAGACAGGTTAAGTGACTTGGCCTAATTCACTTTGTGAAGAAATGGCAAGCCTGGAATTTGAATCCAAACCTTTTGACTACAGGGCCACTGTACCATTTGGCTTTGACCTAAAGGATTATGTGTGAGCTAACTTTAGGATCATTACACACATTACTGAGCAGCTGTGCCTAAATGGAATTTCGGTAAACAGAATCGTCATTTTCTAATGACTAACAAATTCATTGAGATATTTCCCAGGAGGTTACACAAGCCATGAACTCCCTTACCCCTTAACTATTTCTCACACTGTGAGCCATCTAAATAGAGTAAGAATAGGCACTGAGCAGGAAACCCTACAAGTACCTTTGATTTTGGCAGTACTGTTATATGCTCACTGTCAGAGTTCTAAAGACTGAAACAAACTGGTGCAACCCCAGGTCCTCATTAACTTTGTGGCATGAAGTTGTCAGTGCAGTGGAGTAAAACTCATCGAGCTGCCACAGGAGCTAAATGGACTCTCTGTATAGTTCCCGAACTTACCACGAATGAACCAGTGGTTCAAAAACAGTGGATAGAAGAGGGGGCAGAGGTGAGGATACAAAAAGCCAGCTGGCCTATTTCAAGAGCAGCATTCTAACAGATCTTCCACAGGGAAAAGAACCCTGCAATGCAAAGACTATATGTCCTAATTCATCTGGCTCATGAGTTGGCATTATTTTCCATTCGGAGTTTCTATATATTATTAAGGCACCTGTTTTCATCTCTTCACTGTACTACTCTATATCTTATGATTTGCCTTCTCAGGGAATATCTTACATGGAAAGTAAAAGTTAGGAAGTCAAGAGGTCTAGGTTTATTACCAGACCCCATAGCTGGATATACTTAGGGATCAAGAATAATAGGATCTTAGATTTAGAACTAGGACCTCAGAGGCCATATAGTCCAATCTCCTCATTTTATAGATGAGAAGCTGAGGCCCAATGAGTCAAGTAACGTGCTCAAGACCACACAGGATTTGAACATGGCCTTTGATTCAAACCCAGAGCTCTTTCCATTGTAGTATCCTTTATCACTTAGTCTTATTAATTTTAGAATAATAGAAGGAATCTTAAAGATCATCTACACCAGTGATGTCTAACTCAAATAGAGACAGAACAACAAGGCTGCGTGTTGACTTAGACAACCTCAAATTAACATCATCTATATTTCATTGTATTTTTATTTTGTTAAACATTTTCCAATTATATATTTTTTTCTGATTGGAGCATCCTTAGGAGATTTATGATCAGCAAATGAGCCTAAAGTTTGACACCGTTTTAGGGACTTGTGATTTAATTGGTTTGAAAACTCCCTATGTCAATGGAGATTGAAATTCATTTCAGAAAGTCACTCAGGGCTCAGGCAAGCTGACTCTTAGCCTGTGGGAGGAAGGCTTGGGATTTAGGTCTTCCTCCCTTGAAGTAACTGCATTCTATCCAATATACCATGTTGTTTGTGTTACAGAGGCAACAATTGGAGCTCAGAAAGATTAAATGACTTGTCCTAAGGGCGTTTAGCTTGTGGGGAAAAGTACTGATCTTTGAGTCAGAAGACATTAGATTGAATCCTAACTCCAATGCCTGTTAGTTGTGGGGGCCAGCAATAAGTAATTTAAGGTCTTTGAGTCATATGGTTTCCTCATCTATGAAATTGAGTTTGATCTTACTTTTGCTACTTACCTCACAGGGTAGATGGAGAAAAACACTCTGGTCAAGTTTAAAATTCTATATAAACATATTTTTAATAATAATAATAATAGTAACTCACATTTATATCACATATCAAAATATCCCTATGAAGTTGCTAGTTCAAGTTATGCTTGGTATAGCCTCTTGTTGGCCTATCTGTCATGAGTCTCTCTGCACTCTAGTCCATCCTCTACTCAGACATAAAAGTGATTTTCCTAAAGTTCAGGTCTGAATATGACATTCAATCAACTCCAATGAGTTCCCATCACTTCCAGGATAAAATATAAAAATCTTCTGCGTGGCATTCAGAGGCCTCATACCCTAACTTCCCGATACCCTACCCTTTCCAGTCTCCTTGTACCTCTCTCAGGTACTGATCAGGTACTGCTCACTTCCTTGCTGTTCCTCAAACAGTATGCTGAATCTTCCAACTCTGGACATTTTCTTTAGCTATCCATCAGGTATAGAATGTTCCCTCTTCTCATCTCTTGTTTACTGGTTTTCTTCAAGATCTAACTAAACTCCCACCTTCTACAGGAAGCATTTTCCAAACTCTCTTAATTGTGGTGCATTCCTTTGTTGATTATTTCCAATTTTTCCTGTACATGGTCTGTTTGTACATAGTTATTTGCAAGTTGCATCTTCTATTAGATTGTGTGCTCCTTGAGAGTAGGACTGGTTTTTCTTTACTTTCCTTGAATCCCCAGCACTCAGCACAGTGGCTGGCACAGAATATGAATTTAATAAATGCTTTTTTGTCTGACTGATTAGGAGAAGATATTATGGTTCAAAGGAGTTGAGGGGTTTGCTCAGTCACATGGTTGGTAATTGCCTGAAATGGTATTGAATTCCTATCTTCTGTCTCCTATGCTCTTTTCAATTACACCATACCAACTTCTTTATTATTCTTTCTCTCAATTTCCAGTTTCTAAAGTAGAAATATTATCATCATCCCTTTACCTACCAGGCTGATTATCAAAGTTAATTGAGGATAAATGCAATAACTTTGCTGAACTACTTTGAGCATTTTAGAGAAAGAAGGTTGTAAGACTTCAAGGTCCCATCACTTTGGTACTATAATTATTCTTTTGTCATTTGGTAACACCATTTATATAACAAAACCAATGAAGTTTTAAAGATGAATACTAATTGAGTAGGATTATTCAGAAGATGGTACATTGGGAATGATTGCTTCAATTGCCCATAAATGCAGAGGGGTCTCAGTAAGAGCTGGTTAGTGGGGAGAACTGACCTAAACAGAATTGATATCATCCTCTTTGGTTAAAAAAAGTGAAGATTACTAGAAGGAACTGTGGCTTTTTGCTCTATTTAGAGAATATATATAGGGAGTATTTCATAGCTTTTTTCAAGGACCTATAAGACTTTTGTGACAAAATGGTCCCGGACTTATTTTTGTTTAGTCTCAAAGGGGAAGCACCAAGAATACCAGGTACAAATTGCAAAGGTAAATTGATAGCTTGTTATAGGTATCAGGGATCTTGAAATGGAGAGTATCTTATCTCAGAGATCATTTAGTTCAAACCCTCATTTTATAGATAAGGAACATGAGGACCAGGGAGTTTAAGGGACTTGCCCAAGGTTATACGGGTCCCAAACATCAGGTAAGATATGATCTTAGGTCATATAAGCCTCAAGTTAGTCTTCTTTTCATTAAACTATACTGACTATTAAATATTTGCCTTATTATATACTAGAAAACACATTTCCCAAAAGAAACTGGTTTAATATGATATAGCAGAGAGAGAGCCAGTCTCAGAGTCTGGAATTCCTGGCTTTAAGTCCCATTTCTGATACATAGGACTGTGTCACCCTGGGCAAGTCACTTCACCACTCAGAGATCCAGGCAAGTACTCAAGACTCTAAATTACAGATTAGATGCCAATATGAATTTATAGTGGAAATTTCTTTATAAGGATAATGTTGAGAAAATATAATCAGTTATGCTTTGGACATGAGGCATTTGAGATATTTCTGACACATTGTTTCAATTGGTCAATAGGTAGTTGGCAATATAGGTGTAGAGCTCAGGAGAGAAAAGGTGGCTGAATATATAGATCTGTGCATCAGACACATAAAGATGATAATGAACCCACAGGAGCTTATGAAGTAACTGAATAAGAAGATAGAGAGAAGACAGAGGAACACTCAGAAAAGATCCTTGGGGTGTAACCATAATTAGGAGGCTTAATTTGGTTGAAGGACCTTGAAAAGAGACTAAGAGGGAGTGGTCAAAGAGATAGGAGGAAAATCAGGTGAGAGTAAAATCTTAGTGTCATATATCTAGAGACTTGAGGAAACAAAATTACTGTGGAAGAAATGTTAGATTTATTCTTCATGGCACTTAGGAAAGCTTATAATCCATTAGGTGGCCAAGAGATCCTATTTTAATCTGGATTCATGGACCTGTCTACTTAATGGTGTGGTATTTTCCTGGGTGTGCCTTGGGCCATGTTCTCAGGGGGTCAGGTGTTCTACCAACTAAAGAATACCAGTAATTTCTTCCTGACTTTCCTAATGGTGGAAAGAAATGTTTTCCTTAAGTTCTTTTCTGATCAAGCATGGAAGACACAACATAGTAAAATAATGAGTGTGTGTGTGTGTGTGTGTGTGTGTGTTTAACTACTCTAAGTAAAGACAAATATTTACCAAGAAAGAAGGATGAAATCAAATTCAAATTGAATTAAATACACAAAAAAGATATATGGATTTTAGATACAAAATTGTCTTGTGTCAACATTTTTTATTGACTCCTAGGCTATCTTATAATTATTTGCCTTTTCTATTCTAGTGTCTCTTGTTCAACGTTTGTTCCCAGGGACTCTATTCTTCTTTCTCAGCTCCCTTTTCCTACTTTTTGAAGTCTAGCAAGTTGTCTTACTTGGTATTTGCCCACATCTAGGTAATGATTATATGTGTGTTTTGAATTGAACATACCAAAAAAAAAAAAAAGACATATGGATGTTAGGTACAAAACTGGCTTTTGTCAACATTTTTTTTACTCTTAGGTTACCTTATACTTATCTGTCTATAGCAATAAAATCACAAATCTTCTCCCAACACCTGAAGTAGAATGAGGTGCCATGGCATGCTGTAAAGCAACTTGATATTGGGGAGTAAAAAAAGGTCTGTGTTCAAACCTGGTATTATCTAGACATTTGGTCAGGAAAAGAACATTTAATCTCAAATTTCTCAATTAATTTATCTGTAAAGTGGAGAAGAAACTCCTTACACTATCTAAACAATAAGCTATAGTGAGAAAAGTATTTTTAAAAATCACAAATTAAAATGTTGATGCAGGTTTTTATGATCAATGACTTTATCATCACTAGAGAATTTTGAATAGAAGCTCAATGAAAAGATACTAGGGGTATTGTTAGAGATAAACTCCTAGGGAAGGTTTAAGGGTTTGTTTAAGGCTTCTAAGGTAGAAGGTAGAATGTTAGCTGAAATTTGAAGGAAACCAAGAATGTTATTAAACAGGTGAGGATGCTGAGCTCCTGGCATGGAGGGAGGACAGCCAATGAAAATGCATGGAGTCCCGAGATAAAGTGTCATATGTGAGGAAAAACAGGCAGGCCAGTGTCACTGGATCAGAGAGTAGGTACAGGAGGACAGGAAGGGGCAGATCGTGAAGGGTTTTGAAAACCAAGCAAAGATTTTATATTTCTTCTGGGAGCCACTGGAGTTCACAGAATAGGATGTGGTGGTATGTGTAGGGAGAGAGACAAGGTCAAACTTGCATTTTAGGAAGATCAGCTTGACAGCTCAGTGGAAGATGGACTAGAATAGGGAGAAACATGTGGCAGGGAGATCAACCAGAAGGATATAGCAATAGGTGATGAGGTGATGAGGGCCTGTGCCAGGGTGGTGACAATGTCAGAGGACAGGAGAATGCACATATGATAGATGTTAACAAAGTAGAAATGACAGGACTTGTCAAATGACTAGATGGCAGGGGTGGGAATGAGGAGTCAAGGGTGTTGAGCCTCGGTGAGATTGGGAAGATTGTGGCGTACAACATTAATATGGAAAAAGGGAGTTTTGGACAGAAAGAATGGATTCAATTTTGGACATGCTGAGTTTAATATGTCTATGAGACATCCAACCAAGATGTCCAATATGTTAGAGGTATAAGACCACAGGTCAGGAGAGATGGACTAACAAATCTAAGAATTATCAGCATAGATATGGTAGTTGAATCCATGGGACTTGATGATATTAGCAAGTACCCTTCCCTCCTCTACCCTCACTTTCTTTCAGTCCATCTGAACTGCTTACATTACTTGGATAAAATTGATATCACTAACTCTATTCCTTCTGGTGAGATAGAAGACCCTTAGGCCTTGCCATATACAACAGCCAATGTCCTAGGGTCCTACAAGCCTTACCATCTGCTTTGCCTTTATACCATGCAAATCCATGGACACTGCCATTTGACTTACTAATGCAACCTAAAGACCCTTGGACTTTTCCATTTATCCCATTATTATAACCTTGGGACTTCTGGGCTTTCCTATATACCCTGAAAATGTATTTTCTTTTATTGTAGTGTGCCTCAGTTAGAATATGAATTCTTGGAAAGAAGGAATGGTCTCACACTCAGTTCTTAAGAAATAAATAACTTTATAGTAAGAAGTAGGGGTACTAGGATGGAGACAAGTGGAAAACTCCCCATAGTTGATCCAAATGGGTTTTGTAGGTGTGGGTTCAGTCTTCATCAACAAGGTCTTATGGAAATAATCTAAAAATAAATTAGAGGGGTTTTAATGTTCGAAGAGCAGTGACAAAGAGAAAAGAAGAAAATTAACTAAAGAATACAATAACCTTGAGGTATTTTCTTCTGTAGGGGATGGGTATGGATTGATCCCTGTGAATTTTTAGTGTTCTCATGGCCTCAATCCTCACCTGAGTATGAGCAAATATAAAATAAGATTTTAAAACTTGCTAGACTGCAAAAGGGGGGCAAAGGAGATTTAAAGGAGTGGAAAGCATCAATTTCTAGCTGAGTAAGGGAAAGGACTTCCTGGCACAAGCTTTGAAAAAGAGGAACTAGAACAGAAAAGCCAAATTGTAAGATAGCCTAGGAGTAAAAAAATGTTGACACAAGTCAGTTTTATACCTGATATCAATATATCTTTTGGGGGAGTATGTTTAATTTAATTTGATTTCCCTTTTTCTTGGTAAACACCTGCTTGATTTTAGACTAGTTAAACACACACACATATACATAAACACACACACACATACACACAGTTTTTAAACTTTGTGTGTCTTCAATGCTTGATCAGAAAAGAGCTTAGGAAACATCAGAAAGAAGTTACTGGTACTCTTTGGTTGGCAGAACCCCTGACCCTATGAGAACATGGTCCTAGTATTTTACACCCAGTAAAAATACTACCATATCAGTAAGTAGAGGGATCTATGAAGCTAGATTAATATAGGATCTCTTGGCCACTTGGTGGGTTGTAAGCTTTCATAGGGGCCATGCAGACTAAATCTAATTTTTCTTCCATAGTAATCTTGTCTCCTCAAGGTCTATGATGTTACTCTCACCTGATTTTCCTCCTACCTCTCTAACTATTCCTTCTTAGTCTCCTTTGGGGGTTCTACCGCCATATTACGCCTCTTAATTGTGGCTATACCCCAAGGATCTATTCTGGGTGTCCCTAATCACCAATTGCTAATTGACCAATTCCAACCTACTGTGTCACAAATATCTTAAACACCTCATATCTAAAACATAAATGATTTTGTTTCCTCAAAAAGGCGCCACTCTTCTGAATTTCCCTATTTTTGTAAAAGTATTACTAGTCTTTTAGTCTCAAAAGCTTGCAATCTTTCTGTATCTTTGATTCCTCATTCTTTTTCATCCCAAATAGCAATTCACTGCCAAATTTTGCAGTTTCTACCCCTGCCGCATTTTCACGTTTATCCACTTCTCAGGGCTCACATAGTCACAACCTTAATTTAGGTGTTCATGATCAGATGGTGAGATCTCACCTGGATTACTTCGAAGGCCTCCTAATTGGTTTTGTTGCCATAAATCTCTCCCTAATCAAATCCACCTTTCACACAGTACAGAAAGGGAATTATGGTATAATGAGGCTGGAGAGCTAGGGTACAAACCACATTACACTTTAATCCTCTTCACTCCATGGTCTTGTCAAACTGGCTATGTTGCTATTACTCATATGTGGGACTCCATCTCCATGCCCTTCTGCTGGCTATCCTCTATTCTTAGAATCCCCTTGCTCCTTGCACTTGCCTCACAGAATCTTTTAATTCCTTCAAAATTGAACTTAAGGACCTTCTTGTATTGGAAGCCTTTCCTGTTCCCTCCAAATTCTATTACCTTGTATTTACTTTGCATTTTTTCTGTATATATCTATCTAATGGCTCCCTAGGAGAGATAAAGAATGGCCTGGACTTGCATAGACTTTTGGATTTTGCAGTTCCTTTTGCTTCTGTGGCAAGAAAATTCATATGGTTTGTAACTGGGGGCAGAATGAAAGAAAAGGTGACAGGAAAAAAAAAAACGAGAGGGAGGGGGAGCTATGGCTTTCCTCAGCTCATACATAGCAGCACCCCTGAATATGGTAGTAGTCGTGGTAACGGCAGCAATTCCCCTTCTCAAGCCCATACCTTCTCCTGGGATGCTGGAGAGGTAAAAACTAAAGGGACAAAGCAGAAGTGTGTATAAGGTTTTTGTTTTCTTTTTAATTGTGGGTGCTCACTCAGGTAGCTGGAGCACAGAAGGGAAAAACTGACAGGAAGAAATGACAGTCCTTATCTCCTTTTGCCCTCTGAGACTGGGGTCCATTTGTGAGCATGTTCTTTTTTTTTTTTCTATTACAGATTGCATTTGCCTGACGATCTTATTTTTCACAAACACCCTGCCTTTGTTTTCATTTGTGTCCCAGCTCTGGGAGGTTACACAGGAAGGAATGAGCTTTTTCTGGGCAGGGCCTGAATTGTAAACCCCAGCTCATTATTAAAGAGTTTTCTTTCTAACATGGGATATAAACATGGACTCTTAATTTCACAACAGTAGCCCCAAGGGCAGAATTATCAAGAAGTTAGGTCCTTAAATCTGCCACATCAGACAATGAACTTAATGTAGTGATATCCATAGATATACATTTGTCAACATGTCTTCCCCTAAGCTCATTGAAGGTACGGATGGTTTCATTTTTTTTTATTTTGTTTTTTCTGGTACATGATAGGTGCAGAATAAATGCTTGTTGCTCATTTGATTGCCATGAGGATCATGAGATAATGAATGCAAAGTTATTTATAAAATCTCAATATTACAAACTTTTTTCCTGGGGCAGCTAGGTGGTACAAGTGGATGAAGTGCTGGAACTGAAATCAGAAAGATTTGAGTTCAAATGTGGTCTCAGACACTTATTAGCTATGTGACCCTGGGCAAAACACTTAACCCTGCTTGCCTCAGTTCCACATCTGGAAAATGGGCTGGAGAAGAAAAGTGGCAAAACACTCCAGCGTCTCTGGCAGGAAAACCCCAAATGGGGTCATGAAGAGTTGGACATGACTGAAACAATTCAATAACAACAAAATTACATGTAAATATAGATTTTGTTTTTTATTATTAATACTATTATCTATCATTGTATTTATGTTATGGTAAATTTCCTTTAAGTTGATGGGCATATAGTATAGTATACCTGTATACCTCAGTTAATAGATGTGCCTTTTGTTGAAAGGCCTGGTTTTCCCTTAGCATACACAATGTTGATACTGAGACATCCCATCAAAAGATGCTGAATCTAAACATTCCAGAGACTCAACCAGTTTCAATTTTATTTGTTAAAGATACATCTTGTCATTCGGCAATGCTATGTGTCCAGACAGCCACCCACATGTAAAATATACTTTGCATATGAATCATTCATTGCAACAGCAGAAATCCCTAGATTTCTAAAAGAAATAGTATTTATATAAAAGTTGTTCTTAAAATGTGAGTAGAGGGCAGTTTTGTATATATTAGATTTAGCTGTATATGAAAACTCATAATCCTTCTGTTGTAACATGCTCACAACACTGAGAAAGTGGGTTTAAATTGCTGTGACTTCTGACTGAAAATAGAAATGTAGATTATTTTAGATATTCTTACATAGGAATTTTAGGTCTTGGGAGTCACAAGGGATCTCAGAGTTCATGTAACACACCTCAGAACCCAATGGATTTAGCCCCCCAAGCTATTAAGTAAATCTGACTCTGATACTATAAGAAAGTAGTTTGTTTATGAATATCTGATCATCTCAAGTTTGTGAAGAACATACTATCCAGAAAACACACAGAGAAAAAATAGGTTCATGAAATCTATTTGGATATATGAAATTAGAGGATCTGAGTTGCATAATATTTTCCAAGTTGTATACAAGTTGAAAATTGCATATAAAACACTCAATCAACTAACATTTAGTAATCTCCTACTATGTGCCAGATTTTGTGGCAGGCACTGGAGATAAAATGACAACAATAAAAAAAAATCTTGCCCATGAGATGCTTACATTCATTTTAATGAATATAAGCTTAATTCATTCATACAGTAACATTAACATCCGAATTAGCAATAATAATAGCTAACATTTTTGTTTCACTTGAATATGTGCCAGGCTCTGTGCTAAGCCCTTTAAAATTATCTCATTTGATCCTCACAACCACTTTGAGTATAGGTGTTGTTATTATCTCCATTTTATAAAAAAATTGAAACTGAGGCAAAGAGAGGTTAAATGATTTGCTCAGGGTCATGTAGCTAATAAATGTCTGAGTCCAGATTTGAACTCTAGTCTTCCAGACTTCAGGCCCAGAACACTGCACCATGTAGCTGTATCAGAATAAAGTTAGTAATATCGATGTGATCAGCTTTTTGGGAATTAAACAAAATAGTAACCTAGGCCTGATCTTTTTTCTCCCTTTAAATTTTGTTAGAGCTTTGGTTTACTAAAAAAGCTACAACTTAACATTAAAAAATGTAAAACTATAGAGATTGGTGAATATTATTGGCACCTAATCTAGAAGTGACCTTACTTTAAATAAAAAAGGATAGGACCATTATTTTTTTAGGGTCCACTTTCCATGAAATTGGGAAACTCTACAAACTATTTTCTTCCTACAGGTTGGGTAATGGGCTCCCACATTAATTAAATTTTTCTCTGCTTCCAGGTATAATTGATTTTTCAATTTATTGCAAGGAACTGATGCTTGCTTATATTTTCCCCCAAAGGCTAGATAATCAAAACTACTGTTATTGGCTCAAATTTTCATTGCAGATAGATCCAAATGAAACAACAGAAGCCCATTGACTATATTTGACCATTCTTTTCACCTGGTATGTACATGTAAGATTATAGTGTACATACTCTTTTAGACCTAATTCAAAACACACATTTAAGATGGAAGATATATGCATATGTCTCACTTGCTATACTCTGTTGTTTATTCCATAGAACACATTTCAAAACAACATGGCTACGGGGCACTTTTTCCTTGTACAAACCTCAAAAATAGTAAAAACAAAAACAAAAACAAAACCAAACCCTGCTTGAAAAAATGTCAGAAGTACATATAAAATAAAGCCTCCTGTCTTCAGAATGATGGGATAATGGGCAATTTTTGACTGGCCATTTAAAAAATGCCTGACTGCTTAACCCTCAGTGGGTATAAATTTAATAGAAATATTCCCAAATATACTATATACCTTCCTATCTTCTGAATCATTAACTAGTGAATATGATATAGCTCTTTTTTCTTTGGATAACTCAAAGTCATTATAAATATTTCCACTTTGTTTTTTCTTATTTGTCATTAAAAAATCCTTTCAATTATCTTAACACTCCTAGGAGAGTCTAGACACTTGTAGATTGTTAGCCAATCAGAAAGCTTCTTTTATTCTTACCAGTGAACTCTTGACTAATTGTAGCATCATGGGATCATAGACAGAAGTGACCTAAGAGATCATCTCATCCTCTCTCCTCATTTTGCCTTTGAGTAAACTGAGGAACAAAAATGTCAAATGAGGTGCCAGAGGTGGCACAAGAAGTAAGTGACTAAAGCAGGACTTGAATGTGGGTCCTCTGGCTAAGAATCTAGGACTATTTCTGCAGCAACATGCACCTTCTGGAGCATGGTAGACACAACCTTTGTTTCACTCATCTCAGCTGTTTTTATAGCTGCCTAGCATTCAGAAGCTGCTTCTATTGTCACTGTTGTTTGCTTTCTTTTATTATTTTTTGCATGTGTTTATTTCTGCATCCTGAGCCAGATGCTCGAGAGTTTCAAAAGGATGATCTTCAGAGAAGTGAGATTTTACTGTGTAAGATTAATGAAAGATACAGATAATCATTGCCAGGGGACTAAGAGGAGACTAAGATGCCTTTGGGCTGGGGGAAATTTCATAAAGTATGTAGGAATTGATCTGGGTCTGGAAGGGAAGTCAAGGCAGTATGATGTGGGGAGAACACTCATTTTGAGACAAGAGAATTGGGTTCAAGTCAACTCTAAACTTTACTAACTACATGATTGTCGATAAGTCTCTGAGCCATTTCCTCATGTGTTAAAAGATAATATTAAATTGAAATGATCTTATAGCAATGTTGTGAGAAAAGCTCTTTGTAAAAGACACAATGCCCTGGCTTTGTGAGCTGCTATCCAAGATAATGAGACTGGGTTTGGTAGGGTACATGGAAAAGAGGCAGAACACATTCTAAGACTGAAGAATACACTAAGAAGTAGATTGTTGGGGAACTATATACCAGACAAAATACAACTCAAGTGCTCAACTAAAATTAGTGATTTGCTTTCATAATAGAATGGAGCCTTAGCATTTTGTGATTCTGTAAAACTGGAGAGATTTCTATGATTTCAGGAACCTATAAGGGAACTGTGCAGACAACAGAAAGAAACAGAGTCAGAGAGAAAGAAATGAAGCTCACAGAAGAGGGAATATGCAATTTGAGTTTAAAAACAGCACTTATAAATGTTGGTGGCACAGACACCTTTCCTCAGAAAATCTGAACAAAGAGGTAGGGACAGAATGTGCCAAATGTTTACAGACATAGTCACTATAAGAGTTGTTTTTGCTTAACTGTTTTTTCCTTACAATAGAGGGTTTAGTTCATGATAATATCTTTTAACAGTTTTTTTAATTACTATGAATAATCCTTAATTTAAAATATAGCATTTTGTAGCATTTTTATCATCTTAAAAATGGCAAAGAAAGGTAAGGGAGTATTTTGTTTTAGAAGTAAATGTGATATAAATACAAAGGACAACAATAAAATTAAAAAATGATGCCTAGGTGCTTGCTTTGGCAGAACATATGCAAAAATTAGAATGATATAGAAAAGATTAGCATGGGCCCTGTGCAAGGATGACATGCAAATTTGTATTTTATATTTAAAAAAAATAATGCCTAGGTTTTCAGTTGTTTCCATCATTTCAGATTCCTCATGACCCCATTTGGAGTTTTTTTGGAAAAAATACTGGTGTGGTTTACCATTTCCTTCTCCAGCTCATTTTGTACATGAAGAAACTGAGGCAAGTGACTTGCTCAAGGTCACACAGTTAGTGTGTGGATCAGATTTGAACTCAAGAAGATGAGTCTTTCAGACTCCAGACTGACACTCTGTCCACTGCACCAGTTAGCTACCTTATAATGCTTAGGAGGTTAGCATTTAAAATATCATAGGAAGGAAATTATAGAAAGTTACCGCTATCTGTATCCAAATTGCTATCAGGATAACTATTCTCTTTGTACATCTGACTCTTTGTTACCTCTTCCACCTTAAAACAAATTTCATTACCTGAGTCTAGATAACATCCTGATGATCCTGGATAAAATATGATGTGTACATGCAATATTTATCTTTTAATGTTTTTACTAACAGTGATTTTTTGACTTACTGTGAATAATCCTTAAATGAAAATAATAGCGTTTTGTAGCATTTTTCTCATCCTGAAGCATTTAATAGTTTCCAAGGCATTCTCTATGGTAAATAGTGCATGTATATTGTCTCTATTTTACAGATGAGGTAGTTGAGACTCAGTGAGAAAAGTGATGAACAAAAATAAGCTTCCATCCACTCAGCCCACAAAACAATGAAACTTGGAGGTCTTAAAAATTCATAAAAACCCTACGTATCTCCCAGAATAACTTTACTCTTCAATTTATGTTATGCTTCTATTGAGTACAGTATCTACGTTAGCAGTAGTAGTCTTGAGCAGAGATTTAATTTCTATTTCTTATCCTATATTTTGAGAGTCACCATGTCAGAGTGGATAGAAAGCTGACTTCTGGAGTCAAGAAGACCGGGGTTCAAGCTGTTTCTCTGACATTTACTGATAATGTGACTCTAGGGAAGTCACTTAACTTTCTTAACGTCTCAGGCAACTTTCTAATTTTTCTGTTAAGTCACAGAAAAGATACAGAGCTTCCCTTGGTAGGGTCTATTTCCTAACCAGGAGTTCCCAGCATCAATGAAATAATGAGTCCCATCTAAAATATTAAGAAAAAACAGATCATAGGATTTGAAGTTGGTAATGACTTACAGAGATAATATAATCAAACTCCTTTCATTTTTACAGATGAGGAAATTGAGGCTTAGGGAGCTTGAGTTGCTCAAAGTCAAAAAGGTGGTAAATGGCAGGGATGGGATTCAAGGTCAGATACCCTGCCTCAAAATCTAGAGCTCAGGCAAGGAACATGTACTGGGCTGGTTCTATAACCCATTTCACATCCATAGATGTATTGAGCTCCCAAAGAAAGGAACTAAATCTGACTAGAATCTGTATGTATAATACCCAGTGCAATTGACTGGGGTCGGGGAGAGGAGAAATTAAGTATTTCTGAATGGCATATGATGCTAATGTTGATGTTAAATTCTAGTCTGGTATCACTGATCAAATCTTTGCTCTCTTTTCACTGATAACTGTTTCTGCAGAAAGTTTTACAAGTTGTGATACTGGCAATTTGAGAGGTGACCCCCTGGAACAAGGGGAAAATGAAGGTTTACAATGTGAGAACTTTACCAATTCCCAATATAAAACTCAACAATATGGGCATATGGGTTATATAAGTCAAACTTGCCCCTAGGCAGGTCTTAATTTATGTGGCTGGCACCTCTGTGGAAGAAAACCAAGCTCTGACAGCATTACAAGGGTAATATTTTTACAAGGACAGACTACTCTTGCACACTTTCTCTAATGTATTAGGCACAACACAGTTATCCTTCAGCTCCAGGCATGCATATCTCCTTCTGCCACCTATTTTTACTCATGGGCAAACATTTATTCTAGCTAGCGGAAGGAAAGTGACACTCAACATTTATATTTGAGTTTCACCATGTCCCCACTCACAGCTTCCCAGGGCACTCAGGCAGAACGAGCTCTTGTCCCACATATGTCTTTGAAAGGCTTTTCCTTCCTCGAATGCCTTAGAGGAACTGAGGAAGTTGAGTAACATCTGCATTAGCAGTACTGTCTGTTGGGAACACAGATTGATTTTGCTCATTTTGGATTTCTGGACACTTGGCAGCAGGGGCAGAGCAGTACTGCTCATAATCAAGAGACATTTAAGTAGTTGCTTTAGGGAGTTTACTAGACCTTGTAATAGTTAGGGATTGAACTTTCAAAAACCATCCTGACTTCTTAAAGTACTGTCCATTAGACCTAGCAAAGATTGTTTTTCATCAATGATTTGTCCTTTAAGAAAAAGAAAGGTCAGATTCAAAGGATCTGAAATCTAGAACTAGGACCTCAGTGGCCCTTTGGTTTAACCCTTATTTTACAGATGAGAAACTGAGTTCCAGAGAGTTTCAATTACCTGCCTGAAGTAGACAAGCATGAAGCATGGAGGACAGAATGGTGAGCTCCTCCAAAGGTAGACATCTCACAATTTCCCACATGGTTGCCCTCTTCTGGATTTCATCAATGCTTTCTGGAATCTTTAAGCAACCAGCAAGATCTCATCAATACTGAAACACATCTCAGACTAGCCCATGTTTCCTGCACCACCCTCCACCTTTCAGCTTCTTTTTGTATATTGTCTTCCCATGCAGATTGTGAGCTCCTTAAGGGCAGAGATTGCCTTTTACCTTTCTTTGTATCTTTAGTGTTTAGCACTGTGCCTGGCTCCTAGTAGGATTAATAAATGCTTTTCAATTGACTGGCAAATCAAAATGGGATTATTTCTCTTCTTTCCTTTTCCACAGTGGATATTATTATGGCCCTTGGTCAGGAGAATGAACCCTTCATATTCTCTCTCAGGGTGATATCCTTTTAAGAGAATTGGGTTGAATCTGTTGCCATTCCTTAAAACTCTAAACTTGAAAGTAAAATCATGCAACTTTTAGATAAAAGTCCTTTCAATGATTTTAAGCAGCTGGAAGGTTTCCTTCCCTGTTGTTCTCTGAGGCAATTCCTAGAAAGTCAGCAGTAGGATTAAGTACACCATTCTAATAATTTCACTTTCTAACACCTCAGCACATGGAAAGAGAGTGCTTTAATGTTTCATGGGAGTGACCCAGGAAATCAGAAAGAAGCTCTCAAATTCATTTAAAGTTGGAAACAAGAGTTAGAAACATAAAACCTTTGTCTCTTTTTGAATCCCTCATGTTGGGGAATTAGCTATTTTATACAGTTAACATGGTGATCACTGATATACCTTTAACATAGGGGCAACTAAGTGTTGGACTTAGAGCTAAGAGTTCAAATTCAGACAACTGCTAGTTGTGGAACCTTTGGCAAGTCACTTAACCCTACTCAGATTTAGTTTTCTCATCAGAATAATGGAGATAATAAAAGCACCTACATTATAGAGTTGTTATAAAGACTGAATTAATTAATATAGAGGGTTTGACAAGCCTTAGAATACTATACAAATATCAGCTTTCCATTAACATATGCCAGCATGAAACCTACCCAAAAGGCTAGAAAATAAAGAAGTTAAAGTCCTATTCATTGACCTGTTGGACCAATGATTAGGGCAACATATACACAGCCCAGATATAGCTCCAACAAATACTTTGGTTGTCATTCAAGTCAACCTTACTCTAAACGAGAATGTGTTGGGGACACAGGACCCAGTCTGCTACAGGTAGACCTTTGTTAACAGGGCTCAGAAGATATTTCCAAGGATGCAACTGTTGCTGACTTTTTGACAAAGAACCATCATTGGCTAAACAAAATGGTGTAGTCTAGTACAAGTTTTACAGAACAAATCCTTTTACTAAGGTGTTTGGATTTAGTCAAAGGGCTTCACTTGAGGTCCTAGAGGGCCATATGTGGCCTCAAGGCTGCAGCTTCCCCACTCTGGCTAGGCTATGCCATAGGACCACCAACAACTTGTCCAATGTATAAGATTCTCACAAGGGACACACTCAAAACACCTTGAAGATCATAATCAGAAGGCTTTACTTCATGAGGAAGCAATATAAATCTTTTTAAAAATTTCTAAGAAAAGGAGTGATGCCATAGTTTAAGCCTTCTTTGCCTATTGCAAAAATCACCTAATTGATGTCCCTGCCTCTTGTCCCTTTTTTATGTCAGCTATTTTCCACACAGTTGCCAAATTTTTTATCCTTATGTAGAGATCTAGTTGCCTTCCCCCCTAAGAATTTTCTGTGACTCCCCATTCCTTAATAATAGCTGGAACGTGTATAGTGTTTCGAGGACTTCAAATACTTTACATAGATTATATCCTTTGTTCCTTACAATTACCCTAAAGCAGGTGTTATTTTTCTCATGCCTGGAATGCTCTTCCTCTTCCACTCTAATTGCTGATCTCCCCGGCTTCCTTTAAGTCCCAAGTAAAATTCTACCATCTACAGGAAGCCTTAGTCAACCCCTCTTAATTCCATTGCTTTCCCTCTTTTAATTATTTCCTGTTTATCTTGTATACATTTGTTTGCATGGTGTCTTTTCCATTTGATTATAAGCTCCTAGGGCAGGCAAGGATTGTCTTTTGTCTCTTTTTGTATCCCCAGTGCCTAGCACAGTGCCTGGCACATATTTGGAGCTTAATAAATGTTTCCTGAATGAATTAATGCTCTAGTAAACATGGTCTACTTATTTCTTGTACATGACATATTCCATTCCCTACCCCTGTTCCTATGTGAAGTCATCTCCTCTGTGCCCAGAAATGTCCTCCCTCCTCACTTTTACCCCTTAGAAATTCAAGATGCCTTTAAGACCCAGTTCAAGACTACTCTCTTCAAGAGTTCTTTCCCTCATTCGTTCTCTTATTAGCCCTTATTTACCCATCCTCCAAAATCACTGTATTTTAAAAAATATTTAATATTTACTTATATGTGAATATGTTTTGTATCTATCAGGTAAGCTCCTTGAAGCCAGAAACTATCTTGATTTTGTATTTGTGTCTGCAATCCTATCACAGTGCCTGGCACACAGCAGATAATTAATAGACTGATTAATTTATTCATAGTGGTAGATTAAGATTATTTGAGCAACAGTGTAAAGATTGGAAAAAGGAGGGCATAGATTGAAGGGAGAAAGCTATCATAACAGTGTCAATGAAAAAGATAAGAGGGCCTAGCATAGGATGATAGCAATGAGAGTAGAAAGGAGGAGACATACAAAAGAGAAATCATAAAAGCAGAAATGACAGGTTTTGTGGAAATTTTTGCATGAACAATATAGGGCCTTTAAACATTCAGTAATGTGAGCCATACTTACATGATAACTTTTCTTTGACACTAAGTCTAATAAAGGAACAAGTCAAATATAAACATAAAAAAGACAATATACAAATGTAATAGAAATAAGAATGTCAGTCTTTAAGGTGTATGAAATTCCATATCCATTTTTTACTCATATATAAACAGTCAAAAAGATTATAAACCTACTTCTTTAATGCACCATGATTTTTCTCCCATGTAATCAAATCTCATTACAATGAAGGGAAAGAATTGTCTGATTTTTGTTTGTTTATGTGGATTGGAATCTTGTACATTGAAATAAGTAAGACATTAGCCAGGGTTTAGAAGCCATTTTCTTGTACAAGGGGCTTCGTTTTAATGTAATTGGTTCAATAGGAGTCTACACACTGTTTATTTTTTTTAACTTAAGCTTATGGTTTACTTGTCACTGTGATTAATGTCTCTCCTTGAATGTCTTGGCAGTCCAAACTTAACATGCACCAAACAGAAAATATTATGTTCCCCCTACCTTTACCCCATCCTTAGTCCTCAAATTCTGATTTCTGTTGAGGATATAACCATTCTTCTAATCATCCCAGGTTCACAATCTTAAAGTCATCCTTGACTTTACTATTTTTGGTAGCTCTTCTATATCCATTTAGTTGTCAAGTCTTGCTGATTCTACCCCACAACATCTTTCACATCTAGTCTGTTCTCTTTACCCACCCAGCCTCTTTACCTTAGTTCAGACCCACCTCACTTCTCACCAAAATAATAAGGAAAAAATAAATTTTCCTAATTGATCTTTACATTTTTGTATCTAATATTATTTGTCCTCTATAATAAATTTTGGTGAGAGGAGTATAATATTTGGGGGCATATAAAATAATTAACTATCACATCTTTACCTATGTCAAAGATGCCAGTATGGGTCTATGATTCTGAACCTTTTATCACCTCCAAAATATAGAAAAGCTTCAAACACCTCTGGAAACACTATGAGACAGAATTTCAATCAGGCAAGGCCAAGAGGAAAATAAAGCTATTCCTGGGAACCTTGATACCAGTAATAATGATAGCAGTAAGAATCTTTTCATATTGAGGAGCTAGAGAGGACCAACCTAAAAGGCTGGGGGGGTTATCTTGATCTCTGACTATGAGGATGCCTCAATCTTTGACACAGGAAAAAAGGAAAGTGTTCAGAGAATGTTAAGTACAAAAGTTGTCACTTCTTCATAATCTCTGAGTTAGAATGGACCTCAGAGATTATTTCAAACTATGTCTGAACAGGAATCCCTTTTCCAGTGTATCTGATAAGTCTTTCCCTAAACCTGAAATACTCTCTTTTCCGAAGAAGCCTATAAAATATAGATAATAATAGTGCCTACATCCAAGAGAGATAATGTTTATAAAGGACTTAGCACAGCAACTGACAAATAGTAGCTACTTAATGAATGCTTGGAACAGCTGGCTTGGCTCAGTGAATAGAGTACCTGGCCTGGCGTCAGAAAGACTCATCTTACCAAGTTTAAATCTGACTTCAGACACTTTCTATCTGTGTGACCCTGAGAAAGTCACTTAACCCTGTTTGCCTCAGTTTCCTCATCTGTAAAATGAGCTGGAGAAGGAAATGACAAGCCACTCCAGTATCTTTGCCAAGAAAACCCCAAATGGGGTAATGAGGAGTTGGACATGACTACATAACAATGAATGCTTGTTCCCATCCCTTCCCACCCCACTTTTCTCCTAAGACCATAGGCAGCTAAATAACCTGGTTTGTGACAGTTCCCAGGGATATATGCAATACTTAGGAACACAACAGACACAAATGGAAAGCAATTCCAGACCACCAGACTTCAAGATATTTTGCTCTGTGGAGAAGAAATTTCACCTGTCCACCCTGAGCTGTCTTTCCAAGGTGATTCAGCTTTTGAACCTCTTGCCTTTTTCTTCTGCCCACAAGCAAGTTAAGCATTGTAAAGAGGCTGGAGCTTTTCTTAGGATTCTTGGCATCTATAGCTCTTACCTCTCTCTTTCACATCTCAACTGTCCTGCTTTACTGATTGAGGTAACAAAGAGGGTAGTTTAAACTTGACTTCTGCAGAAACCACCTTCTCTGGAGGTAACCTGGCCCAGGATTTTGCTGGGGACAATTGCTATGCTTTCCTCAGTCCTGATTTTGGAAATTGTGAATGTTACACAGACACATGCAGAGCTTGTATTAACCAGGACAGACCACAGTCCTTTGCATCATAGAATTCTATGACTCAGTGCTTGAGGGAATTTAGGGATTGAGAATAAGAGTAAATCCCAACTCTGCTTCTTACTACCAGTGTGGCCTTAGACAAATCACTTAACTTCTGTGCCTCAGTTTCCTTATGAATATAATGAGAGTATTGGACCATATGGTCTCTAAGGGACTTTCCAGATCTACATATTATAATCTTTGTTTGAAGACCTCAAAAGCTCTAACCAAGCAAGGGCTGGATGACTACTGATTGGGCATATTGTATATAGAGGATCCTTGTTCAGGTGTGGTTTTCACTGGGAGACCTCTGAGGTCCCTTGTAACTCTGAAACTGCAGTTGTGAAATTTGTGATCAGTAGGCTCACAGGTTTAGAACCAGGAGTGTTTTCAGAGGTCACCCAGTCCAATTTTTTTACTTTAGAAATGAGGAAATTGAGGCCAAGGGAGTTTTAATATTTTAGTCGAGATAGCAGACAATTAGTATCAGAAGTGAGTTTTGAACCCAGGTCCTTTGACTCCAAAGCCAGCCACCCTCTAATCCTCTCATTTTACATATGAAGAAACTGAGGTCCAGAGAGGTAAGATAAATTTGCCTAATGTCACACAAATCCCCTGACTCAAAATCTTATTTTTTTTTCAAACAATTTTTACATCATCTGCTTCCTTGACAGACTCTGAAGAGGAAATCAGCTACATATCCCACCTCAGAGAGGGTTTGCAGATGTTCCTAATTAAGAGTTATCCCCAGTGTGTTAAAGAAAATAAAAACCTTCTATTGCTGGCAATCATTAGAATAGGAATGGTTAAAAAGCTGGTCATCATATGTTACTATGTTGAAAATGAAGGTTGAATGTGTAGACAATAGTATGTGGACTGAGAGTGTTATTACACTTGGAGTGATTAGGGGAGGGAGAGAGGAAGGAAAGGAGAGGAGGGAGAGGGGGAGAGGGAGAGGGAGAGGGAGAGAGGGAGAGGGAGAGGGAGAGGGAGAGGGAGAGGGAGAGGGAGAGGGAGAGGGAGAGGGAGAGGGAGAGGGAGAAAGAACAGGACGCCCTTCCCCTCTCCCCAAGTTGTTTGTGTTCCTCACCCTTACAATTTGTACTTATTTTAGGTAGTTTGTATCTATTTATATGCACATTTTTTTATCCCCAATAGAATGTAAACTGTTTGAGGGCAGGGGTTATTTTGTTTTTTTTCTTGGTATGTATTTAATTCATACTTAAATGAAATTGAAGCTATTAAATACAGTATATTCCAAAAATCTTTAAACTGCACAAAGACAGGGACACCTTGTATATGTGAACAGGACAGTTTTGAACCCCCAGGAGTCACCACATGGGAAAATAAAAAAAAATTGGGAAAGATGCACAAATGAGTCCCCGGAGAGAACATCTGACAGTTAATATGACTGGGTCCTTGATATTGTCTTATTTTAGGGGTGTAAAAACTGTTTCTCCCTATGACAAATACCCCCATAGAAAGTGACAAGGAATTGTCACTCCAAAGGAGACCATGCAACTCCAAAGATAAAAGGGACCTCCACGAGCATTTAGTGCAAATCCTGTGTCATACATGAATGTCCTTTACAACATTCTTTCCCAGATTTTTCGGTTGATAACGAAGTTGCTTTTATTTATATGAAACAATAATGAACTACCCTTTTATATAGGCTTTATGTTTGTAATGTACTTTTCTTACAATAGTCCCACAAAACAATAATAATAATAGCTAGCATTTATATAGCACTTTCAGTTTTGCAAAGTGCTTTGCTCAGGTTATCTGACTTGATCCTGACAATAATACTGCAAGGTAGGTCTCACTATTATTCCCCTTTTACAGATGTAGAAACTGAGGCACCGAGAGGTTGAGTGACTTGGCCAGGGTCACACAGCTAAGTAAGTGACTGAATAAAGATTTTAATACAGATCTTCTTGACTCCAACTCTAGTATTGTATTGTGGTAATGCTATTCTGTATATTCATTTTATAGAGGAAGAAACTGAGGCCCACAGAGTTAAGTGAGGTGCTCAGTAGCACAGAGCTAATAAGAATTAAAGCTCCTCAGATATACCAAGGAATTTTGTTTTGCACCTCAGGTTTTTAGCACATAATTCTGTGTATCATATAGTTACCTGTGTTTGTCTTCTGCCCTTATTGTTGGCAAGATCCTTGAGGGAAGGGATATGTCTTACCTAAACTCTGTCTCTCTCCTAGTCCCTAGAACTTGACTCTGCATATAGGGATCACTTAATGAAGTCCGTTGTTTTGCATATGCCCAGTAAGTGGTCATCCAGCTTTTCCCAGAACACACCTCTCCCCCTGACATGACAGACCACAGTGAACATGTTGACACTAGTTTTCCAAGAACAACTGATATTTATCCAACTTATGTGCATTCCAGAGAAAAATAATGTTTCCAAGGGATGCAAATTCTGATGAAAGTGAACTACAAATATATGGTAGCTGTCCTAAAGTCACACTTTCATTTGTTACCTGAATGAAAGACCTGATAACTTTGACAGGCTGTTTTCTAAATGAGATGAATGAAGGCTAATGCATCACAAAATATCTGACTAAAGCATGAAAAATGGCAGATGGTTGTCATGTCAAGTCATTGATTTTTTACTAAAAACTGAAAAATAGCAATGAGAGACTGGATGGTTTATTTATTTCAGGTTAGAACCTGGTAGAGGCATCAAAACAATCAACATGGTTGGTATAATGTATAACAGAGTTATGTTCAGGTCACTCAAGAGTTCAGTTAAAGCTCAAGGAGATTTCCTTGAAGAAGTTTAGAAAAAGAATTTTTAATCTTCACTGAGTGATTTTTTTTTATACTCACAAAGGAGTATAACTAGAGAAAGCCCATTTATTCTCAGGTCAGAATAAAAACATAAATGCATTGCTTTTTAGTATCAAGCAATGTGAAAATGTTATTATTTTATATAGAATCATATGGTAGGAAGGGAGCCCTTTTGGTAGAAAGAAAGAGAGGAAGAAGAAGGATGGGTCACAGAGTCCCTTCACCTGACTCCATCAGCCTGGCTTAACAAGTATTCATGTTCTTCTAAAAGACTCCAGTAAAGGCAATTTTAAATCTTGTTTATACCAGTCTGCTGCTTCATAGCCACAATGCCTAGATCTTTTTCTCCCATATTGAGTTACTATCAATTGATTCTATTGTGCATTTGTAGGAAGGATGATGGGGAGAAGTAGGTCATCAAGGGAAGATTATACAAGGCAGATTTGTGTAAAGCAAACTGTAATATAATCAAAAAGCAGTTTGAGTCCAGAGATCTCCAGGCCATAGAAATCTGTAGTAAAATAGAGCCAAGTTAGTCAAGATTTATTAAGCATCTGCTGTGTGTGAAGCATTATGCTAGGCATTAGGGGACAATACAAATTTATTTAAGATAGTCTTCAAATGTCTTTAGTGGAGTACTAATTTATGAGTCAAAAAGGTGATAAGTAGCACAGAAAGCTAACTCAATCTTAGGCTGCATTAAGATTACTAGGACAGGGGCAGCTAGGCCTGGGAGTTGGCTCGACCCAGGATTGGATCCGGCCTGGGATCCGGCCTCAGAAAATGAGCATCCACACATAAAAAACGACTGGCCATATAACCTTGAGCAAGTTACTTAACCCCAATTGCTTACAAAAAAAAAAAGATTACTAGGACAAAGTTGGTGATAGTTCCTTTGTATTGTGTCTTGGTCAGAGCAGTAGACTAGATGACCTTGAATGGTTGTCAATTTCTAAATATATGATCTTAAGTTTTAGAGAGGCAAATTTAAACTTGATCTATGTAAGAATTTCATTAATGAAAGGTCTTCAAGTAGAAAAAAGTTTATATGGGGCGGCTGGGTGGTGCAGTGAATAGAGCACTGGCCCTGGAGTCAGGAGGACCTGAGTTCAAATACGGCCTCAGATACTTAACACAAAAACTAGCCATGTGACCATAGGCAAGTCACTTACCCCCAATTGCCCTCCAAAAAGCAAAAAAGAAACAAGTTTGTGGTGTTGTAAGAAGTTTCCTGTACAGTCAAACAAAAAGTATTTATCAAACACATGTTCAAGCAAGGGTTGAACTAAATGATCACTGGAGTCCCTTCCAATTCTGTGATTTGTGACTATTTTGCTTTTGCTGTGTCTACTTGTTCTGTAGGTTCCTTGAGAGTAGGCATTGTTTCATTCCTTGTATTTCCAGTGCACTTAATAAATTCTTGTTTATTGATTGATTTGGCCGGCAAATAGAGTATACCAAGTGGAATAATATGAGATAAGGATATAAAACCTATAGTACTGCCCAATTTTTGAGACTATAACCAATATGTACCTAAGAAATACAGCGTGATAGTGATATCCATCCTTTGTTATTTTTCCATTGGTAAGAGTACATAACTTGGAGTCAGTAGAAATCTGGGGCCATCATGACATTGATTACTTGTGTGAAATTGAAAAAGTCTGGATCTGCTAAATGGGAAATGCCTCTCAATAACTTCTTAATGTGTTTGCTGCGATAAAAGTACTTGGTAAATCTTAAAACACTGCAGGAATATCATTATTAAAGTACTACAGGGATATCAATTATTATTACTCATTATATAATGGGACAAGCATTCATTAACCAATTTGTTCCTCTACTTATTCACATAATTCTTACTGTTGTGATGTCTTGTGTTGTATTGTGGAGTCCCTGATCCCAGTGAACATTTATCTTAGTAGGGAAGGATAAGGAAGTAGACAAATGCAAGATAGAAACAATGATTCATATGTGAGATATACACAAAGTGCTACTAGAGTTCACCATAGGGAGAGCATGTATTCATTATGTTCTTTTATGTTAGGGAATAGGAGCAGAACAGAGCAGAGAAGGCCTAACATTGGAACTTGATCTTGTATGATAGGTAGGACTTTGACAGGTAGGAATTGCAAGGTAGATATTTTAGGTGAAGCAAACTATTGTGAGCAAGCCACAGAAGTGGGAAAGTACAGTGTATGCCAGGGGAACAGCAAATAAGCTAGTTTAGCATGACATATGTCTTAGATGATAGGGAATAGAATATGGCTGGAAGGGTAGGTAAAGGTTTGTGTGACATTGATAATACTGAAGCTGGAAAGAAAAATTACAAGTTGGGAAGACAAAGTGGAAAATCAGTTAGGAGGATAATCCAGGAAATACACACATATATATGTATTTATACATATACATACACATATGTATACACACAAATATCCAATACATACAACATATATACAATAAACCAGAAAATATATACAATATTACATACATACAAATATACAGTAATCCAGAAAAGAGAATATAAGAATGGGAATGGAAAGAGAAGGATGGATATGACCTATATTAGCAGTAAAGTTGTTCAGTCATTTCAGTTGTGTCTGACTCTTCATGACCTGTTTGGGGTTTTCTTGGCAAAGGTATTGGAGTGCTAAGCCATTTCCTTTTCCAGCTCATTTTACAGGTAAGGAAACTGAGGCAAACAGGGTTAAGTGACTTGCCTAGAGTCACACATCTAGGAAGTATCTGAGGCTGGATTTGAACTCAAGAGTCTTTCTGATTCCAAGCCCAGCACTCTATTCATTGTACCACCTAGCAGCCCTAACAAAGTTGTTAGGATTTGTCAAAGGCTTAAAAGTAAGAAAGGGAATAAAGATGAAAGATTACTGCAGAACAGTAGTGATAGGAACATAAAGCAAGTCAGGGGAATATGTGTTGTAGCACAAAGAACCCTAGAAGTGGAGTGAGATATCCTGGTTTAGTCATTTACTGGATGTGTGGCCTTGGGTCATTAATTTCACTCATCCTGGACTCATTCACCAATGTGGCAGAGTGAAAAGGGCATCCGATTTGGTGTCAAAAATTCTGAGTTAGAATCTCAACACTGTCATTTACTGACACTTTGACTTTAAGCAAATCGCCTTCTTTGTGTCTCAGTTGCATCCTCTGTAAAATGAGGGCATTAGATTTCATAAAATCTCTAGTATGTTGTAGTTGTAAATCTGTGACCCTAAGAAATTAAATCCAAGGTCTTTTCCAGCTGTAAAATCTTTCTTTGATTCTGAGCTATCTGTGAGTGGGACAGGAAGGGGAGATGAGAACTTAATTTTTGACATATTTAATTTGTGGTGTCATACAGATGATGATTTTCAACAGGCAGCTAGATTAGAGGTTTGAAGCAGAAAAAGGACTTTGGTAGTACTATATAGATCTGGAAATTCTCTATCTTTAGCACAGACACCTGAATTCACAGAATTATATGACATCACTAGTGAAGAAAGCATGAAGAAAGAATAGAGGGCAAGAGAAAATGAAATCTTGGTGGAATGCTCTCACCTGTTGTGGATAGAGATGAAGACAAGGGATCGTGGCACCTCATGGCTTTTTTCCCCTAATCCTGTAATGATCACATTATATTCTCAAAATGTGTGTCCGCAGGGCTAACTGTAGATGTCCAGCTGTTTCATCTTTGTTACCAAAATGGGGGTTAAATCTGGTGTCATTCACAAGCATGGGCTAAACAGCTTGGGCATGATTGAATTTCATTCCTCTACAAGTACTCAACCATAAAGCAGGGAGTACAAAGCAACTTTGTACTTTGTGGGGATGAGGTCACTCCAGAGTATTGCAGTTCACCTACATGTATTGAATTTTGTTCCCAATTCAGATTTAGAAGAGGAAAACCAGATTAATATTTTTGTGAAGCAAGTAGGTTTTTACATTTTTCTCAAGGTTTATCCATTCTAGTCAAATTTCTGTACCACTGAGTTAATACTGAAAAGTTATTTATGTGTGCTGCTAACAAAACTCGAATTTCACGTAGAGCATTAAGCCTTTTTGCTTTCCGAAAAGACCAGAAATGAGCATTTTTGTCCTCAAATTCCTGTATGAAGACCAGCTTTAGACATCCAACAAGGTAGGGAAGACCATTTAATGAACCTTGCAGCAGTCACAAATTCAAGAATTCTATTTATAGAGTGCTTTACAAATTGCTTTACATACTTTGCCCTATTTGAGCCTCACAACAGCCCTGGGAGGTAAGTGAATTCTCCAGGGTCACATAGCTAGTAAATGTCTGAGGACAAGGATAAGGACTGGCCCATTAGAGGGGTCCTTTTCACATGTGAGCTCTTAGTGGTCAGAGAATTTTTGCCTTTCTTTGTACTCCCAGTGCTTAGCACAGTGTCTGGTATATGGTGACATTTAATAAAGGCTTAGGGAATGATTGACGGGACCTGTTATTTCATTGATATAGGGAACTCTTAGATTCGGAAACTACATCAGTGCAGGTAAACAGCTCATCTTCAACTTATAGTCTCAATTACCAGCATTATTAAAGTTGTCAAACATAACCCAGGGGCTGTATAGCCTACAAGACTCCAAAGAGCGGCTGGAACCAGATTAAAATATAATTGTGAAATATTTTTAAAAATAAATAAAGATACCAATAAAACATGGACAATGGTAATATGTGGTTTGTAAATTCAATATGCAGGGAGCCTTATGTGTGGTTTAGTGGCCCCCATTTATATTTGAGTTTGATGCCAATGGCTTAGAGCATTGTGGTGCCTTAGGTCACACCTCCAGTATGTATCAAGGGAGTGACTTGAAATCAGATCAGCCAACTCCCTCTCTGCTATGTCATGCTGCCTTCACTTTTGCATATATATCTATATCTCTGCCTTTACTGCAGACTGATATCTTCCTCCTCTTATTTTCCTATCTTAATCTTTCTTTTGCCCCTATCATACCATATTTGTATTATGCTTTTGTCATATTCCTTCTAGTTAGGCTTGCAATCTCTCTAAAGCCAGAGACTGTTATTTTTCATCTCTTTATCACTAGGACAGAGGTGATAAGCCTAGGACAGAAAGTTTAGCACAGAACAGGTGCTTTATATGTGTCTCTTCCAATAAAGCCCCAGGTAGAATAGTTTGAACATAGTATATTTCTTAGAGAATTAGAAGACTAGAAAAATCTGATTTAGATTTTAAAAAGGACAAACCACATTAAAAGGTCAAATCTAACTAAACCTTCTCATCTCTTTTTTTCCTTTTCCTTTATTCTTCCCTTGCATCAAACTCATGTACAACAGATGCTGCTGGCAAGAAGCAGAAATAGATTTTTTAGTGAAACCATTTGGATTCTCCCTTAACTATCAAGTCTTTCTTCTTGCTGAACATGAACCACCATCAATTAATGCTCTAAAGATACTCTCCATCTTTTTGTTTATATTCTTCTGACTAAATCTTAGTTTAAGAAGTCGTTTTCCAAAATAACTTTTATTTTTTCACATTTTATGGCTTCCATCACTCATATTTCTGGTTCTTCTGGGGAAGGATTAATGTGCTCGTATCTACAATTTTCTCTGGTCTAGGGAAGCATGTACACCATTGTTTCCTGACTCTTCCAGTGGATAAGCTTAGGAGACCCCGGGAGAGGGAGCGTTTCCATATACTAATTGGCCCTCTTCTAAACTTTAATAGCTAATGAGCAGAGCCATGGGCACGGGGACTTCACGAGGGAATTTCCTGTCAAATTCAATTGAGTTCAGGTGTGCTGAAAGTAGCGCCTTCTTAGCTCAGAGGCATCTGTGTGCCTCCCCACTGCTCTTTAGTCACAGAGCCCTAAACCTCAGCTTCCTCCCGTGAAACCTTGCGCAGAAGCCAGCAGATGCTAGGAGCATCTGGTTTGCAGTGTGTGATTACAGTGATGAAGGAGTGAAGTCACCCAAAGAGCAAAATGGACTATTTTATCACCACTGGAATTTTGGGAGAAGTCATGGAGGAAGAAAGCAGGTCTTGCAGGATTAGGGTTTGAGGAGTCTCAGGCAAAGTGTGTTTCCTGAAGTCTGGAAACAAAGGCATGAGTTTTGCAGCTGATTTAGAAAATGTGCTTCTGTATTCATGACTTCTTTTTACAGATCTACTTACCTATGTTTTCTCAACACCAAAGACTGGCTCCCCTCCCTTCCCCATCCCTTCCCCATCCTTTCCCCATCCCTCCCCCATCCCTCCCCCATCCCTCCCCCATCCCTCCCCTGATAATTTACTTAGAATGCCAACTAGGAACACACGCCATCTTAACCTAAGTCTAAGACTTTGAATGAGTTCTTACTATATATTTGGAGGGGGAAGGGGAATGCCAGTTTTTGAACTTGTATGGATAGAATAGCTGCTTAAGTTTCTGACATTAGCGCCGTCACTAAGATGGGGCAGTTAGGGCTTTTGCCCCACAAGGTGCTGAATATTAGAAGGCACTCAAGGCACCATCTTGAGTGTCTTTCCTTAGACTAAAAGTAAGTTCTTCCCAGCCTCATCCTCAGAAATATCAGTTGTGTCTCTGGGCATACTCCTTCATTGCCTCCCTCCCCACACAAGCAGCTAGTCTTTTATCAGCACAGACACTTCACATTGCTTTCTTCTATCCTCCTCCCACCCTCAGAAGCATCCCAAGGGAGCTCTGCCCCCTCTAGCCTTTGACACAAAAAATTCAAACCCTAGTTATAGCTCTGTCAAAGACCCCAGGGGAGTCTGAAAAGGAAATTAAACTGCTAAAATCTTCTCAGTGCTTGCAGTTCCAATAACCACAAAGGGTTAAAGTAGTACCTTCTAATGAGTGCTAGATTTAGGAGCAGATTAGCTCGAATTTACTCTTATGACTTCTTAGCTGTATGACTTTAGATAGGTCACCTAATTTCCTTAAGACCTGTTTCCTTAGTTGAAAAATGAGGGTGAGGGGCAGCTAGGTGGCAAAGTGAGTAGAGTGCTGGCCCTGGAGTCAGAAGGACCTGAGTTCGGATCCAGCCTCAGACACTTAACACACACAAACAAAAAAAGCCTAGCTGTGTGACCTTGGGCAAGTTACTTAACCCCAATTGCCCTCCAAAAAAAAAAAAGAAAAATGAGGGTGACAGTTACCTTATCTATATCACAGGACAAAGATAAGGATCAGCTGACATAATTTATGTAAAATGCTTTGTATTTATAAAATTCTTTGATACTTTGATGGACTTGTGGTTTCATTAGTCTATATTACTTCCAATGATGCTGACCACAGTCTATCTGTATTTGCCTATCTTGCCTGACTTTTGTCCATGTTTTTTGCATAAATCCAACTCCCATTATTCTCAACACTCATGTACCCTACTTCTCCTTGCTCAACTTCTACACAAGCTCCCAAACTCCTTTATGAGGCAAGAATTAGTTTTGCCAAGTAGTTTTCAAAACCTCATAGCAATAGCTCCACACAAGCCTTGAAGAGATTTTCCTTCAACTCCATCCATTCCCCCCACCCTGCTACCCCCAGGATATTAATCTATCCCCAAATCACCTTGTCACTTCTCAGGGACAATGTGTTACAAGACAGTGAAGGGTAACATCACTTCTTTCCTCCACTTTCATTTTTTAGGGGACAGAATGAATGGCATAGGATGATCAGGCATCCGTGTGTTGTGATTTGTATCACTGATCTAATTACATTTTTCCTTCTCTGAGCCCACTGCCTTGCAGATTTTCCAATTTATGTTTAGTACCAACATCTTTCAAGTTGTCTGGCTTTTCACAATAAGTATCTTCCCTATCTCCTCACTTTCACCCACTCCACATACACAAGCAGTTGTCAAATGTTGTCATTTCATTTCCACAACATTTTTCCCATCTGTCTCCTTCTCTCCATTCACACATCATCCCTAGTTCAAGTCCTCATTGCCTCTCCCTGGACTCTTGTAATGGTCTCTTCAGTGGTGTCTCTGCCTCAACATTTCACTACTCTAAGCCATTCTCCACATCACTTCTAAAGTGATTTTCCTTAAGCACAAACTGACCACGTGACTCCTCACCTCCTTCTTTCCAGTGTCTTCAATATTGACTATTACATCAAATATAAAGTCCTCTGGTATTCAAAGCTCTTTGTCATCTGTATTCAACCTACCTTTTTCAGTCTTATTACATGCCATTCCCCTTCTTAAATGCTGTAGTCTAGCCAAACCAGCATTCTTGACATTCTTCACATTCATATAAAACATGTCTAAAATACCCAAACACTAAAAGGAAGTCAAGGCATGATGCTATACCTTAAGAAGAATCATGTATAGACAGAGGAACAGACTTAAGGTTAAAACTTTCTACTAATTTGAAAGTAGAGAAACATAACTCCTGCTAATGAGCTGTTATTTATATTCATTGATTATGGTTATGTATTGATTATATTATATTGATATATTAAGGTATAATATAGTGATTATAATATTGATTATATTATGTATCTTTCAAAAATAACTAAAAGTAGAAATTCACATGCTTGGTTAACTACATTGATCAAATTAACTCTATAATTAATTCCTAATAAGGTATTATTTACAAATTGGCCATAGCCTCCAAGTCTTATACAAAGTTGTTTTTTTCCCAGATGAAATGTAGTCAATCATATTGCTTTCACAAAATAAAATTACTATTAATATTTTAGTGAAAATGAAAAGGTTTCAAACAAAATAATATTTCATCTTTATTTTCCATTTTTAGTACTTGTACATTTTTATAATATACTTTTACATGACATATTTTACAATGTAGTCCATCTATATACTATACATATATGCACATACATACACATGTATACAGATACATATCTATGTATGTTTTTAGGGGTGCATGCTCAAAAATTTTTGCTGATCGAGTATGAAATCAAAAAAGTTTGGAGTCACTGGAGTCTATGATCTCAGAATTTCCTTCTAGATCTTACAATCAGCATAAGTATCAAATTGTCTAATACAGCCTCCTGCAGGGTTAGGCAGGTTTCTGTTCATTTTACTCAGGCAAGCAGAAGGGTACCAGGAATCCTGAAATGAATCAGTAACTGAGACAAAACTAGAACCTGGAGCCATTTGAGGTCTAGTCTCTGTAATTGTCCTATGAGCTGCTTGTTTCATTTCCTTTTTACTTCTCTCAGGATTTCTGGGATTTTTTTCTGTCAATATTTTGAACCTATTACCTTGCATTTTTTATGTCCTTTAAGAGTATTTTCATTCGTATAAACACACAAAACATTCTAGAAAATGCTGTGATTAAAAATAGTACTGTCTTCCTGCCAAAAGTAGAAAGGCTGACAATTTGACAGGGAATGGTCCCTAAGCCTTAGGTTCCCTGGGGTTTCAAACATTTGATTTCCAGTAGGAAACGAGGTACCAGAAGGAGAGAGTCATGTAGGGATTTGCTAACTAGCAGTATTTCAGAGTTGGGGGAATTTATAAAAATGGATTCACTCATTTCAACAAATATTTATGAAGTAGTATCTGTAGGAAAGGCATGCTGTTTGGTGCTTGGCTCTGTAGGAAAAAAAAGCATAGATAATACTAAACAAACTCACAGATTACTGGAACATTCTGAATATTTAGCTTAAAATGTCCGGGGCATTTAATTCAATATCCTAATTGGAGCTTATGAAAGAGAAAATTGAAGTAAGTATCATCCAAGGTCATTTTCTTTTCATTTTGGGGGTGGATGAGGCCTATGATTTCATCAATATTAGGAGATTCCAAGAGAGGAATCTCCCTCTACCAAGGCTGATGAGCCCCCTCTTTGTAATTTAGTGTTCAAGAATTGCCTGAACCATTACTTCACTGGATCTTCACTTGGAAGGGCAATCATTGCTATTCTCATTTTCCAGGTGAGGAAATTGAGAATCAAAGAAATTAAGTGACTTGCCTAAAGTTGAGTAGCTAAGTGGGAGGAGAAGAACTCTCTCTAGACTCCTAGTATCCCTCCATCATTAAGCTAATATTCTAATTAGAAAGATAAGTACACAAACAAGGATTGGATCAGCATTTAGGACTTTAGACTTTAGCATGCTTAAGTTATTCAATCTTCATAACAAATCTGGAAATATAGATTTTGGTTTTTGTAAGTAAAATGCTAAATGTGTCCTTTCTAGGACAGTATTCTAAGAAATAACCTAGGACAACCAATTTATTTTGCGGACTCAAAAACTGAGGCCCAGAGAAGAAAAATACCTTGCTCCAATCAAAATCAGTTACTGATAGAGGTGGGGCTTGAATTCCAATCCTGCCTTCTAGTCAAAGTCTCTTTATAGAATCACAGGATTTAGAGATAAAAGATTCCTTACAGAGATAGAACATAGCAGCAAATCCAGCACTGAATCCTCAGGTCTTCTGTATCCATTTCTAATACTGTTTCTATCACATTATGTTTTTTTCACCTTTATATGAGTAATAATAGTAATGGAATTTATTTAGCTCTTTAAGTAGTATGAAGTGCTTTACAGGTATGGCAGCGAGGTAGTACAGTGGGTAGAGTGCCAGGCCTGGAGTCAGGAAGTTTTTGTCCAGTCATTTTAGTAGTGTCTGACTCTTTATGACCCCCAATTGAGGTTTTCTTGGCAAAATACTAGAGTACCTGGAGATGTGAACTCATGAAAATGGGTTTTCTTGACTCAGGCTCAATGCTCTGTCCGATATACTACACTGTACCACTTAGAAGCCCATGAAGACCTGAGTTCAATTTTAGCCTCAGATAATTACTAAGCTGGGTGACCCAAGGCAAGTCACTTAATCCCCTTTGCCTCAGTTTCCTCATCTCTAAAATGATCCAGAGAAAGAAATGGCAAAGTGGCAAATGACACCACTATCTTTGCCAAGAAAACTTCCAAAGGGGTCAAGAGCCAGACACAACTGAAAACAACTAGACAACAACAAATTGCAAGTATTATCTCATTTGCTTCTCATAGCTGCCCTATAAGATAAGTGGTATGAGGAAATGGAAATAGAAGTTAAGAGGGTTGCCCAGGATCACACATCTAGTAGGTGTCTGCAGCAGGATTTGAACTCAGGTCTTCCTGACTTCAGGTTCAGTAGTCTATCTACTGTTCCACCTAGGTGCCTAATGAGAACATCATAACTTCAAGTAATTAAAGACAATTAAGATAAGAACACAGTAAATGTGATGAAAATAACAGAAGAAAAAATACAATAAAATTCAACAAAGTTTTATTAAGCACCTAGTTCATGCAGAGCATGGTGAGTAGCGCAGGGGCACAGAAAAAAAAAAAACTTTTAAAATGCAGTCTCTCCATTCATGAAGCTTATACTAAATTAAATCATCTACTACAATGTCTCAGAATCCAAGTATTTTTTTGTTTTGTTTTGCTTTTTGGAAGGTAGGGCAATTGGGGTTAAGTGACTTGCTCAAGGTCACATGGCTAATTTTGCATTAAGTGTCTGAGGCTAGATTTAAACTCAGGTTCTCCTGACTTCAGGGCCGGTGCTCTATTCATTGTGCCACTTTAGCCACCCCTAGAATCCAAATATTTTTTAATGGTTAAACATGAATGCACAGCAACCTTCTTGGACCAAGATTTCCCATTAATTTTGAAGCCAATAACAAAAATGACAAACTTAGGACTTTTTTTTTTCAAAGCAAATTATATATTGGGAGTAGGTTAGCCTTGCAGGTTAGTCTTGCTGTTTTTCAGCTTTAGAATCTTTGTTGAAGAAAAAGCTCATTTTCAGCACGTGAGTAAGATTCCCCTAATGACTGTGAGCATGTGCCAAGGTATGATATCTTGCAAAACAATAAAGAAGAGCAAAAGCAATGGGCACCTGTTACACTTTTCCAGTTTTATAGCTAAGGTGACTGGAGAGAATTAAGCAAAATGCAGAAGGAATGAAACATTATGGCATGTCTAAATATATCATTTAGACCTCTTTTATGGAGAAGAGATGCCAAATGAAGAGCATACTACCCTCCCTGGCACTTAGACAAATATGACACATTTTACAAATCCACTCATTTTCAAAGTGAGCAGCTGTTTTGTCACTCTTAATTAATATATATTTTTAAAAAGGGTATAAAGTTACAAATGAGGAACTTAAGCATTTGCAGATAGAAAATTAGTATTTCTTCCTTCTTTCCTTTTTTTCCCTTTTTTCTTTATTTCCTTCCTAACATTTGGAAATAGCAAGGATTTTGCCTACATGGAAGCTAATGTCAGAGCTTTGAAAAATGCCAAACCCATTCAAGGCATTTTGAAATTAAAATGTCCCAGTGGCTGCAACTTATACTTTGTCAATGTCAAGAAGAAACATATAACGAGCAGCATAGAACCCATTTCAGGTGTGGCAATACTTAAATCATCTAAGATGGATTCAAACTGAAATTTTGACCAAAAAAAATCCACCAGTTTTGCTGTGAGAGAATTTGGGTTCAAAGCCAACCTTTGTTAATTACTATGGGCAAATCACTCATTCTTTATGAGCCTCAGTTTCCTCATCTTATATGATTGTTGAATTCTCTTGCAGCTGAAATCCCACGACTAATTTTTAAAATATTTTAATGGGAGAGAGTATGATGGTAGTAGTTAGAGGACTAAGCTTATATGCAGAGTTCTAGAAACCATAGGTTTAGACACAGAAAATATGAAAACTATTTTTATCACTCTAATTCATTGAGTGCAATGTAATATATATTAGGGACAAAGACAACATATTTGATTCTCCAAATCCTCAAAAAAACTTTATAGGGAAGAGGGCAAGAATTCTAAACTTTAAATCAATGCAGGAGATTCTCCTGTAGGCCCCAGGAGAAAGCATGTATTCTAACTACTTTCAGAACTGAAGGCATTTAAAAAGTGAAGGATGGATGTTTATTTAGCCTTAGAAAAGAAATTCACTTTGAGGAGATATTGAACTGCCGTAGCTCAGAAGCAGGATGTATACAAAGTGATGAAGTACCACCTGTTGAAGCAATTTCTAGAGATAATTAAATGAGCTTTAGATAAGTATCTGTTTAGGTCTGTCCACCACTAATCAATTTTTAGTCTATTAAAGTCAGAGTTAACTGTAATGAGTTGCAATGAACACTTGAGAGACTGTTGGACCCAGTGGCCCAAATGCAAAAATAAATGGAAGTTTTGAATCTCAAGAGTTTGCTAACCTATCGGCAGGTTGGATATCATTCAGCAAGAGTTTCTTTTCTTAATGCCAGCCAGAACCCAGTTGGGCAGCAGGTGGGATAGACACATAGATATTAACTTTTAAGTTGTGCGTGGGTGCAGGAAAAACTGCCAGGTGTGACCACACACCTTTTTGATGCTTATATTTTGTTTCTCCACTCCTATAGTTTCTTTTTATAAAATTTATTTTTTCTCAATTACATGTAAAAACAATTTTAACATAAATTTTTAAAAATATTGAGTTCCAAATTCTCTCCTATTTCTTCTCCTTTCCTTAAGAAGGCAAGAAATTTGATATATTATAAATGTTCAGTCATGCAAAGTACATTTCCATATTAGCCATGTTGCAAAGGAAAAAAAAATAAAGTAAAAAGTATGTTTTGATTTTCATTTTGGCTTCATCAGTTCTTTTTTCTGGAGGTATATAGTATTTTTCACTGTAAGTCCTTTCTCTGGAACTTTCTTGTTGTTCAGTCATTTCAGTTACATCTAACTTTTCATGAACCCATTGGGGGTTTTCTTGGCAAAAATACTGGAATAGTTTCCCATTTCCTTATTTATCTCACTTTACAGATAAGGAAACTGAGGCAAACAAGGTTAAGTGACTTGCCCAGGGTCACACTGCTAGTGAGTGTCTGAGGCTGGATTTGAACTCAGACCTTCCAGACTCCAGAACCAACCACTCTATCCTTTTGTGCCACCTAGCTGCCTTTGAAATTGTGTTGGATAATTGTAATGCTAAGAATAGCTAAATCATTTACAGTTAATCATTGTACAATATTGCTATTACTGTGTATAATGTTCTCCTGGTTCTGCTGATTTCACTTTGCATCATTTCATGTGTCTTCCCAGGTTTTTCTGAAATGATCCTGCTTGTCATTTCTTATAACACAATACCATTTTATCACAATCACATACCACTACTCATTTAGCCACTCCCCAGTTGGTGGGAATCCCCTCGATTTCCAAATCTTTTCCACAACAACAACAAAACTACTACAAATACCTAGACACACACACACACACACACACACACACACACATACAGCCTTCTCCTTTTTCTTTGATCTCTTTTCTTTGGGATGGAGACTTGGAAGTGGTATTGCTGTATTGCACTTTAAATATAGCCCTTTGGGAATTGTTTCAAATTGTTCTCTAGAATGGTTAGATCAGTTCACAACTCTAGCAATGTGCCAATTTTTTCCACATCTTTCCCATCATTTATCATTTCCCTTTTCTGTCATTTAATCTGATAGTTGTGAGTTATTTTAATTTGCATTTCTCTAATCAAGAATAATTTAAAGCATTTTAATAACTATAGATAGCTTTTATTTCTTCTAAAAACTGTCTGATCATATTCTTTGACCTACCTCCAGATCTCCATCCTAGTATGGTGAACTACATTTTATTTCTGATTTAAATACAGACTTGGAAGAAAACTTAAAGATCATTTAGTCCAACTACTTCCCAATTCAGTAATTTCCTTTATGACATTCTGAGAAGTAGCTTTCTGGTCCATGCCTGAATACTCTAGTGATAGGGAACTCATCACTTTTTAGAGAAGCCTATTCCATTTTCAGAAAGCTTTCATCACTAGGAAATTCTTTATACTGACTAAAGATAAGCCCTATCAATTGATTATATTTTTGTCTCTAGAGTCAAGTGGAATAATTCTTATCCATTTTTTCATAAAAAAAACTTTTTAAATATTTGAAGAAGCTAGCATGACTCTCCTAAGTCTTCACTTATCTAGGACAAACATCCTTGGATCCTTCAATCAAGACTTGTATGATATGCTGTTGAGTCACCATCTTAGATACCCTCCCCTGTATGCTTAGAACACTGGCAAAAATGAGCCTCAAAAATATTAATAATGAAAGAGATGAAAAAGTATCTACAAACACTATGTGTATATACCAATAATTTAAAATGACATTACCAATAGCATCCTAATACCTTTGCCCTGAACACTTAGCAGCTCTTGGTGATCTAGATGCAATGTCAATGTTCCTTTTATTGACAACCAATAACTGTTAGTTTAGGATAGAGTTTGACTCCCTCATACAAGCTGCCTACCTAAGAGAAAGAGCTTGGGTACTCCCTGGTCTTCTAAAGAGTCATTCATTTTTGATGCATATGTTTTAGGGGTTTTCAAAAGAACAAAAGATTATGAATAAGGCATGACAAGGGAACTTCTGGGATATTATCTAAAGAGTAAGTTGAAATCAGATGTTGGGGAGAAATCAGTCAGTTTGGCCAGAGCTCTTTTACTGAAAGGGAGAATATATAGAAAGAAATTATTAGAGTTATTAGTGAATACCCATGAGTGCACCCCCAAATCTAAAGGGATTATAACACCCGTTCTGTAGCTATTCTTCCCAACTTGCACTTATGCTTACCAATTGAGTCCCCCAAAGTATAACTACTATGTACTCTGGGCCTGAAATACCAAATGAACCCTGACTGGTTTGTTTACCTTTAACAGTCTGCCAGTAGACACTTTTAACACTTTGTAGACAATAAACATAGGCATATTATTGGATTTCTTTTAAAATATTAACACTTAATTTCTTTGTTAGCTATTTCCATCTGAGATTTCATCAACTACATTGGAAGTGGGTGGTGGTGGTGGATGAATTGTTTGGGAATCAATTCATCTCTATTCCTAAACTATCAAACCCTGTATAGCCTTATCTAATTTATTCATTATTGGTATAGTCAAAAGTATTTTGGGTTTTCTCACCCTAGTCTGGAGCATATTACTTCAGAGTAAGTCTCCATAACCCTTAAAATCTTTTGGCCAATTATCATTGATCAGTAGCATGAGCTGAGTCAGATTTACGTTTTTAGAATTTATGTACAGGATTTCACTTCCCTGAATCAGGACACATTAGGATCACAGGAAAGTGAGGCTGGGAAAACACATTTTGTGCCATTCTTAGATAATGAGCATAACCATGAAATTGTTTTGTAAATTATCAATAAACCCAGTAGGTAGATCAACAATATGAAACTTTGTATTAAAATCCTGAGCCTAACACAGGGAGTAAATGGGTTTTATTAGTTCAAGTAGCTTGGTATTGGTTTATCAATAAACCATTTAAATTTGATCAAACCTAATAGTTTCTCTTTCTAATCACATCAGAGCCTAGGGGTAAGTGAAGCCTAGAATAAGTCTCCACCCACTAATCTAGCCTAACTTACTGGCAGGAACTGCTTAAGGAAATGTTATTTTTTTAAATCATAGTTTGGAAAACCTAAAGGATACTTTGTTTAAAATGTAAGAAATATAGAATAATTTGGCAGTATTGAAAATTATTTCTTAGATTTGTTTATCATAGAATTGTTTCTGAAACAAAAAAACATACAATATGGTATAATACATATTAACTATACAGTAGAAATGTGACTTATTATATTACAATTCATACCAGCCCTATGATGGTCTCAATGTTGACAGAGCTCTGTCTCTAGAAAAGCAGTAAAATTTTAGTAGAATCTGAACATCACCTAAATCCCTCTTGCTTTAAGGCTGATGGCTTCAGGTCGCGTTTTGGGTTCTTATGCCATTTTAATAACCTGCAATAAAAATTCTACTTGCTTTTAATAACCCATAATTATTTTAAAAATTGAAACACCATTGCCTAACTTTAAATTCAATTCAGGGCATGCTACTCTGAAAGGACCCCTACAAAAGAGAGCAAGGAACTTTGGGTTGTGGTCCTCATTAATTAACTGTGTGACCTGGTACATGTCACTTATTCTATATGACTATACATTCTCTAATAAAATGAAAGTGGGAAGGAGCTGGACTAAGTGATAACTCAGTTCTTTTGCCTCTGTTATCCTATGATTCCATTTATGGTTCCATTCATCTTTATCCCTACTAACTTGCTAAAGTAGCAAGATGGAAGCTGCTAAAGACTGTTTAAACACATTTTAGGAGATGCCAGGGAACCTTGTCTCAAACTAATAGTCATAATGACCACTCACATTTAATTATTCCATTCAATGAGCATTTCTCAAGTACCAACAAATAGCACAGCAAGTAGAAACTTCACCTACTATATGGATAGCTAGTGTTGATGTCAAGGACGCTTCAGTTTAAGTCTTGTTTTAACACACACATGTGTAATATTGAGCAACTTGCTTAATTTCTCAGTGCCCTAGGCAGCTGCCTAACGCTATGAACTACAGAACAGTTATCTATCAGCTTTCATTTAGGCATTGACATACTCACTGTTCCCTGCAACTATAAAATTACAGATCCTGACAAAGCAAATGTGAAACAAAACAAATCCACAAGAAAGATATTAAGCATTGGGAATAGAGACAAAAATGAGATTAGGTAGGACTGTAGTTGAGTGTTTGCCAAACATCATTGCAAGTGGTAGCTAGGTGGCACAGTGGATAGAGCTCCAGGCCTGAAGTAAGGAAGATGTGAGTTCAAATTCAACCTCAGACCCTAATTAGTCTGCAACCCTGGGCAAGTTACTTAGCCTCTGTTTGCCTTGATTTTCTCATCTGTAAAATCTTGCACTTATTTTAAAGGGTTGTTATAAGGATCGATGAGATAATAATTATAAATCTCTTAGCATAATTCCAGGCACATATGGTAAGCAATGTTATCATCATCAAAACAAAGAAGATAGTAAAAGTATTATCACCAGTTCATAGGTGAGGAAACTGAGGCTTGAAACAGTGAAAAGCCTGGCCCATAGCCACACAGCAGTTCTAAATTGCTTCCCTCTTCTATCCTAAACTATTCTGGGAAGCAGAACCATCCAATGACCAATTCTGGATGTGGAGGCTCTAGGCAGTTGGGGCACTTTCAGAATTCTTCTATTAGTTCTGATTCTCCTACAGGAAGATTCTTGAAAAGGCAGATTGCACTTTTATCCTGGGGAAGCATGTATAGGCTCAATTTTTCCACCTCTGCTTTTCTTTAAGGCATTACTTTGGACATGCTGTCAAATAAATCCTGTGTTCTCAGATGATAATGACAACATTCTGTTAAGTATACCTTGCCATAGATGCAGCCCTAAAAGTGATTTTGGAAAAACAATGTGCATAGATATAAATAATTAAATAGAGGATGACTTGTCTAGCAAAATGAAATATGATGACAAGATACCATGAAAACAAGAAGAATTTATCACTGCATCATTGAAAGTGTAGGTGAATGGAAAAACCATATGTCATTTTAAGTAAAAGACTACAAATAGGGACTAGACTTCTGATTTTATTGGTATCAGTAACTGCTGGGTAAGCAAACTTCCTTTACCAATGTAGGTTAGTAACTCCTCTGCACCCTATAGTTTTAGAGAATTGGTTAGAGGAATGAGGTGTTAAGTGAATTATCTTGGATCATACAGCCAGTATGAGTCAGAGGCAAGATTTGAACTTAAGGCTTCCTGGTTTCAAGGCCAACTGTCTATCCTCAGTGCCATACTGCCTCTCAAGTTAAAAAAAAAAAAGAATAGGGATGGCATATACTTTTTGTTTGATATTGGTTGTTACAGTTCTGGATATATAAAATATGTCTGAACACTTTTCTCAGTAGAAGGATTAAGAGCAGGGGAAGTAAGTGGCTACCTTTATATATGCATCCCACTCTGTTTTCTTCTATCATGGAATCATAGAAACTTAGGTTTAGAAATGACCTGGGGGGTGGCTAGGTGGCTCAGTGAATAGAGCACTGGCCCTGGAGTCAAGAGGACCTGAAACTAGCCATGCGACCTTGGGCAAGTCACTTAACCCCAACTGCCCTGCCTTCCCCCCCTCCTAAAAGAAAAAAAAAAAAGAAATGACCTGGATATAATATCTAGTCCAATTTTTTACAATTCAAGCTGTGCAATGACCATGGGTCAGAGGTTCTTTCTGGGCCACAGTTTCCTGATTTATAAAAGAGGTATAAGGAAACCTACTTCACACTGGTTTATATGAGACTTGAATGGCATAGTAGATATAAAGTACTTGGGATGCCTTAAAGGACTTGGTATATATATATATATATATATATATATATATATATATACACATATATATACATATATATATATACATATATACACATATATATACATATATATACATATATATACATATATATATACACATATATATATACATATATATATGATATTATTTTTAATGTCTTTCACTGGCAGAGCTCATCCAGCCTCTTCATGAATACTTCCAGTGAGAGGGAGCTCACCATCACACAGAATCATAGATATAAAACTAGAAGAGATGTTGGAGGCTGTCTAGTTTAACCCCCTCATTTGACAAATGAGTCGATTGAGGCCCAGAGAAGTTAATTCATTTTTCTAAGGCCATGCAGGTAGTAAGTGGCAGAACTTCAATTGGGTGACCTCAACTCTAATTTAATTTATGATCCTTTGGACCCAGTATCTTTAATTATAAATGTAGAAATCTTTTTTTTCTGTGCCAAAGTGAGAGACTATGTGGATTATGCTAGGGGAAAGACAGAGTTGGAGTTAGGGAAGAACTGGATTTAAAACCCCAAGCCTTAGTTTGCTCACCTGTAAAATAGGGAAAACAATGCCTGTCCTACTAAACTCACTGTTGTCATTAAAAAAAAAAAAACTTTTTGTTAACCTCAAAGGAAATGAGAGCTATCATATGAAATTGATTACATCACAGTATAATGACTAAATCACAATTTGATGCTCTGTGACTGGACAGATTAGCCTTTAGAAAGTTTTTGTTTAGATGTAACCCAAACCTCAATCCCTTTTAGCTTCACTAATCAATCTTAATTCTCTCCTATGAAACAGACCAGAACAAGTCTAGATTCCTCTTCTAAATAATAGCCCACAAAACATCTGAAGGTATCTTTCATGTTTTTCCTTGGTCTACTTTTTTCCACATTTAAAATTCCCACTTTCTCATATGACAAAGCTTTCAGAGGCGATAAGCACATTGGTCACCTTGGTCACCTTTCACCTTGGACACTCTACCTTTTAAACATCTGTCTTAAAGAGGTGGTTCCATAAACTGAATATGATCCTCAAGGTGTGGTTAAACTGAGGTAGAAAAGAGTAAATTTATATTTTCTTCCTGTGATTTGGACATGCATATTCATATCCATATAGGTAAGATTCCAGTTTGTTTTAGCAGTTCTCATGCTGGTGGATCGTATTAATTTGTGGCTAATTATTATAAAAGCCCATGAAGATTCTGAGGAAATGGCAGAGTAAGGGGCTAAAAAGGATCCACATGCTCACCATCTGAAAGCTTCAAAAATTATGATCATTATATGACTTATTAGAAAGATTTTTAAATGATTTTGGCTACCATCCTGAGGTTAATCTAGTGACCAATTAATTGGTAAGGATTCATTAAGTGCACATTCTTTGCTGCTTAAAGTATGGGGCGGGGGGAGCCAATACAAAAACAAGAGTGAAACATTTTCCTGTCCTCACGCCTACAGTCTAAAGTATAAAATATGTACATACTTGTATATAAATCTCAGAATTTATCTAAAATAATCTTAAAGTGATAGACATAAAGCCTTTTACCAGGGAGGTGCACAGTGGAAGACTTTCTGTCTTAATAGGAATCAGCATAATCTGCTGCCTCGCCTCTTATAACCCAGGATGTTCTCCATGCCATAATGCACTGTCGTAGAATTTTGGTGGAGGACCTCCTCCAAACCCTCATTTTTTTCACCAAAAAAGGCAAAGAAAATGCTAAAAAGAGTAGAAACCATAAAAAAATCTTTAAGGGAAAAATTTTCACCCTGAGCAATGAGCAACCCAGAGATATGAAATGGATGTATTGATTAAGGGGAAAAGAAAGGCAAAAATTCCAGAAGAAAAATGTACTGAAATAATATTAACAATGGCATAGGAAACTACTTTATTAATTTCTCAAGACACAATAAAAAAACAATAAACACAGGGGAAGTAATTAAGTGAAGAAATGGAATGAAAAAATAACCAAGAAAATAAAGAACTAAATAAGTAGAAAGTAGAAAGAAATCTATAATACTCTCAGATCTTTGTCACATGAGCCATGCTAAGCAGATCTCCTCTCCCTGTACTGTGCAATTAAAAATCTTTAATATTTTACATATTAAGATTTTGATTTATATCCAAGTACAACAAATTTATAAAGCTATTCATTTAACAGATAATACTTAAGTGTTTGCTACATATAATGCACTATGCCTTGGTCCAATATTCAGCTATCTTCCTATAGGTTTAAAACTGTAAAGAACCTTAGAGATCACCAAATCCAAACCTCATTTTAGATATAAGGAAACTAAGGCCCAGAGAGTTAACAAGACTTGCAAATATTTACATAGAGAGCAGAACTGAGATTTGAATACAGGTATTTTTTCCCAGTCTGTGAGACTTGATCCCTAGCTTATTTAGCAGGAGAGGATATAAGTTCATAAGAGAAGTATAAAGGGTTATTAGGTCAGATAAACAAGAAATTGCTTCCAGCTATGTGAAAGATAAAATATTTCAAGAGTATTATACTCAGAACCAAAGTACCAGTGCATGGATTTTTCTAAAGTACATGCCATACAAGTCAATTGTCAAGTATTTATCATAACAGTTCATTTTGATTTTACCTGATCAGATGGGAGAGGAACAGCATAGAGACTTATTTAGTGGAAGAACAGAACAAGGATATTTTAAGTTAAAGCAAAATTTGCATTGTGAAGGTAGCATTTTGTGAGCTCCCTGTAATATTGTATATCTGGGTGGTGTGAACTTTTATTGTTAACATTACATCAAAATCTCTTAAACTTGAAGGAAAAATGATCTTACAAAATGAAAAAATAAAGAAAATATTCCTCATAGAAAACAGATTTTATATGGGAAGAAGCAAAGGAAGATTAAGAGGGAACAGAGGAAGAGGGAGAACTAGAAAAAATTATTATTACCATCTTTATACTTTTTTCCACACTATGTCCTTTTTACTTGACCATGACTACTATTTCCTCAGCCTATACAATCCTGCTTCCCTCTTGACTTATGTTAATTATACCTGAACTTCAAGATCCATAACTCAAATGCCATCTCCTTTATAAAACCTTCCCCCATTCCCCCACAATTGAATTCTTTATCCATTTGAACTCTGTAAGCACTTCCTCTGTACAGATTTTGTGAGCTTTATGTTTTATCTGACACGTATTTTTACATAGAGGACTGCCCTGAGAGTCAGGAAGAACTGGATTTGAATCCTTCCTCTGACACACTATTTGTGTGAATGCCCCAGGCAATTTTTAAAGAGTACAACTGATAGAGGAGTTGCTAATCCACACTAGTTATTCCTTATATATCAATAAAATTTGAAGTCCATCCCCTCCAAAAAATGTCTTCTATAGTTTGGTATTACTTGTCCCCAATACAAAAACTTCCAATTATTTTAGTCTGAGGGTTCCCAAAGAATTTTTATTTATGTGGGTTATAGTTATTGAGTTATAATTTTAGAAATTAAGATTGATTAATGTTTAATTATTTAAAATAACTAATAAATCCATTCCATGTTACCATAAATTACATTTTAATTGAAAATAACTATTTTTTCAAAACAAAAAAATGTGAAGAGGAACAATGATTTACATAATTTTGCATATCCAATCTAAGACACTTACTGGTGTGTGACCCTGGCAAGTGACTTAACCTCTCTCTACTTTGGTTTCTTCAACTTCAAAATAGGAATATACTAGTACCTAACCCCTGAAGTTGTTGTGAGGATTAAATGAAATGTAATATTTGTATAGTGTTTAGCACATGTGGCACATAGCAGGTGTTTAATAAATGTTTCCATCTCTCCTCACTCTTTTTCTTCCTTTCTTCCTCCCTTCCTAATAGAAGATAGGTTGTTTCTTCTTTCTGCTTCTACATTCAATTATAAAATATTGTTTTGGTTGAAGTCTATGAAGGAAATCCATCCTCATAGAACTATGCAGTTAGAAAGTGAAGAGTATTTTAATTGGAAAATAATGTCTTGGTACAATTATAAAAGTTTTGAACTGGTTGAAAATTTCTAAGGGACTCCCAGGTAATTGTGGACCACACTGAGTGCTGCTGCTATAAGGTATACTTCTTGTGGGCAGAGACTATATCTTATTCATCAACGTATCTCAACCCTCTTCTAGTGCCTATTCAACACCTGGATTTCAGTAGGCGGTTTGTTTTTGTTTTTTGGGTTTTTTTTTTTTTTTTGGTATGAAGGTAGCAAAAGAGGAAGCAGAGAGAAAAAGGAAAGAAGAAGGGGAAGTAGAAAAAGAATAGAAGCCATAGAGGAGCCAGAACGAAAACAGAATGTTCTTTGTTGAGCTGAAGGCTGAAAGATAGCAAAGAAAATAATTTGTTAAGAAACATGGTAAGGCATTTGGAGGCTTCATTTCTTCCTTATGCACATTCTACTTATCTTTCTCTTTGGGAATTTTTAAGTCATAAGGCTCAGAGACTACAGACTGGAGTGTCCTAAATCTGGAGGTATGGGTAGAGTCTACATTCCTTACCAAGGTGGCAAAGATCAATGGCACTTAGAATTATTCCCAGTCTCTAGTTTAGTATGAGGGAGTGCTGATGTAGGAATGAGGATGAAGAATACTTCTTCTTTTTTTTTTTTAAGCAATTGGGGTTAAGTAACTTGCTCAAGGTTACACGGCTAGTCATTATTTATGCGTGGGTGCTCATTTTCTGAGGCCGGATTCGATCTCGGGTCATCCCAACTCCAAGGCCGGCGCTCTTACTCACTGCGCCACCTAGCCGCCCCATGAAGAATACTTCTAGGACCCTCAAAATTACACTAAATCCTGGGCAAAAAGCAAAAAGGCTCCATAAATACTAGTTGAATAAAACTTAATGAGAATAACAGTGCTTGGGGAGCAGAGGTGGTGGTGGGTGATAAAAAGTACATTCTTATTGTACTTAGCAGCAAAATCCTTGATTTAAATTGTGCAAAAAGCATCTGCATTTGACTTGCCTGTGAAGTTGGCAGGAGTGGGACTGGGAGATAATTAACTCTGGAAATGGTGACTGAATTTCTTTTTAATAAATTTTTTTTGTATTGTTGGAACTGCTATTGGTGGGATGTGAAGTAGTTTTGGTTTAATTATTCATTTGAACAAAAAAGAAGCAAAAGACATTTTTCATCATTCCTAGGAAGCATGTTTGCAATCGGAAATTTTGTTAGACATGGCCCTTTCTTTCCCTTGGAATTTTCAGGAGGAAGAACCATGACTAGTAACCACAAAGAAAAATTCTATGTGATTCAACCTAAAACTTCTGTCTAATGAGAAAAAAGAGAATCATGCATATTGTTCTTGATGATGGGAAGAAACAAAATTGAGTGATTAAAAGCCACAATACAAATGAGCCAGATACCTCCACTGCAATCTACTGTTAAAGTGAGTCATCTGAACAGGGTGGGTCCAATGGGAAAAGAAGTTGCCTGTTCAGAAGCTTCAGTGTGTTTCCTTTCCAAGTGAGGCCAGCCCTCACAAGCATCACTGTGCATTGAAAGGCTCTTACTGTAACATCAGGGGTGCCATTTATCAACAGCAAAATTCATGGAGGCACTGAGTCATTGTGGGGAGGGTGGCAAGAATAAATATTCAAATGAAAAGCATTTACTGAATACTTACTATGTGCCAGCACTTAGCACAGTGCCTCCAGCACCTGGTGCATACTAGACACCTAATGTTTATTCATTGATTGATATGGCAAGCATTGTGCTAGGGTTTACTAATTGAAAACAGTCCCTGTACTCAAAAAGTTCACACTCTCACTGAGGGGGATAGAAAACACACACAAAAATTTAACCACAGGGCAAATAGAAAGGTTCTGAAATTCAGACAGCTGGTGGAGCACATTCCAATATACCAATTTCATTAGGTCAAATAACAGTGCCAAGAATCTAGAGAATGTATAGGCAGGGAAGATGGTAAGCCCCATCGGTCTCTCATGTCACTGAAAGGAACAGAATTATTGACTGCCATCTCATCCAAGTGGTGGGAATAGAGGGGAGCCAGTATTGATGCATCTTCTTATTTGGCCTTCACAGATGAGTACTGAGGGTGAGGAAAGGGTGAGGAGGGAAAGGAAAGAAAGAAGGGAGGAGAGGTGGCAGGTCTTTCTGCTCCTGGTTGTCCCAGATGTTTACACTGAGGACACAAATGACAGAATGACCATAATGACAGAAAAGTTGCTTCTGGCAGGCCTTGCTAAACAATCCGAAACTTCAGGATGGCATTAGTCTAAAGGATTTTAGGATTTTGGTAGAAAAGTATGACAACAGAGAAGGAAATGAATTATTTCATTATTTATGGATTCCTGTCATTAACTTAATCCCCCCCACCCCTGCCTTTTATCTACAAATTCTTTTGTGAACTTTTAGTATCTTCTGAATTTTCTTTGAAGGTGCATGAAAACTGGCCTGCAACAACCAATATCTGGATCACTTTTGAACTGCTAGCATGAGACTTTGAAGACTGTTTCACAAATATTTGTGGATACCTAGATATGAGTTACATTCTAATCTCCTACAGTAAACTCTGAGTAGAAATAATGGGAGCCAAAAAAGAGGTCTTTTAGGAGATATGCTCCAAGACTGGAATTAATCAGAGTGAGCCTAGAACTTGGAGGTACTAGGATAGAAGTGAGAGAAACCTGAGTCCAAATATTACTTCTAACACTAGCTATATAACCATAGATGTCTTTCAATCCCTAGGAGCCTTAGTTTCCTTATCCATTTAAGAGGGAATATTTTACCTCTAGTTCTAAACTTCCTGGGTCATTATAAACTTAAAATGAGGTAATGTATGCAAAGTTCTTTGAAAACAAAAACGCTTATATAAACCCAAGTTTAATATTATTATTATCATTTTTTTCTATGATTTTCAGATAAAATTGTTTTGGAATCTTTCACTACCTTGCTACTATTGTTCTATATTTAATGTTCTGGAGACTATTACATAGTCGGAGTATGTAAGCTCATCTTTGGTAAATTCACTAACATCATCTTTAGAACAAATCCAGAAGGAATGCTAAGTATCTCAATCTTTTCCTGAATGTTTTTTTTTTCATTTCTTCCACTAAGTCTCTATATTTTGAAAGCTTTCAATTCCATGTGGCTTAGAAAGCAAGTATTTCAGTTAGTGACATTTATTAGAAACATTGATATTATTTTTTTTAATTGGTCTGGCTTGTTATAGGCAATGTTTCTATTTGTTATAATACTCCATAAGTTTGTTGATCTCTCATGGATATTTTGGGGGTCAATAGTTACCTTATGGAGCTTTTGTTATGTAATTCTAGCATTATTATTATTATTGTTGTTGTTGTTATTGTTGTTGTTGTTATTATTATTATTAATAGCATATACCAGTCATAGAAATAACTGTTTCCATTTTCAAGGAGCTAGAAGGTCTTCATGCTAAAGTCTCCTTCTCCAGGATAATCAAAATAGTAGGAATGTTTGGCTAATAGAAGCTATGGAAAAAAGTCCTGACTGAGAGTCAGAAGACCTGGTTTCCAGTCCTAGCTTTGCTTAACAATTTGAGGGTAATTTGGAGCAAGTTACTTCATCTGTCTCAGCTTGCCTTTCTTCAGTTATACTATTAGTCATTTGAATAAAATGATGTCTAATGTTTCTTTCAAATCTAAAGTTTATTGAATCTGTGATTTCTAAATCATATTTTTCTCCTTTGCCTCCATGATAACAAAAAACAAATTTTCTATGTCATCGTTCAGCCAGGTCATAAATATTTTTAAGTGGTATTAAGTATAAAATGGAAGTAATTTCAGAAATGGCTAAAAATCTGTTTTTGTTTTTGTTTTGCTGGCTTTGTCTTGTCTCCCTGTCTTAGGCCACAATTACTCCCAATCCCACTCTGACTAGCTTGGGAGTTTGGACTTGCTCTGTTTCTGACCTGCACTAGTTGGCCTCTCTTTAGGCAGCCTAGACTCCCTTCACTCCAGGGAGCTCAGCATGTTTGTGCTGAACTTAGTGTGGATACCCAATCAACATTAATCCTACTACAGTTACCCCCTGAGCTCAAGCAATTCACCAGCTTCCATCTTCTCAGCAGCATTATATACTAGGTGAAACCACTATACCCATTTTTTTCTAAAGAAAATATAAGTTGAAGCACTTATATACAAATACAGTTTTATTAAGCCAGTTAAAGCTTTAGCATTTTTGGGGTGTTGGAGGAGAAAGAGCACATGAGTCTAGGAAAAGTTATTTCCCTGAAAAATTTCCCCATAGATTCTCTATCCAGTGAAGTGCCAAGGTGGGGATTAGGAGGCAGGAGTTACTTAGGAAAAGAATGGAAAGCAATTAAAAATGACACATAGTTTGATCTGATTTTTGTTCATTTCTCTAAAATTTGGGAGGAGATGGGCAATTTTCTGGCCCCATTGAAGACGTGCATTACAAAGACCAGCATGACACTAATCATAAAGCAGGGTCTGTAGGCTATCCAGGCACTGAGGAGGGAGTTTCAATTCATACACACCCACACATTTTCCAAGTAGGGGGCATGGGTTTCACCACAGACTTTCATTATTCTCCATGGAGCTCATGGGGTTGAAATCTCATGATATAGGTTTGAGGGCAAGGTTTCAACTTTTAAGTTACATCACATCCTACTCAAAAAGACTTGAACTTCCAAGTTTTGTTTTTTTAAGCAACATTTGTTCATTTTTCATTCCACAGGGGTTTATTAAAAGTCTATTTGGGATTTTAATATGGCTAGGTGCTATAAAATGCTGCTAATGATTTCAGATATTTCTTTTGATTTAATAGGTATGAAGAGTTCCCATATGGGCAAACTCTTTCTACCTATTCAAATCAGCAACACTGTTTCTTTTTAATCTTAGAAACTTGCCTAGGGGCAAAGAAAGGTTGTAACTGCACATAGTCAGACACCTAATATTTCTCAGAGGACCACTTTAACCCAAGAGGTAACAGATTTTACTTCCTTAGTTGTTTTCTAAATGGAATTGGAATATTGAGGGGATTCTTGATTATGTGAGGTTAGACTAGGTAGCCTCTGAGTTACTTAGCATTCACAACACAATATCAGAAATGCAATTATAAAATGATGTTGGCCAGGCAGTATTTGATGAGATGTTCCTGTACATATTAAAACAACTGCAAAACTATTAAAGCAAAATAAAGTAAGAGATCAGAGTCATCAAATGTTAAATGTGGGACAAACCTTAGTGATCACATTCATCTTAAATATAAAGAAACAAGAAGGCTACATGAAGAGCTTTGTATAAATTAAGGCATGACTAAACTAATTCTGAGAATTCTGCAATTGAGCTACATAAATGGTTAGCAAGTTGGAAAAGTTCTATTATCATTATACAATGGCAGGACTAGCCAATGAGGGTGCATTGCTTGAAACATGTGCAGGCATTGCCTCCTGCCAATACAACACGTGGAACCTCAGAAGCTCATTTTGGCAATGATGACTCGAGGTCAATGACATGTGATGATGAAAAGGCCCCTAAATGACCTCAAAGACAGAAAGACTGATGGATCAGGAGAGGCTGGGCAGGACCCAAGTGTGTATACAAAGTTTAAGTAGCTGATCTCTCACTCTCTCTCACTCTTTTCTTCTTGGTGACTTTCAAATGAGGATAATTGCTTTCAGAGAGAGAGAGAGAGAGAGAGAGAGAGAGAGAGAGAGTGTGTGTGTGTGTGTGTGTGTGTGTGTAAGGTGTAAAGTAAATTCTTTCCTGAACTTAGATAAGTCTTCTGACAAGGGAGTGTTCAGGCTATTGATGACTTCAGGAGATCTATCAGGGCCATGAAAAAGTTCCCATTGAAAAGTAGAGCTGATGCTAGTCTGCCAGAGAGGTATTGATCAGTGTCAGAGGAAGCATAGTAGATGTGGAAAGAAGTCTTCTGAGGATGACAGCAGTATCAAGAAGCTCATCCCTTGTAATGGAGAGGACAGCTGGATATAGGCCCTAAAAATCCAGCAGAGAGCTACATCTAAAGGAAATCCCATGATCAGTCCACAAAGCAAGAAAATTACTTCTGGAGCTAGCCATCAGTAGGCACCTTTGCTCACATGCTCTCTATATGTGTGTGTGCCTCGCTCCCATTGTATTTTGATCCCACTCATCCAAAGGAAATCATGTTTGCATAAGGAGGGAGTGTGCCTCTGGATTGGGGAAGATTAGTTTTATAAGGACTGTTTTTGCTATACTTTCTCAGTGAAGACTTTTTTTCTGAAAACTATTGTTTTACTGACTAATATTTTAGTTCCGTTTGCAAAGTTCCACCAGATATAGGCTTGTGAATAAGTTTTGGAGATCTGCAGCACCCTCCCACCCCATCCCCCACCCACTGCAGAACTTTCTGTGGAGAAGTCGGTTTCTCCACTTTGGTGACCTAATTTTCCTGTCCAGGATATGCTAGAAGAGTGAGCCCAGAGGGGTTACTATAATTATCTCAACTCTTCTATATACCTAGTTGTTCAATTCACTATTATCCATTCTTTAAGAAATATTCATTAAGCACTTCTGTATAAAACCATGTTCTATGAACTAGAGTAAAGAACAAGATAAATTAGACATGGTCTTTGTCCTTGAAGCGTTCCTGTCCCTACAGTATGTTCACAGAGAACTAAGAATGGACATTGACAGAAAGTGAGTGAAAATGGTTAGAAGTAGAAAAGAGGACAATGGTTTAAATGTAAGAGGGCTAGTTAGTACAAAAGCTATTACTAGGAGGAATTTTGGAGAGTCAATGATGTTGGAAAGAAATTCTTATCCTATCAGTTATCACTTGCCAAGTGTTGTCAACACTACCTCTACATCATCTCTCACATCTGTTCCCTTTTGTCTACTTACACAGATACCATTATAATTCAATCTTTTAACACCTCTCCCTTGGACTAGTCTAATTGCCCTCTAATTGGACTCCCTGCTTCCATTCTCTTTCCTTTTCAATCCATAGAGCTGCCAAAATGGTCTTTCTAAGGCATAAATCTAATGATGTCACAACCCTACTCAAAAAATCTGTAGCTGGTTTTTCATTGCCTCCAGGATAAACTGCAAACACCTCAGCCTAGCATTTAAAGCCTTCTACAAGCTAAGTCCTGTCTACTTTCCAGCTTTATTTCATACTATTCCTCTTCATAAACTATGACTTATTCTAGCCAATAGGGCTATTACTATTTCCTAACCTAGACACAATTTCTTCTACTCTGTGTACTCATAAAAATGAATGGGAAAATATATATGTACATATATATGTATGTGTGTGTGTTTATAATCTACCATGTGACCAACATATTCTCATACAGCTTGAACTTGAAGATCTTCATTCATTGTGGTTGTCTGTTTCTGGATGTTGTTTACCTTACTCATGTCCTTCCTAAAACATGGTGCCCATAATTGAACATAATCCTCCATAAATGGTCTGGTCGGGGCAGAGAACAGAAGGAAAATTCTCCCAATTGTAGGTTATAAATTAGGAACTTCAATGCAAAATCCAAAAGGAAAAAAGAGTCTGAAAAAGATGGAAGGTTGGCATAGGGCCAGGAGAAATCCCATAGCATTTCCTCTTTCTTTATGACCTCAGAATATATTTAGCATTTTATACCACTATACTCAATATTGAAGAAAATAATTTTAATGAAGAAATATATACCAGAGATACAAGTTAAGGTTGCCATGGAAACCTTGAATCTTAAGAACCTAAAATTTCAAACTAACATGACACAGGCCTTTGTATGGTATTCAGCAGGTTATTTGTCATATTAGGGAGCAAAGCAAAGTAGGCAGCTTGCCTGATTGGCAAACACCACATCTAATGCTAGTCCTTAATTGAAGCTGCTTTATAAATCATAAAGCATACTTTTAAAGGTTTCAGGGAGCCATAAGATAAAACAAAATTTAAAATTATGGATTTGCAGAATGGTCCAAAGATTATTTGGACAAAACTCCTATGTCAACATCATGTCTATGTCTACTCACCATTTGAATACAGGAGACTTCAAAGCACCAGTGTTGTATTTTCTGATTGAGACAGGCAGAAATAATTCCTCTTTGAAAGCCAGTTTTAAGTCCCAGATCCCATGCAAGGATTATAGTTCTTATAAGCAATTTGATTTTTGACTCTCCTTGTGTAAGACAACTTGGGTTCTCAGCCAGAGATCTTTCAAGTATCATTAAACTCAGACTATCCTATTTCCCTTCACCTCTGTTGTTTGTACTTGAGGCTGTCAGAATCTCCATGGCTGCTCAGTCTAACCTTAACTTTGACTTTTTTGAAGTTTCAGCTCAGCTCTGGTTTACTTCTCTAACGTTGGTCCTTTCTTCCACGTGCACTTTGCTGCTTTTAATGAGGGCTCTGAAAGCAAGGAATTTAGCCCAATTAATTTCTACAAAATTTAAAATGAACACACCTACTGTGGTCAGTACCTAGTGAAAGGTACTATTGTGGATCAAATAGTGGCTAAGAAAATCTTGGCTCAGAGAGAAATCACAATGTAATTTTGTTGCTAAGTCATGTCAGATTCTACATGACCCCAGAACATACCAATACTGTCCATGGGGTTTTCTTGGTAAAGAAACTAGAGTAGTTTGTCGTTTCCTTCTCCAGTATATTACGGCAAATAGAGGTTACAGAGCTAGTGTCTGAGACCACATTTGAATTGTATGTCTTCCTGAGCATAGCACTCAGTGGATAGAGCCCAAGGCCCTATTCACTAAGCCACCTAGCTGCCTCCTTGACAGTTTAATGGGGTGAATCAAAATTGTCCACAAATGCATATGGCACAATGTACAATGTAAAAGGCAGGAACACAGTGTGATAAGAATTTGGACTAAGATCTTATTATTGTATCATCCTATAATGAATTAGAGGTAAGGATCCCATTCAGGTGATGTCATCAAAAAAAAGCTTGAAGTAGAAATGGCACCAATCTGGGCCTTCATTGGTAGGTAGGATTTTAAAATCAAGAAAGGGTATTCCAAGCAGAGGCTGAGCAGTTTGAGCAATAATGGGGGGCTAATGAAGGATAGGATGTATTTGGAGACTAATAGATAAACTGATTTGGCAGGAGAGTAGGGTGAATGAGGAGAGAGGACTATGATATGAAGTTGGAGAGACAAATTAGATATAGAAAATGGGGATTCTTCAATTGCATGCTAAAGAGTTTATATCCTAGTAGTCATAGGGAACCATTGATGGCTTTCGGGCTATGGAGTGGCAGTGAGACTTATATACTAGTAAAGTTAATCTGGTTGCTCCATGAAGGATAGGAGAGGGGAAAGCTTGAAGGGAGACCATTTAAGAAATGAGAAGGGGGCGGCTAGGTGGCGCAGTGAATAGAGTGCCGGCCCTGGAATCAGAAGGACCTGAGTTCGGAGCCGGCCTCTCCGACACTTAATCCGCACAAACAAAAACCTAGCCGTGTAACCTTGGGCAAGTTACTTAACCCCAATTGCCCTAAAGGGGCGACTAGGTGGAGCAGTGAGTAAGAGCGCCGGCCTTGGAGTTTGGATGACCCAAGATCAGATCCGGCCTCAGAAAATGAGCACCCACGCATAAATAATGACTAGCCGTGTAACCTTGAGCAAGTTACTTAACCCCAATTGCTTTAAAAAAAAAAAATTAAAAAAAATAAAAAAAAAAGAAATGAGAAGAAAATTTTAGTCTCATTAAAATAGAGATAGTGCATAATAATTGATAGCACACTGGTGTCTGAGCCAGTAAGGCCTGATTTCAAGTTTCATTTCTGCCATGTAATGATTGTGTGACCCTGGGCAAGTCACTTAATATCTGTTTGTCTTAATCCACTGGAGAAGGAAATGGCACACCACTACAGTATCTTTAGCAAGAAAACCCCACAGTGTGTTATGGTCTATGGATTCATAAAGAGCCAAACACAACAAAATTAGACTGTTGGGTCTTTCTGGGGAAAAAATTGCCCGTTGGCAACTCTAAGACTAAACATTGTTAAGAAAGTACTCATCTATATTGGCAGCTAGCTTTATTGATGAAATCATAGGTCAGATCACAATCAATAGATATTCCCTGTGCCAATCACTTTTCTTTTTTAAAATTCATGGCGACTTAGATCTGTTGTTTTCATGTTGCCCAAACGTTCCCCTCATTCATTCCTTTGCTCTCCTCCCAAAGATCCCAATCACTTTACTTCAATGGAATTTATGCAAGAAATTGCCCAGATTTTATTTTTGTATAATAATACCCTTGGGAATGTAGTCTTCTCCCAGTATCTCTGGGTTTTGTAGATACCAAGACATAAATTCCCTGCATCTGCCCTGTTCCTTCACCACTGGATAAAGGAACAAAGAGGGGATGGGCTATTATTTAACCTGTCTGCTACCACCATAATACTCGTTATTCTTTGCTTAGAAGGAGACCTGCTGAAACCTCTCAATCTGGGGAAAAAAAACCATAGCACCCTTGGGTATTCTCAATGCTTTAAACTTTGGGTTAAATAACCTGATTTTCAAGTGTCCTACAGACATTCCTTTAATGAGTCAATTTGGTTTTGGCTTGCCCTCACCTCATTCAAGATGCATCTGGCTATATTACCAACAAATCCCAACAGCAAGAGATAGAGAAATTCCATTTAAAATAAATGTGGAAAATATAAAATATTTGAGAGTCTGTCTCCAAGACAAACCTGGGAACTATATGAACACAATTAGAAAAACACTTTTTACATAAATAAAAGTCATATCTAAACAACTGGAAAAATATCAGTTGCTCATTGGTAGGCCAAGCTAATATAATAAAAATGTCAATTCCACTTAAATTAATTTATTCAGTGCCATACCAAAATACTAATTTTAATAGAGCTAGAAAAATGATAACAAAATTATTCTGGAAGAACAAAAGGTAGAGAATATCAAGGGAATTAATGGAAATAAATGCAAACGGTGGCCTAGTTATACCAGATATAAAGTGGCAATCATCAAAACTATTTGGTATTGGGGCAGCTAGGGGGTGCAGTGAGTAGAGCGCCGGCCCTGGAGTCAGAAAGACCTGAGTTCGGATCCGGCCTCATACACTTAATACACACACAAACAAAAACCTAGCCGTGTGACCTTGGGCAAGTCACTTAACCCCAATGGCCCTCCAAAAAGCAAAAAAAAAAAAACCAAAAAACTCTTTGGTATTGGCTAAAAAAGAGAGTGGTAGATCAGTGGAATAGGTTAGGTGCTTAAGATACAGTAGCAAATAACTATAATAATCTACTGTTTGATATGCCCAAAGACTACAGCTTCTGGGATAATAACTCACAGTTTGACAAAAACTGCTGGGAAAACTGGAAAATAGTATAGCAGAAACTAGTCATAGACCAAGATGAATTCAACATAAGGGGTGATACCATAAGCCAATTAGGAAAGCGAGTAATAATTTACCAGTTAGATCTGTTGAGAAGGGAAGGATTTATGACCGAACTAGATATAGAGAACATTATGAAATGCAAATTGTATGATTTTGATTACATTAAATTAAAAAGGTTTTGTACAAACAAAACCAATGTAACCAAGATTAGAAGGAAAGCAGAAAGTTGGGAAACAGTTTTTACAGCCAATATTTCTGATAAAGGCCTCATTTCTCAAATAGAGAACTGGGTCAAATGTATAAGAATACAGGCTATTTTCCAATTGATAAATGGTCAAAGGATATTTGGAGGCAGTTTTCAGATAAAGAAATCAAAGCTATCTATAGGCACATGAAGAATTACTCTAAACCACTTTTGCTTATTAGAAAAATATAAATTAAAACAACTCTGAGGTGCCACATCACACCTATAAAATTAACTAATATGACAGAAAGGAAAATGATAAATATTGGAGAAGATGTGGGAAAACTGAGACACTAATGCATTGTCGGTGGAGTTATGAACTGGTCCAAACATTCTGGAGAGCACCTTAGAACTATACCCAAAGGGCAATCAAACTGTGCATACCCTTTGATCCAACAATACCACCACTAGGTCTGTACCAAAGAGATCATAAAAATAGGAAAAGTACCCACATGTACAAAAATATTTATATTAACTCTTTTTGTGGTGGCCAAGAATTAGAAATTGAGGGGATGCCCATCAATTGGGGAATGGCTGAACAAGCTATGGTATATGAATATAACAGAATACTATTGTTTTATGAGAAATGATGAGTAAGTAGATTTCAGAAAAACCTGGAAATGCATGTACTGATGCTAAGTGAAGGGAGGAGAACCAGAACATTATACATAATACCAGCAACATTGTATAATGATCAACTATGATAGACTTAGCTGTTTTCAGCAGTACAATGATCTAAGACAACTCCTAAAGACTCATGATGGAAAATCCTATCCACAGTGGCGACGGTGAATAGAGTACCGGCTCTGGAGTCAGGAGGTCCTGAGTTCAAATTTGGCCTCAGACACTTAACACAAATGCTAGCCATGTGACCTTGGGCAAGTCACTTAACCCCAATTGCTATGGAGTCTGAATGCAGAACAGAGAATACTATTTTAACGTTGTTTTTTGTTTTTGTTGTTTTCTGTTTTGGCTTTCTCGTGATTTTTCCCTCTTGTTCTGATTCTTCTTTCACAATAAAACTAATATGGAAATATGATTAACATAATTGTATATGTATAATCTATATCAGATTGTTTGCTGTCTTGGGAAGGAAAGGAAGGAAAAAAGAAAAATTTGGAACTCAAAATCTTGTAAAAATGAATGTTGAAAACTATATAGGTAGTTGGAAAAATAAAATACTATTAAGTGGGAAAATTTTTTTAAAATTTTAAAAAATGCTTCTGGCTATAGCCCCAAACCCTTTAGGGACCCCCTGTTTAAATGATAAAACACAAACTCATAACTGGATATCTAAGAACTGCAATATTGCCCCTATCTACCTTTCCAACCTCATTTCACTCTTCTCTCCTTCATGAATGCTATGTTCCAGTAATTCTCCTGTTCTCCTCTGCCTCCATGCTTTTTGAACAGGCTAAGTCCCCTGCCAGGAGTGTACCCCCTCTCTGTCTCTGTTTATTAAATCTTTTTTTCTCTCAAGGCACAGCACCTATTACCTGTTCTATGAAGCTTTCCCTAATATCTCCATCTGGAAGTTAGCTCACCCTCTTCAAAATTTCTCAGAGCATTATCGTCTGGATATGTCCTTTCTCTTTTTTTATATATGTATATACGCCATGTCTTTCTTTTCCCTCTCCCTGAACCCTACCGCTTTAACCCTAAAAATTCATTATAGCCTAGAACTATTTCAATGATCATCTTTTTATTACCAGTATCTACTACTGGGGCATGCCAATACTAAACAATGACTGTGTATGTTGAATTAAAGCTAAAACTGCAGTGTTATTTATAGACAGATCAATGAACTTTGCTTCAAGAAGACCTGGGTTTAAGGGTAATAAATTAGTGCTATGACCTTGGACAAATCATTAGCCCTTCTGAACTTCTATTGCCTCATCTGTGTAATTTGGATAATAAGGCTAACCACCTCAAAGAGCTGTTGTGAGGAAAGGCTGAGGGCTTTGCAAATCATAAGACACAGTACAACTGTAAGGTATGATTATTCACTTTGCTATCACTTTTTCTTTTAAAAAATCCTAGAATGGTTGCCCTGATAACACAAATCTAACTTTAAAGTGGCCCACTACTTTTCAGAAGGAATAAGGATCCAGCCTGTTCTTGGCACCCCATGAATACCCTTTATTAATAACAATAGTATGCCAGATTGCCTATTTTCAGCAGGGTTAAGCATTTGAGAGAACTACTTGGACACACACAGAGCATAGTTTGGCCTACAGACAAAAATCTTTTTCTTTTTTTCCTTCCTTCATTCCTTCCTTCCTCCCTCCTTTCCTCCCTTCCTTTCTTCCTTCCTTCCATCTATCCATTTATCCATCCATTCACCCATCATTGTTTCTTGGTTATATTTAATTCTGAAATTGACCATGACAGTTGAGATATTAAAATTGCATAGATTTTTAGAGGTTAGGTTTTTTTTTTTGAGTTAATATTCTTTCTGAGAGAGAGTCTAAAAAGGCAGTAAGTTGGACTTCATCGCTTTGTTATGTAAAACATCTTGAGATGCCTTAAGTGTCAAGGATACTGCTTTTGATTCTGTAGGATACTCAAGACCTGATCCTTTTTTAAAAGTAAATGTAGTAAATACACACCACTACTACTTTCAACCCAATCCCCAAAATAAATTTTTGGCAAGTTAAAACAACTTTTAATTTCAAATTTATATTTTGTTAATCCTGGGATGTTTTAAGTTGCTGTGTCTTTCTCTCTCTCCCTCCTTTTCTCCCTCTCTCCCTTTCTCCCCACTTTCCATCTCTCCCTCTCTTTCCATTGGTGGTGGTTTGTTTATTTTCTGGCCCAATGAATAAGTTGTGATTTATTTTAGAAAGCTCTGTGCTAGCAAAAGTGAGTTTTGAATATGAAATGCCATAGAAAATCTAGGTGAATCTTGTTGCATGATAATCTTAGTTTTAAAAATACCCTTATTTACAGGTCTTATGGAAATCATAACCTGATTGCTCAGCTTCTCTATTTGCTGTAAACAGTCCTTGTTCAGTCAAAATGCCCTCCAGGACTCAGAAATGTGTTCTCTCCAGTCCAGCATGCTTATAATTCCCTGTCACCTGATTCTATTTGTTTTTATCCCTAGGGAGGCAGAACAAACCACGGGGTGAAAGTCAGCATCCTTGGGTGCTAATCCTAACTCTATCATTTACCACCTGTGTGACCTTGGGAACCTCCTGTTCCCTCTCTGTGCCTTCATTACTTTTTTTCATAAAATAAGGTTGAACTAGATGACTCCAAAGGCCCACTTTGAGTTTGAAATCAGTTTGAAATCACTTGGATCTCTCTAATTCCTTCAATGTGCCTACCTGAATGCTTGTTGCTTTGCTACTTTATTAACATTTTTCTGGAACTCTGTGCTTAGCAATGTCAGAAATATTCTCTCTTATGTAGTCTAGTCTTTAAATCAAACTTTGCTTGCTTTCTCCCATCTTCTTCAGAGATTCTATTAGCATTTCAGACGGGTTTGTTCTGTTAGGATAATATATCTTGTGTAAAGAGCCTTGAGATGTCTTATATGTCTTAGCTTGATAGGGTGTTAAATAAGTTACAGTTATCTCTCTTTGTATTTTATAGTTTCAGCATTTCTCTGTCACCCTAATTTCCATGTACGTTAAAGGGTAAATTCCAGACTCCCAAGAGTTTTCCTTTCTTGGGATCATAGTTTATAGAATATGAGTTCAATCATGAAGCATTTATTAAGCAAGTAGTCTGTGCCACAGAGTATGTTTGACATTGAGAATAAAAAGACTAAACTAACATAATCTTTGCCCTTAGGAAGCTTGGATTCTTTTGGGGAAGAAGCATCATGTACATAGATAAGTAAATATTATATGTGTATTTGTGTGTGTGTGCATACACAAAGTAAACAAAAAGCAATTTTAGGGTGTTATACCATGTGCATTTGTGGACAATTTTGATTCACGCCATTTGACTATCAAGAAGGCAACCAAGTGTCCCAGGAGATACTTGGAGGGGTCATGATAAGCCTTATGTAGGAGCTGGCACCAGAACTGATTCTTTGATTGAACAAGGGTCCAAGAGACAGTGGAATAGAGGGGGAAAAACATTCCAGGCAAGGAGGTGGAAGCCAAAATGTCAGGTAAATCATAAATCATACATTTAGGACTAAAAGTAAACTTAGGAATCATCTAGTTCATTCTCTTCACTTGACAGAAAAGGAGAGTAAGGTCCAGGAAGTTAATTTCCTTCCCTGCCCCACTGCCCATATCCTACCTGAGCATACTGGAAATAAGTAGGAGAGCTGGGATTAGAACTCAGGCCCAGTAACTTCAAATTCACCACTCCCTTCAACCTTTACTAATTTGCTTCCCATATCTGGGGATGAGTAAGTCAGTCAGTTTAGCTGATAAACAGGATGAATGAGCCATTTGGAAGCTCTCCAATGCTTCCACAGCAGGTCATGGAATTGAACTAGATAGTTTCCAGGGTCCCTTCCAATTCTGCAATTCTATGATTTTGAATGTGGAGCTGATTGCTATCCAAGGCCCCCGAGTTGCTACCAGATGCATTCAGCTTTCCTCTTGGCATGGCAGTCCATTAAAGTATCCTGCATATTTCATCATTTGTAGTGAGAGCACAGGAAAAAAAAACAACAAATCACCATGCTGTCCAATTTTAAACTGACCCCACAATAAACCCAGGAAGAGAATGCAAGAGAAAATTGCAGCCTTTCTCATCTAGTAATTAGCTCTTCTAGTGATCATCCTATTGACAGAGAAAACAATGTTGCTCAAACCTTTATGCTCCTTGAATAATCCTATACTAAGAAACATTGAAGGTGAACTATATTAATGTGTCAGGGAAATAATTAAAGCTCTCATTAAGAACACCACCTGTATAGCTGGCACTTGTGTTCCTGATAAGTCACTGTTGACTTATAACTCTGCAAGGCTCAGCTTTTCAAATGAATAGCATTCTTCACTGCAATTAACAGAGAACCACTGGATATCAGATATGACCCAAACACTTCCTTCTCACTAAGGACTTTGATATAGCTGTGGCATTAGCTGTCAGGGGACTTGGCAACTAGTTGGATCAGATGCTTTCTCTCGTCCCTCAAGGCAGAGGAAAAATCCAGGGGGCCTTCGAAAAGCAGCAGGAAATCTGCTTCTTCGTTTAATTGGCAGGTATTTACTAGAAACATAAGACAGCATCATTATAACAATAATAATAGCAACTAAAAATCTTCTCTGACTTTTCTACCATGCCTTCCCCAGCCATCCCCTCCTTTTATGCTTCCTTTTATGTGTTGTCTTCCCCCATTAGATTGGAAGCTAACTAAAGTTAGGGACTGCCTTTATAAAAATTTGTATTCTTTACACTTAGTACAGTGCCTGGCATATTTTGTTGTTCAGTCCTTTTAGTCCTGTCTGACCTTTTGTGAACCCACTTCTGTTTTCTTGGCAAAGCTACTGGAGTGATTAGCCATTTCTTTCTCCAGCTTATTGTATAGATGAGGAAATTGAGGCAAATGGGGTTAAGTGACTTGCCCACAGTTACACAACTGAGTGTCTGTGACCAGATTTGAACTCAGGAAGTTGAGTATTCCTGATTTCAATCCTGACACTCTATCCACTGATCGACCTAGATGCCCACCTGGCATATATAGTAGACATTTAATAAGTGTTTATTGACTATTTATTGACTATTGACAACCATTGTAAAAAACTAAGGTTTCCAATGTTCTGGTTTTTTTTTAAACCAGGTTTCATGAGTACTGCTATCCTCATTTTAAAGATTAAGAAGCTCAGAATGGTGAAATAATATGTCCCTATAGCATCATATCCATTATTTGAATCTAGGCCTCCTTTGACCATAAACACATTTTTCATTCCACTACACCATGAAAGTAAGAGAAAGTAAGAATTAGATATGAATTTGAAGAGTAGATACGGTGTGGATAAACAAAGAAGAGGAGAGAAAAATTTGGGCCTATCTGAAAACATCCTAACCCTCAAATACCCTCCTCACTCTAAGGAGAGAAGACATATATATAGAGCTTGAAGGAACCTTAGAGTTCAAACCAATTCCATTTTGCAGATGAGGAACAGGCACAAAACTAAGACACAGAAAGGTTAAGTGATATGCCCAGGATCATACAATTAATAAGTGTCTAAGGTGGGATATGAACCTACGTCTTCTTGGATTCCAAGACTGAAACCCTATTCACTATGCCATACTGCCTGTATAGGATATTTTCACTAAACATTCTTTTATTCCTTCAACCTCCAAAATATTTTTCCATTCTAAAAGTTTTAACTATCACTTCTACATTGTTAAGACTTCAAACCCTTATCCTGAGCCCTCTACCTTTCATTTAATATCTAATACCATATCTTTAGTGACCTAGATAACTCCACTTGACTTCTGTACTTCAGGGGTTTGGTAAGGATCAAATGAGATAATATTTGTAACGTGCTTAGCACAGTGACTGACAAACAGTAAACATCTAATAAATGCTTACTCTCTTATCCCCTTCTGCCAATGGAATTGCTATTTTGTGAGTTACCTCCTGCTTATATATTAAATTCCTCTGTCCCACCCACCTCTTGTAAATTATTGCAACCTTGACTCCTTTGTTTCTGTTCTTGTTCTTTTTTGTAAATTTGTCTTTTGTAGTGTTGATATTCATCTTCCTCAAATTCAGCACAAGACTCTCTAATGGTGGATCTCTCCTTTAGCTACAGGATGAGGTCCAAAGTCCTCAAAGATGTTTAAGGCTGATCTCAATCTATCTTTTGAAATTTACCTCTCACTATTTTCCAATATCTTTTCTTGTTAGGGTTTTTTGGGTTTATAAAAAACATAAAAACATAAAAAATACTAATTATTCAAAAATTTTCAGTATTTCAGCTCATGTCTATAAAAAACCACATATTATGAGAAACAGTATGGTATAGTAGAGCAAACAATAGATTTGGAGTCAGATGAACCAATTCTAGAGTTCCAGTTCTAGCTTTACCATTAATTACTTGTGTGACCATGAGCAAATCAACCTCTCTAGGCCTCAGTTTCCTCATTTGTAAAATGAGGTTGTCAGAATAGAGGATTTCTTAGGACTATTATACTTCCAAATATATGATGATAATTAGGAAAAAATCACAACTATCCAAATTTGTATCTTTTCTCTTACTTGGAAATGTTTGGCATTTTTTTTTCATTGACTGAGAAATTGACTATGATATTACTATGACTATTTTGCCTTCAAGAAATTAAAATATTCCTTTAATTATTCCAAACTTCTTCTGGAAAGACCCATCATTTAAATACCAATATTCTAGTGGTAGTGTTGTATGGATACAAGTCCTGGAACATGACAGCGCCCCATCCAAATTATATATGAGTATTATCCATTGGAAAAATGGAGTGGTATATGGTGAGTATGGACAGGATACTACATACAACACATGAAGGATTTCAGGAAAACAAAACACGAGTCAGCAGGAAATTGTATAATAGAAAAAATAAGGTGGTTTTATTAAGGTGAAGAGGAAAAGGAAAGAAAAAAAGAAATGAAAAGGTTTCATTTTCCACTGATATCTTTGTCATGTCTGGAGAAAGTGAAGATCCTCTACACATTTAAAGGACATCCTGTGCAAACTGATGAGAGGACATTAGACTAGAGTCACTTCGGATGGGCTGGAGTCTTCATTGTTGGGGGGAGCACCCCTACTGATGAGAACACAGATCCACTGGAGTCCTACCATGATCCGCATGTGATGATGGATGAGAAGTACCTTGCATGCTTTGTATGATAAAGATCTGCTATTATGACTAAAACATAAATTGCACTAGGATACAACACTATAACCTCTCACCATGCCTCTTATACTATTATTATACTTCAGTGTAAGGGGAATATTCTCTCCATCAATGCACGTCACGGCCTATACACACCTTCTCATCCTGGACTAGTCTCGTATGTGTTCTCTGATAAATATGACTCTGAGGATCCCAATGTACTCAGAGCCTTTCTTTGGGACAGAAGCTCTTAACCTTTTTTGAATCTTGGACCCCTTTGGCAGTCTGGTAAAGTCTAATGTGTTGAAAAATGGAAGGAAACACTGAATTTCAGTTGGGGATTATAAAGATGTAATTGCCCCCCTCACATTCATATTCATGGGTTTTCTAATATCTATCCATAGACCTCTCGGGAGTGCATGGACTCCAGGTTGAGTCCCTGCCCTGTGTCTTTCTATATTCCCATTGAGCTTTTAAACTATTATCTGTTATCCTTCACTCTCAGTAAGTGACCGATCCTTTTCTTATTCATATGTTTCCAGAGTACTGTCTTTTGCCACATTTTTTGGTAAACCAAGTCATTATTGCTATGATGCCGTGGACCTCTTCTGAGGGTTACCTACAACTTTAATTCTTCTGAGATTGTGCTGCAATTCATGGGTAAAATATTCATTGGAAGAATATTTGTGCTAAAAAAGATGTATTATCATATCAAGGAACAGCAGGTTGTCATTGCAATGTAGATTTTCCCAAAAGAAATTGTCTGCTGTCTTCATGTTTAATTCTGGGCCCAACTCAGTAGATTGCCCATTCAACTGAATGAAGGGAAGGGGGCTTCTAAACATCATTTATGCTTCCATTCAAGGTTTCCCCTAACAACTCCAGAATATGACGCATTTTGCTTCTCAGTGGGATCTCTCCAGGAGCCTCAGAATAGAGCTTGTGTTTTGGTTACAAATGTGCTGTAGCCAAAATACGAACTGATCAGGTGCCCATAAACAGTCAAGACAATTATCCTCCCTTTTCTGGTATGTCCTGCTGTTCTTTACCAGTTGATACATACTCTGGCAGTCTGCCAGAATTACAGTGTCACCCTTGGGTTGAGGTTCCTCCAGAAGGTAGAGTAAAACAATTCACATCAGCATTGTCAAGCATAGGGGAGAAGATGGAAGGAACAAATCTTGAGGTTATTGCACCTAAAATAATCAACATAGACATAATATTTTGGCCAAGAAGTATATCATAAGAGTTCATCTTTTATAAACTATTAAATAATTTATATATTAAAACTTCTGCCCATTGTCGCATCAGAAAACAAAATCACTTGATCTCTTTGGATTTCTGCTTCCTCATCTATAAAATAGGAGCATTGGGCTAAATGATCTCTCAATTCCCTTTTGGCTATAAAACCATTATCCAGTTATTTTAAATCCATATTCCTAGAGAGATGCCTCTTGATTGATAATGGATCTTACCTCTGATACTCACTACTTCTATGTGACCTTAAGTTATTCAATTTCCAAGGGCCTCACTTTCCTTCTCTGTAAAATGAGGGGATTGAACTATATTGTCTCTTACTTTATGATACAATAAAATTGGTGGTAAAAGTGCATAGAGATAAGTCAATTTGGGGTGTCTTTCACTTTAGTTTTCTTACACTTTTGTATGATGGTAGAATGGCAAATCAAGGTAATTATCCAAGGACATCCTTTTCTTACTCACTTATAACCACTTAAAGCCAGATCTGAAGCTAGCTCTCTTTTCCACATAAAGCTTACTGTGACCCTTAAGAAAAATGAATTTCAAGGTCAAACTTCCATTAATTTGTTCTTATGCTTGTGCTGCTTACCTTTCTATTGAGTTGGCTCCTTTTTCTCCCTTCAAGTTGAGTTTGTTACATAAATGCCTTTGAAATCCTCATAATTAAACTTGACTCTGTTTTGAACTCTTTGCTACCTCTTAGCAATTGTGTTTTCTTTGGGGGGAAAGAACTAAATTTCTATTGCTCCCCATAAGTATATATCAGCAGGCAGGCATAATTCCTGAATGCTCAAATTATTTGCCAGCACATACTATGAGTAATACCTGCATCGAAAAGCTGCCTTCATCCTGTTATGTGTCTCTGTTCTGACCCTATCCCAGCAGGCCAACAAACTATTGAATTCTGTGCTCCCCAGTTAATATTCATAGTCTGCAAAAAGAAGACTTGAAATACTGAATGGCTTTTAAATTGCTTATGTCCTTGAAGATGAAAGTTGCAAACAGGAAAATGATAGAAGGAAGAACCACTGAGAGAGTAAATGCATTTTGATCATTTCACATTGTTTAAGCACCAGGAATGAGCCTGTGGAAGCCAAATGTGTCCTCAGGATAGACCACTGACTCTTTGTGAGAAATGAAAATGCCTTTCCTTAAATGTGGCGCCCAGAAGTGAAAACAGTGCCCCGGATGTGTTCTGAACAGGACAGAGCCCAGTAGGATGACTGACCTCCCTAGTCCTATATATTATACTTCTCTTAATATAGCTAAAATAGGCTTTCACTTTTTTTGACAGTCATGGCACAATGGTAACAGAGAGAGCTTGCAGTCCACTAAAACCCCCAGGTGTGTGTGTGTGTGTGTGTGTGTGTGTGTGTGTGTGTGTGTGTGTGTGTGCGTGTGTGTGTGTGTGTGTGTGCGTGTGTGTCTATCACTTTCTCTGTGTCTCTCCTCTCTTTTTTTACAGGAACTATTGTCAAGCCACATGTCCCCACCACATTTTTAACACAAATATATGACTTCACATTTACCACTATTAAATTCGACCTTTTTAGGATCTATGCTGTTAAACACTGTGAAAGAAAAAAAATTGATCATAGAACCATAGAATGTTGGTATTGGGAGGAGCCTCAGGGGTCACCAGGTCTGAGTGAGAATACCCTCTTAACATCCCCAACAAGTAATCATCCAGCCTTAGCTTGAAGAACTCCAATGAAGGCAAAGCTACTGCTTCCTAAGGCAGCCCATTTCATTTTGGGGTCCTCAACTGCTAGGAACCTTTCTTATATTAAAATTACATTTGCTGTTCTGTTATTTCTACCCATTGCTTCTAGTTCTAATGTATAGGATCAGGATGAATAAGTCTAATTCCCCTTCTACAAGACTTGAATAAAGATAGCCATCATATTTCATCCTAACTTTTGCATTTACATGCTAAACATGGATCAATCAATAAATATTTTTATTAAGCATCCACCATGTGCCAAGTACTGAGTTAAATGCTAGAGTTACAAAAAAAAGGGATAAAAGACACTCCATGCCCTCAAGGAACTTAAAATACAAAGGGGAGAAAATGAGCAAATAAATATACAAAAAATCTATATACGAGGTAAATGGGAAATAGTAGAGGGAAAAGCACTAGAATTAAATCCCCCCAATTTTGCCTGATCCTTCTATGGCATAATCTTGAGGTTTTTTGCCATCCTGGTCAGAATACTCTGGTGCTCTACTAATTACAAATTCCTTTCCTAAGCTATGTTGCCAGCCTCAATTATCCAGAGCCTGTCTTCAAGGGAAGAGGTGGAGTGATAGGACTAAAAAAGATGAAATACTTAGTAGTATAAAGTAATGGGTACTCAGGAGGCAAGTAGCACAGTAGAAACAAGTTGTACTAAACTTAAAATACATTTTTAATGAATGTCACTCATCCTTTAGCATTATCTCTTCCTCCACCTTTGTTTCTCACACTCACTAGCTGCAAGTGGACAAGTCACTAGGTTTTGTTGTCTTCTGTTAATGGGAATTCTGTTCTATGCTTGTGGAGGGAATTTTAAGGGTTAGGGACTTGATCAGACTCATCAGTAAAATAGGGCTAATAATAGTACCTCCCTTAATAAGAATGATGTAGTGTCTTGAATTAAAAAAAAACACATGTAAAGCACTTTGCAAGCTTTAAAGTGATATATATATATATGATATATATATATATATATATATATACATGCTGTGATAATATGACATGCATAATAATGAATGGTATAATAATAGAAATAACAATTATTATTATCATGACTATTGTTATGACAGTGTCTTGTTATGGCTTGAAATTGACCCTAAATCACATCTGCAGAGCTCTGGCCAGTATTATCAAACTGGAAAGGCTTTGAGCACAAGTCTAGTAATGGCAGGATATGGGTTGGACTACATGGCCACTTCAATTCTCAAATTAATTTGGTCTCTAATGTCATGGCTGAAGACAACAGAGGTTTCCTCTCCAAAAAATTATAAGAAAAGACCCTGAGTCATAATCTTTAATTCTAAAACAACAAAAAAGACATAATGAAGACTTTTCAGATTACTTGCCATCTTGGGGAGGGAAGGGAGAAAAGGAGAAAAAACAAAATCTTATAAAAGTGAATGTTGAAAACTATCTTTACATGTAATTGGAAAAGAATAAAAAACTATTAAGAACAAAAAAAGACATTTCAACTTACTGGGATATTTTATGGAATGGAGTATTTTGTGTGATTAATTTCATTCCCTATGGTTTTTAGAATCACAGACCTTGTGATTTGTGAATTGACCCTAAACCATGCTCTGCAATCATTAAATTTTCTTTGAAATAAAATATATCCCTTAAAACAGCTATTTTTATTTAACTCAATCAGACATTGCTTTATTAGACAGAGTGAAATCTTGGACTCTATAGCAGTGAATGCTAACCCTGTTTTCATATCATAGAAGTTCATAGAATCTTAGATATAGAATAGACTATGGAAGACATATAGTATAAAAACAAACCTGTAGCAGGAATCTTTGCTACAAAAATTCCAATATCTGGTCACCCAATTTCTGCTTGAACATGTCAAGTGACAGAGAATTCACTATTTCCCAAGGGAGTTGCTTATATTTATGGATAGTTCTAATTATTAAGAAATTATTTTCTTCTTATTAAATCAGAATCAGACTCCCTGTAACTTACTCCCATCTGTTCCTAGTTTTATTCTCTAGAGCTACACAGAACAAATCTAATCTTTTTTTTTCCCCACATGACAGCTCCTCTGATATTTGATGATCATTAGCTGTGTTCCCATTAAGCTGTAGCTTTTCCAGGCTAAGCATTAAATTTAGTCAATAAACATTTATTAATTCGTCCAGATGATGCTTATATGCTCTCCTTTAGAAACCTCTTCACATCTTGGTTACCCTCCTCTAGAAATAACAATCAGTGAGCATTTATTAAGTGTCTATTATTTATCAGGCCCAATGATTACAATGTCAAAATGAAAGTCTGTGCCCTAAATGAACTTATATACTAGAAGTGCCTCTTTCCATATTCTCAACTTTCCCTTGTCCAAAGACATTTCCAATTATTTCAAATAATGACGCAAAATTCTTTTTTAAAAACCTAGTTTTTGTCACAGTATAACACACAGACATTTATATGAAATTATAATGGTGTCTTGACAGGGTGCCACCAGTCTCCAAGTGTTGGGAAACACTATCATTGATCTGATGTCTATAACAACATCAAAGTATTCCCTTCTGAAATACATCGACAGGTGATACGATAACAAATTTAGAAAGATTTGAAATCACAATCTTGATTCTAAAACTAAAATTTAAGAAAATTCAATTATTCAGGATGTTTGTAGTATTATGAATATTATGGCTAATTTCATTTGCTGGGGAACTTATAAACTTGTTTAAAAAAAAAACCATGTGTCAGAGGTGTTTTAAGATTTTCAGCACAGCATAGTCCACTCACTTATCCCAGAAAATTGGGTGTAGGGAATATAAAGGCATTCTTCATTGATTGAGGATATTGATATATCTAAATTAAAATTCTAATTATTTATTCATTTAGTACAGAGATGCCTATATAGATGTGAAAGGCACATGTTTTATGCATTTATATTGACCTCAAAGGTGTTTTCTTGAAAAAAAAATTGATGAGGACTTATATTTTTGTAATTTTTCTGTTTCTCCTAAAAGTTGTATAGAGACAAAGATCTAAATAAGTGGGTGAGTTAGTTGGGATGTAATTGATTTTGTTCTTTTTGTATGCTATCTATACTTGAAAAGAGAGTTGACTTCACTTTTGTGTGTAGTTCCTCCACTATTAGAATATTAGAATCCAGCTACTTCTTAGAACTGCGAAGATCTCAAGATCTTGAGTCGCAATGCTCTGAAATATTGTGACCAATGAATAAGGGTTGTAATAAGTTTCTGTGAATTGAATTACACTAGTTCTCACATAATAAACATATACCCAATTCCTAAGCCTATATGAGAATCCTTGGAAGGAGGTAGGGCCTCCATGCTACTCTGAGGCATCCAAAAATAATTTAAACATCAATTTAAAGAAATGTAAAAAGTATGGATCACTGAGGGTTGAGGTAGGGGAAAGATGACACTAGATTTTGGAAACTGATGTCTTTAATTGTTATGATATGGACAAAGCAACAATACTGATTCGTTATCTTTGAGGTGTTACATGAATCAGCAAAGCTTATTGTCATTCTCCATAATATTCAAATCCTATCAATGCTACATCACTAAGTGGGAAGATTTGAAAAGAGAGTAAGTATGAATCAGTAGAAATTGAGGAATGTGAATATTTTATAGCATAGTTTTATTATTTAAAGTATATGTACTAGGATTCAATTAAATTAACAAAATGTCAGCTAGTAATAGCCCTGCTTTAATTATTTGTAATTAGCACATCAGAGCACACATTTAAGCAGTACTGGCTTCTGTTTATATTACAATGAGATTGATTATATGAAGAGACTTCTAAAATGCATGAAAACAGTTTATTCTTTGAATAGGTAGTGGTTCCCTCTGAAGTCTTCTTTGCACAATAATTTGGGGTACTAGGTCACATGACCAACAAAAAAAAACCCAAGCATTTTTCCTGTCCTCACTCAGTATCAACATAAAAAATGTAGTCCAATTTAGTAATCATATTTTATAAATAGAATAATTACAGCTGAATCCAAACTAGAAAGCACAAACCTAATAAGATTTGGGTTTTTTTGTTTGTTTGTTTGTTTTTTAAAAAGGAATGCTAATCCATAATACAATCACTCCCTTTCCCTCCTCCATTAACTTCCATGCTCTCGCAGGGTACAAGAAACAACTAACAGGCTTGTGCTTTGGGAGCTTCCCCCAAACCCTGGGATTTTCTTGTTTCTAACTCTGTACCCCATCCCTCCCTTTCCACTAGCAGCTTGTTGCAATAGACCTTAAGTCTGCCTAGCCACCTGAAAAGGGAGGGATGTTATGGAGGGGCAGCACCTAGGTTAGTGGATGCCAATGTGGCAGAAAATCTTTCTGAATAACCCCATTCACTTTCCCTCAATCCTGAAAAAGAAGGGGTGGTTTCAGCCTAGCAAGAGAACTAGAATGAAGAGAAGTAGAGCAGGGTCCAGAAGGAAAGGGAATTGGAATTCAGTAAGGGCAAGTCCTGTCCTCTTAGAAACTAATGTGTGGAAGGGATAGAAGCCAGTGAGTAATATATCCACCTCAGGAAGATAATGAGATCATATTACAGTACAGGAAAGGAGGAGAAGAGCAAAGCCTGTAAACCCACCATTACGAATGAAGGAGTTAGAAAATGGGTGATTAGGGATGGCTAGATGGCACAGTGAATAGAGCACAAGCCCTAGAATCAGGAGGATCCGAGTTCAAATCTGCCCTCAGATACTTACTAGCTAGGTGACCTTGGGCAAGTTACTTAACCCCAACTGCCCTGCCTTCCCCTCTCCAAGAAGGAAGGAAGGAAGGA